>JAGFMF010011922.1:3273649-3293439 GCA_019455555.1 Galemys pyrenaicus
GCTCCCTGCTCTCTGTGGTGAATCCTCTCACCCCCCACACCTCTGGCCTGTACCCCAGTGCTTGTATGCATAAATAAATAAATCTTTAAAAAAAAATCTATGATCAAACGCTACAAGTGGGAAGCATAAAAGCCAAAATGAGAATGCTGAATTAAAGTTAGCAATTGGAATGTGGTGACTACACAGAATCTACAAGTCTCATTGCCAGTAAGGACTGCAAAATGTTATTTGATCCAGCCATCGTCTTATGGAGATGGGTATTTAACTATATTTTTTCTTCTATTAAAGAGCACAAAGAAACAACCAAATCTCACCTTAAATGACTACTCCAGTAACTTCCTCGCTCCTTTCTAACACACAAGAAGTTCTGAGTCAACATACAATTTCATAACTTAGACCACAAAAACTCTAACCCCTTTGAACTTTGGATATTGTCAAAATCAGCACAAATTATAGCATTTATCTTGGATCTTCAGCATGGACTCCTACCTTCTAAGATTAGGGTCATTTAGCATAACATCTCAATAGACAGTAAATCATAAACGGAAAGTGATCAATCTCTATGATCCCAAACAAAGGTATTTTTTTAAGATTTATTTATACATACAAGAACTGGGGTGTAGGCCAGAGGTGGTGGGGGGTGAGAGGATTCACCACAGACAGACTGGAGAGCAGAACAGGCAGATCTACTGAAATAGACTACTGAAGAGAGCAGCAGGCGAGACAGGAGAGGTCTGCTGTGCCATGTGTGTCACCTACCTGGCCAGGGATCAAACTCATGGTAGAGTGGCTGCTGATGCTTCATAGGGTGGTACTTAACCCTTTGGTGCCTCCAGGGAGGCCTCCAATAGAAAGCATTTTATAAAAGCATTTGGGGATGGAGGAACGACTATATATTACCAAGGTTTGAAGAATTTAGTTCAACATAGTCCCTCACCTACAGACAAAGAGAAGGGCACATATATCAATGTCTTTGTTTCCTTGGTCTTGCCTTTGATAAGATTACAAATTACCTAGAAATTCTCTCAACAAAAAAGCACTTTCCAACCTAAATACCTGATGTAATATTAATGAATGATAATCATACAAAACAGATTTCCTTTACATTTCAATTAATTTCATTGACTACATGTTTACTATGTTCCTACTCATATACCAAGACAAGGTTATACACATGAGTTAGCAAAAGAAGAAGGAAATCTTACCAGTATCAGCAAAGTGCTCCAAATATTATGAAGGATATGAAACTTTTCCACAAAGCAATTACCAAACTAATACACTTCTAAAATTTGAGTACAAATAGAGGATCTGCTATTTCTTCACTATGCACATCAGCATAATTTTCAAGTATTCTACCATATCTTCTTGTGAAAGCTATGTTCATTCCAAATTTAATTGTATTCATGAACTCAATAGCTTCCAAAATTTGAAGGACAAGAAAGTAGTGTCAACAGAGTGCCAAATTCACAGCAATTTATATCTTTTAAAATGCATTCTACTATTTCAGCCATGCTAAATAAAACAACATTGCATTCATTAAATATAAAAAATTGGTCACCCTCTTAATAATTAAGATATTCCAATTAAACAAAAATAGATGCCTTTTTTTGTTCATGAAATTGTCAGATATTTTAAAATTACATTACTGGATTGAAGATAGGAAAATGAAAGAAAATCCTTTAATCATGGATGGTTTCAACATAAAAAATTATAATCCAATCCTCCTAAATACTAGAAAGTAATCTTAAAATAGGTAACATATATACTAAAGTCTGTCTAATGGATATTTCAGCATTTAATTCAGCATTTAGCGATTGTGAAAGACAAAGTAAGTTTCTCTTTTATTTGTGGGAAAATGAGAACACTGACATTCCCCCACCTCTTTGATTTTAAAGGGAGCCATATGACTAGTTCTGGCCAGTAAATTGTGAACATCTATGTTTCACTTCCAGGCAAAAGCATTTAAGATTCAGTAAGCAATTTTATATATTCCCATTCCTTGCCAAGGTATTCTCAAGAGCACATGTTGAGAGGGCAGTGTCAGAAAATGATGGAGCCTCTGTAAGTTTGGGTCTTGACTTAATCAGAACTCTCCTGTCAACCTGTAGTATAGTTGTAGTACGAACTAGAAATAGATGACTGTTGTTCAAAGTGGCAGAGAGATTTCTAGGTATTTGTTATCATAACAAATGACCTAGCCTATCTTGATAGCTTATCCTCAAAAATAAATACACACAAATAATTTGCATAATTTTAAATAATGTTAAAATTGGGAAAACACATAAGTCATACATAGTTTTAAATTATATGTCATTAATACTATATACCCATTATTATATATACATATTTATTGGTAAGGAAAGATGTCTACAACATTGAGTAAATAAAACAAGTTATGAAAGCATCTACTATATGATCTAATTTTTGTTACTAATTCACACACATGCGACATATACATGTCATGGTAACACTGGTTATCACTGGCTGAAGAGCTTATAATGATTTTTTCCTTTCTGCTTGTCTGATATTTTTAATTGTCTAACATGAACATATATTACTTGCATAATAATTGTTTTAATGAGGCAGGGTATTAAGACTTGGCTAAGCAAGATGCTAAGTCCTAGAGACCTACTGTACAGCAGTGCATTAAATGAACAATACAGTATAATTAAAATTCTGCTAGAAGAGTAAATCTTATATTGTTTTTATCACCAAAAAGTCAGCATAATAAATAAGAGTAAGAGGACATTTTTGGAGGCGATGGATAGTTTACAACACAGATTGTGGTGACTGTATCATTTGTGTGTGTTTACCTCCAAACTCATCAAGTTGTATATAATTATATAAAGTTTTTATATGTCAAAAGCATATAGAAAAACCAATTAATAAGCCAAGTCAGTAGTGATTCAAAGACTTCATTGAACTTGATTCATTTTAAGATGCAGCAATGTTGTTATACATAGAGTTGGGTTTTATTGACTTTTGTTTGTTTTAAGCCTCCAGAACTAGGAAATAAATATTATATCATTTAGTTTAATTAAAGGTAAAAAGAGTTTAAAAAAAAACACCCCAAATAATACAGCTATTCAGCATAAAATGGGTAAGTCTGATTTATTTCCTTTAGTTTTCCTAGCAGATGGGCAGCTGTTCTTTTACTTACAAACCTCCCGTTACAAGAAAGAGATTCAAGCCAAGACCCTTGAGGGGTGATTTTTAATCATTTATGGTGAGCTCTGGGGAAGAAGAGAAACTATTGTTATGCAACTCACAGAAGCACTCAACCTGCTCTTTTCAACTTCATTTTGGTTCTACCACATCAAGTTTTCACATACTAGCTGAATTTTGAAAGATGATTCTAATGTATCGATGTCTTTTAATAGGCATAAAAACTCCTCTACTAAACATTTATATCACTGAATGCCCATATCAGGATGACAATTTATACCTCCCATTATTGCTATAACGTTTCACTGCTGATTGCCGTGGAGGTGGGTGAAGAGGACATTACATGTCAAGAAAAATGACATTATTTAGAGTTCATGTCAACTCATAGGTAATTTTTTCATGCTTTCATTTACCACTCTCTGCCCCCCCAAAAAAAGAAAATCACAAATGTCAAGAAAATCGATACACTGTAAAGTGCTCAGACTGAGAATGACTAAAGGAAACCAGGACCACATTTGGGAACATCCAATTTTAACCATAAAATCACCTAAACTTCCTAAATTTAAATATCCACACTGATGTTCAAAGAACTAAAGTAAAAAGTGAAAGACCTAAGCAGTCATTATTCAACAAATTCTTACTGAGTAGCTATTATGTGCCTAGTATTTGTGCTAGGTTGCCATGACATAGTAATGAACTCAAATAGACATGATCCCTGCCCTGCTGGGACTTATAGGACATGATACAAGTTCGTAATAGCTATGTACCAAAATATATACAAAGTGTCATGGGTCTTTGTGATAGAAGATGATGAGTAAGGTGCAGACAGGCATCATATAGACATCACTTTGTTGGTACTATGGAAAATGTGTTGAAATAAAAACAAAATCAGAGACTGAATTATAAAGCTAATGAATAGATAAGTCAATGCATAATGAATGTCAAATATAAAAAGGTGGTGGTGTTTATATATTTATTTCTTCTTATTATATTCTACTAAAATATTTCATGAAGGCATAAGCATTGCTTCTTTTGTTCTGTATTACATTCCTAGCAATTAGCATAGCGTCTGATACAGTAAAATCTGTTCAGTAAGTTCCGTAAGTTCAGAGACCAAACCTATCTTTGCTTACTCTTCTCTCCTGTATTCCTCCACTCTCCTTTTTTTCAAAATCAAACAATATTTATTAAGCAGATATTATTGTACAAGACCCTATGCTAACTGTGAAGAAATTAATAATGAGCCATGATCAATAATGATCAATTACTTTTAGTGGAAAAATGCAGAATTCTGTAGGGAATGTATAAAAAAAGCTGGAGTCAAGGATGTCTTCCTGAAAGAAGAAAGTGGTAGAGTGTCACCTCCATTCTGAAAAATGAGCAAGAGTGAGTTAGGTAAAGATGGAAGAACAGTGTATGTATAGGTCCTGTACTAAGAGAGGACATGGTATGCTTAAGAAAACGAAAAACCATTATAACCAGAGCATGTCAACATGTCAGATGTGATCAGAGGGCACACAAGGATTAAACCCTGACATATAAATACTAAAAATCTACTTTTTAAAGGTAGAACATTTACTTTTTTAAAACATTCATAAAGCTGGGGACTCCCTGATGGCGCAGTGGGTTAAGCAACGCACTATGAAGCAAACCGCAGACACTGCAATGAGTTCATTCCCTGTTGCTGGCCAGGGAGTAACCCACATGGTGCAACAGACCTTTCCTGCCTCGCCCGCTGCTCCCCTCAGCAGTACATTTCAGTCAATCTGCCTGTTCTGCTCCCCACTCTGTCTCTGGTAAATCCTCTCACTGCCCTGGACTCTGGCCTGTACCCCAGTTCTTGTATGCATAATTAAATAAATCTTTTAAAAAACCCTCATAAAGCTGATAACCATCAATATTATCTAATCCTAACACACTTTTATCACCCCCAAAAGAAGTCCCATAACCATGAGGATTTACTTCCCCTTCCTCCCAAATCCCTAGCAACAACTAATCTGCTTTGGGACTCTATAGTTTTGCCTATGTGGGACACTTCCTAGAAATGGAATCATACAATATGTGGCCTGATGAGTCTGGCTTCTATCATTCAGCACAATGTTTTCAATGTTCTTCTGTGCTATAGTACTCCATTCCTTTTTATAGTTGAATAATATTTCCTTGTATGAATAGCATCATATTCATCTATCCGTTCATCAGTTGATGAGTATTTGAAATGCTTTCTACATTATGGCAATTAGGAACAATGCTTCTAAGAACTTCTGTATACAAGTTTGTGCATCAGTGTGTTTTCAAGCTCTTGGATTAGAACTAAGAGTTGGGTCAAATGGCAATTGCTCATTTTTAAAAAACAAAAAGGCCAGATATCAACGTTTCATGTAAACTCTGGAAAGATTTTGCATCTTACTCTGTAGGGCAATAGGAAGCTAGTAAAGAACTTTGTCAAGAGTATGGTACTGATTTACATTTAAGAAATCTTAGACTACTATATGGAGAATGAATTGAAAGAAGGCAAAATGGATAAAGGAAAATTAATTAGCAATCTATTGCAAGTATCAGGAAACAAATAGTGGCTATAACTATAGAAGGTAGAGGCAGTTGAACTGGGAGGGTACAGATGGAGTTGAGAGATACTCGGCAGTACAGGTAACCTAATGCCATTACTGCTTTAATGTTGGAAGAGAAAAGGAGATGTCAAGATAATTCACAGGCTTGCAGTTACTAATAACAGAGCAATTTCAATAGAGTAATAGTAGAGAAAGCCAGACTAAAATGTGCTTATTGAACAAATAGCTATTGAGCAGCTGCCATGTAAAGAATAAAGAGAATAGGTGAAAATTCCTGTCTTCATAGAGCATATAATTTAGCAGAAGAAGAGCAATAATGAAAAAAGTACAATCAATCAAGCACATAGTATATTGGAAGTAAATAGCCAAAAAATGAATTAGAGTAGTAAAACATCTCTAAAAGATGATAAAAACAAATATTTAACTAAAGCTACTGAGGGCTACATACTGTTCTAAGTGGATTACATTGCCTACTCATTTAAATTTCAGAACACTATTGGGTGAGTACAATTATTACCCCCTTTTTACAAATGGGGGAATCGGAGGCACAGAGGATTTTTAAAGTAAACTTCTCAAGTTGATATCATTTTTAAATAAAATAACTACAATTCAAGGTAAGATCTCTTACTCTAAACTTTGAACTTATACTTTGAGCTTTGAGAGACCAAGAAGGGCACATTTGTGCCTCAGCATTTTCTTTAATGTGGTAGCACAGATGCCTGTTTGTGAATTGGTATCTAGTAAACCTTGACTTACTACAGTCAGGTCTCAATTTTTAATATAATTCAATACTGTTTTTCAGAAATACTACACTATCCTGAAAATGAGAAAATACTACCTATCTGAAAATAAAGCACCAAGGGAAGATCTTATTTTCAACCAAAGCCATTTAAGTATACTACATGAAAAAATGCATGAGGTAATAAAAATTAAAATAATTTCTACAGAGATTATCTTAAAGAACAAAATCTCAAAAAGCAACAGACTTCAAAGAAGATGGTGTTTGGAATACTTCTTAGCATAAAGTTATCCTACACAGTTAAACTACTAAAAAGGATATAAAATCATGATGCTTCATTAATAATAATTTACAATAAAATATCTTAGGATGTCTTGCTTCTAATATTTGAATAGGTAAGATTAAAGGAGGGTTAAACACTGGTTCCTTCAGTATCTTATTGTTGAACTTCTCCAGATTATTCTAACTAAATTCTCCAATTTGTCCAAAAATCTAAGTGGAAAAGAAAAACATAATCACGTAAGAAAAAAAAAGAGATAAATATATAAGAACATGTCTGAAGCTAACACCCAAGCAGAACGGGCAAAGTCACAGCGATATGTCACAAAGGCAAGGAACATTTGCCTAGCATTTCCCTCTCCTTCATGATTTTTCTGGGAAAATCAAAAATAAAGTCCACAGGTATAAGAATTAGTAAAGGATAAAATTTCCACACTTCAAAATCCTGTCTCACATTTCTAAAAAAATATTACAACTGAACCTAATAGTACCACCATTGACTCCCCACTCCTCGGAATTCAGTCCAGCAGCTTTGGCTTAGGAATGTGGTGACCTGTCACCTTTATATGTGGTCTGAATATGCCAATAGAGCAAAGGTGAACAGCTGTGGTTAAGTAAGAGGCCAACTAAGACAAGAACTTAATACAAGGAAATTTCTGAAAAACAGTATTGAATTATATTAAAAATTGAGACCTGACTGTAGTAAGTCAAGGTTTACTAGATACCAATTCACAAACAGGCATCTGTGCTACCACATTAAAGAAAATGCTGAGGCACGAATGTGCCCTTTTTGGTCTCTCAAAGCTCAACCCACCATCTGCCTATTCAATGCACGAACAATTTCCGGGAAAGGGCAGGAGAGAGCAAATCTCTTGATTTAAAAAGAACAGGGGGAAGAAAAAGATGACAAAGATGGGGACACATTCTATAAAAACGCTGTGGATATTAGTACACACTATTTTTAGTACACTTGAACTGACGTGAGTCAGCCTCCCTCCACCAGAGGACCATACTGCAAAGCTGCCTGCCTACTTAAGTTAATCACATCAACATTCGAAAATCTGAAATGAATTTGGAAAAAGTTGATATTTTCTGAGGCTGGATGAGTGAAAGGAGTATGTAAAGACTGGTATATTGCAACTTTTCTTTCATCTATAATTACCTTCTCTTTTTTTATTGGAAGTTACGTTTATTGGGAGTCATGTGATTCCATGAGTGTATGTTTATACATGCTATACTTTTGAAACCAATGGATTACATTAAAAGATAAAACATTTTCATAACATTTTTGTCATTCAATTTTTTTAATATTAGCTGACAGTTAATTTTGTTGTTGTGAGGTCATTGTTTACTGAGATATTCTTCATTTTCATATTCTTATCTTCCTTGTCAATTTTCCAGAAAATTCTGTTTGCCTGAGACTTATTCACCTTAAATAATGGTATCAAACATTTTGGAGGTTATGTAAATATACAACTACACAAACATATTTATATAAGTTTCCAGTCGCCATAAATTTGATGAAAACTCATACCCGCAACATTTCTGTCAGTTAAAAGCTGATAGACTCAAAGACTTGGCAGTTAGACCTGCTGGCCTCTGAAACCAAACAAGTAAAAGATTGAAATGAACACCCCCCTCTAAGGACCTTAAATTTAAAAAGAAGATCCTTCTATTTCAACTTAGGAAATGTGAAATAGCAAAATATTTTCTGGAACACTGAGGTTCAAGTTAATGGTCCTGACAAAGCCTAAACAACAGACTGTTTTGACTCTTTCTATTTGAAGAAACAGTTCATAAAGCAAGTGTATAATATCAGCAGCACTTAATGTCCCTGAGAAGCCAATTGGACAGGCAAAGAAGTAGGGATATATATATTGAAAATCTAGGTGTCTTGCTCGTTTTGAACCAATCAACCCAACACAAAATGCACTTCTTTCACAATACATAGAAACTTATACACATGCATGTGCACATGCGTGCACGCGCGCACACACACACATACAAGTGAAATGGAAACTTTTCAATTATGGACTAGGGATCAATCTAATCAGCCAAAAATACCTTGTCATCCTACTTATTTTCCTTTGTTTGTTACCCTCAGGAGCATGTCCTTAAAATCCAATCAAGGATATATGTAACTGAAACAAAAAACATTTTAACTTTATTCAGATTAACAATGGAACTACAATTCCACAAAAAGAAAATAATTTTAACAGTTAAAACAAGCATGCATTTTCAACATTAAATTACTTGTTCCTGAAAGGTAGTGACATGGAGTTGTTTTCACATGCAAAAATAAATACACATACAAGCCAAATAACAGCTCATTTTAACTGTCATGACTATATAAAAGAATCATTTGATAGTGAAGGGAAATTCAAGTATAGTTGTCCCACAAAATATGAAAAATCATAGCAGGTCTAAATTTGGATTTCCTCCAAAGATAGCACCATTATGATTATATACCAAAACCTAGATGTGATGGGTGCATATGACTACTACTAATGAGAAAGAGTCAAGGTCAAAGTTCATGTCATCACAGCAGCAAACAGGAGACATCTGCCAGGTATTCTTAAACTCGAATCCCTTTTGCGTTCAAATCACTTGGACTTCTTGCCATAAAAGCCAGTGGAAACACTCTCAACTACTACTGATCTACCTATGATTTAAAGTGAAAGAATTTAGCGTCTTAGGGCTCCAGGCTGAGGGGAGAGGCACCAAGGTAGAAGAGAAAGATGTTCTTTTTATTCTCAGATAATGACCCATCAGTAAACCAAATCAATAGTGCTCAAAAAGAACTCAGATATTTGGGCATCTACATCTTTTTTCTGCATTATCACAGCAGACAAAGCTACTCTAAAGAAAGAGAAGGAATTATATTCAAGCAACAATGATCACAAACACAGATTGAAAACATTGGAGGCAAAGAAGAAAGACACTAGAAATCTCTTTTTTGTACTGTAACCTCAGTTCCATATTCTCTAGGTTGCATTCATATTCTGTTATATTTCGTGATATATTTGCCTTTAAAAGTCAAGCATAAGTGGAATCTTCTTAAATCATAAAAAGTGAAGAGACTAAGAATCAGGAATTCATTAATTTCTAATGAGATATTATGAAAATCATGTACTGTATCTTCTCTGCATCCCAAACATTTTACCTACAATTTTTTAAATGACACCTTCAGATAGCTAACTTCCTTTTATTATAAAGGCCAAGCAAAAGCAATGAATAAAATGAAAGCAATTGGTAAAAGTTGTGAATGAATAAATGTATAAAGAACCTATCTGGTCATTTAAAATAATAATCTGGCATAATATTGAAAAGGGAGGGATTGTCTTAGTGAGAATAAGTCCCCTGTCATGAAGGCATTCAACATGAGGGACATGAACACTTTGTAGGAATGTAAAGCAGTTCAGTCACAGGATATAGGGTAGTAACTTATAAGGGCCTTTCAAATTTTGAATCTTTGATTCCATAAAAACTATGCATTATTTTCTAAAGTGACATATTTTGCAAATCAAACCCTTATTCATTAGTATTAGAAACATGTCTTTTTACATCTTGGGGCTAATTAAAGATGGCAAATACCTGCACTTATATCTGATGTTTTTATTCTGTTATCTACGAATGATATGAACATACATACATACTTAAAAACATACATAGTTAAAAACAGACTTATCTTCATGACAATGAATTCTCTTCATAATCAAAATCACAATTCAACTATCAGAAGGCCAAGGAGAGGGGTAAATTTTAGAAAAATAGCTGGTGAGAAGTTTGAGAACTAAAGCCAAGATTCAAGCTCTAGAATTAAAAAGAACATAAGAAAGAAAATGGGAGAAAAGGACAGGAAAAAAGAGGGGGGGGGGAGAAAGAAAACAACCAACCCTTTCTTGTCACAAACACATGTACAAAGCTTTTAAATAAGAGTATCAATGAAATTATGTTCGCCAAAGCCACCTGGTGTCTCTTGCAACTGCAATAACACACTGGGGGAATAGATCCTGGATACTCACCTAGCTCTTAAACAAGGTTCCAAAAAAAAGAAAGGAAAAAGGAAAAGAAAGGAAAGAAAAAGAAAAACCTGCAATACCTGCTGTGCCAGGATACTCAAACTGTAGCTATAAACTTAATGAACTTCAAGGTATTTACCACTGAGTCATAAGACTTCATACTTTTGATCAAAATGTATCCACAACAAAATATTGCTAATTGCTTTTTCAAGAAATAACTAAGCCAAAAATAAATAACATCTGACTTCTTTCTTATGTTTCCAGTATTATGGATTAGAGATAGCAAAGAATAAAATTCTCATTAAGTATTTTGCTTGTGGTAGATCACTAAATCCAATAAAATTATTTCTCATACAAAAATAAACATGTACCAAATCTTATTAAGCAGAGGGAATAAGACGTCTTGAAGGAATCTCTTTTTCAGCCCCCTGATGAGCAATCTCTCAGGTCTGGTAAATGATTATTTCATTTCAGGAATCTTACACTCAAAGAAATATCTTCTATTATTCAGGAGACAATTTTTCTTTCCCTTAGTCTCAAAGTTACATAGGAAAATAAAATGCTCCATATACTTTTAAAGCAATCAAAAGGCTAATCTGATCTAATTCCAAGCTCTGTACCAGCAAGAAAATCAATCAGTATTTGTCTAAGTTTCAAATCCTTCTTTAACTTCAGAAAGAAATACATCCCCCTGAGATTAGAGCACCACTGAAAATCAGATGTTAATGTGTTTTTTATTTCCAAAGACTATTTCTCAAAATTTAAAAAGATAATGATGTGTGGTGTTTTCCCCTAAACATGAATAGTTGTTTGGGTTACCAAAATGTCCCAAATTACCTATTGGCTGCTCACCCAAGATATCCATGCTACTCTGATCCCCCATATTCATATTCATCTAGGTACTCCCTCTTTTCAGCAATAAGTCCACCTGTTTGCCTGCATGACTCCCTCTTATTGCAAAACCCCATCAGTTTTCTACCCCCAGACTAGACCACCGTGCTTATAATATCCTCAAAGAATACCTATATTCTCACAAGTAAGATCGACTCCTATCATCTTTAAAAATTTTTCTTTTAGGTTTCCTCCTTTAAAATACCCGTTCACTTCTGCTGCCTCTCTTTGCTTGGTATCAACCCCAACGCACACCACCTCTCTCTCATGCAGAATGCTTCAGGTATCTCAACTCAAAATCCCTGTTGTTCTAAGAGTTAATCCAAAAACATATATGAACAGGACAAAATAGAAAGCACTGTCTGGTTCATTCAGAGCCCATTTTCATAAGCAGAGACAGTCCTGATCTACCAGCAGCAAAACAGGCTCAATATTTGGGGCTTTTTGATAATAAGTATTAATGTGTATTAGGTCCTTTTTTTTTTGTTATATCAGGATATCTTCAGGTTGGGAACATATATATTATTGTGACATCTGCCTTGGTTTTGAAATGAAGAAAACTAATTCGTCCGGGGCCTCCCTGGTGGCGCAGTGGGTTAAGCAATGCACTATGAAGCAAACAACAGCCACTGCAGCATGAGTTTGATCCTTGCCTCTGGGCTGGGAGGGGACCCACATGGCATAGCAGACCTCTCCTGCCTCACCCACTGCTCCCCTCAACAGTGTGTTTCAGTCCGTCTGCCTGTTCTGCTCCCCACTGTCTCTGGTGAATCCTCTCATTGCCCTGGACTCTGGCCAGTACCCCAGCTCTTGTATGTATAAATAAATAAATCTTTTTTTTAAAAAAGTAAACTAATCTGTCAGTGCTTGACTTGACACCCCTAATTACCTTGCTCTAACAACTGAAATACCATTGAGGTAGGTAAGGCAATAAAATGGGTCCAATTCTTGCAGGTCCTTTACTCATTTAGCAACTACTTATTAAGTGTTCCTTTGCTCAGCACCAAGCTAGGTATTATAGATATAAAACTCCAAATATGGTCTGTATTAATTTCTCATTCAATAATGCTAAATAACAATTTTCAAATTTCAGTGACTTTTACAACAAATGTTTATTTTTCACACTTAAGGGTCTGTGCGTTCGCTTGGGTTTGACTGATCTCAGCTGCCCTCATCCAAGCTAGAACAGATTCTAGGCTTCAGGTTAGGTCCAGGTCTGATCCAGCTTCCATCCCTAGACCTACAATAAAGGAGCAATGGACACACAAGGCATGCTCATTCCATAGCATGAAGGATGTGTGGAAACAAATGATTTCTCTTAAGGCCCAGAATTTGCAAAATAATATATCCATACAATTCCATTGGCCAAATTCACATGGCCAATCCCCAAATCAATAGTATAGGGAAATATATTGTGTCCACAGGGACTCCCAACCAGGGTGAAGATGAAAGAAAACTTTGTGAGAAAATACTACTATTTATCTAGAAGGTTCTTATCATGAAAACCTCCCAGTATTGTAAGGGAGATAGAGGGGTAAAAACCCAGCCAAAATCTACCTTCACCATCACATAAATTTCTGACTCCATCCATATCTCTCTTCAGAACTCCAAACTGGTACCTCCTTTCTTAAAACATTCCTTCGAAGAGCCCTGGACCATTAGTGGGCACCTCAAATGACCCTGAAATCTGGTATGCTCAACTACCATGTCAGACACATATGATGTTTTTCTCTTTTCCTGCTCTGGCTAGCAAAAATAAAGCCTAACTGCTGTCTTAAGTTAAAAGTGGCAGTCACATGTTTAACGCACACAGTAACAGCACTGAACTCTATGTCCAGGGTATGACACTAATGTCTACACCTATGCCATGCTCCTATACCTAATGTCTACACCTATGCCGTGCTCCTATACCTAATGTCTACACCTATGCCGTGCTCCTATACCTAATGTCTACACCTATGCTAGCTATGCTCCATGCCAAAGGTATACTAAAAGCAATACTGACACTAACATCACTGATATCTTCAACTCTCCGGGGCCCATTTGATTACTTTAAAAAAAATAAAAGCAAAGAAAAAACAGGTGTTCATAATTTCAGTTACAGCTTATTTCAGCCACCCAATCGCAAGATCTAAATATACTATGATTTATACAAGATCTAACATACTATGCCCAAAAAGCACCTTTTAAGGTTTAGGGTTAAGAAACTTATTTTATGGCCTTCATTCTTTTCAACTCTGTGATATGTCATTTCCCAGAAGTTCTTATACTATATACAAAAAGATCTCTAGAAAACTAAAAGTTTCTGAATGTTTTGGTAACTACAGTTCAAGGCTGTGACCTGAATTACATAACTCTAATATTACATGATGGAATCTATAATGAATAAGTTTTAAAATTCTAAAAAGAAGTGAGAAGAAAATGATTTTCTGGCTATAAGAGTCAAGAAAAACTTTACACATGAGAGAACACAGTATTAGTTCACCAGTTCCACAAGGAAGGGCGGGCATTCGAGACAAAGGGAACAGGACATAATTAGTGTGTGTTAGACAGCGGAAAATATTTATCTTTACTTGACCCATATAAAGAGCAAATGGTGGGGCCTCCCTGGTGGCACAGTGGGTTAAGCAACGCACTATGAAGCAAACCACAGCCACTGCAGCACGAGTTCGATCCCTGCTGCCAGCCAGGGAGGTGACCCACATGGCACAGCGGACCTCTCCTGCCTCGCAACTACTCCCCTCAGCAGTGTGCTTCAGTCTATCTGCCTGTTCTCTTCCCAACTCTGTCTCTGGTGGATCCTCTCACCACTACCTCCACACACCTCTGGCCTGTACCCCAATTCTTGATTGCCTAAATAAATCTTGTTAAAAAATAAAGAGCAAATGGCAGGTGAGATAAATGCTTTCTTTGGCCATTTGTTAAGTCTCTTGAATAAATCTGTGTTGGCAGAAGAAGCCAGGCTCTAGCACTGGATGTCATGAAGAAAGAGAAACATAAACTGTAAAGTGCTATTAATTAATCGAGGTATGAGGTAGAAATTTTCTTAATTCTGGCTACAGGTGTCATGTCTGAACATCACTGCTAGAATATCTATCATCCTTTGTATACTTATAGGAAAAAAGAGATACTTCAGGAAAGCACAACAGGGATTTAAGAAAGATTTCATTTTCTAAGAAAGCATTTTCTAAGAAAGACTTTCTAAGAAAGTCTCAGTTCAAGAGGTGAGCCCAATTCGACACTTTTGCAATGTTGTCTAATAGTCCCTGCCTCCACGATGAGGAAACAAAAATACCTCTCCCTTCTCTTCCACTTATAGCTCCATATCCACCTGTTAAAATGGAGGTGTAGAGAACCTGAATGTCCATTAGCTCTCAGAGAGGGTGTGGTTGATGATCTGCAGTGTGTGTACAACAGGCTGCCATCTTTCCTTTGAACTACCAGTTCCACATTAAAATCACAATGCCAACATGTCCTTAGAATTTCTTCAAGTTGGAGGTACTATTTGAATAACATCCATTGTATTTGGTTTTCCTATATAACTATGCTTTCAGACCCTTACCATTCATTTAAGGTTTAAATTTCTATAGTAATCTCCCAACAAAGTCCCCCATATTCATTCTCTACCATCTCCAAAATCTAGAAACTATCCAAATGCATATCAAGAGTATATTGGATCAATCATAGTATATTCACATAATGGAATGCTATACAGCTAAAACAATGACTATACTACAAATGCACACAAAAATATGGTATTCACAAACATTAATGAAAGTCAATGAGCCCATACTGAATGATTCCATTAAATAAAGCACAACCAGGCAAAAAGAAACTGCTTTATAAGACAATGGTCTCTACTTTGACTGCAGAAAAGCAGCAATGGCATTGTAAGCAACATGAACAACCAAGAAATCCTATCATGTTCTTTCTTATTCATGCTACTTCCCAGCATTAGACATTCATTTATGCTGAAAACGATCATACAGAAGGAGGGGGAAATGGGGCATCCCACAATTTCTTTTCTTTCAGTCCTTCCTTATTCATCAGTAAGCCAAAGTAGACAGGCTTGATAGAATGTGCATATATCAAGATATGAAAAAAAAAACAGCTGAACTAGTTCTGTGCAAGTGTTCACTTTTCTCATAAGACTGAAATACATATGCATGCCTAAGCTTTAAAATACAAATTATGTAATTTTTATGATTATGCATACAAGTTAAATACGTAGTCGCTTAAAACTGGCATTATAAAATATAAAAATGAATGACAAAATCCGTGCTAATAATTTAAATTTTTAATTTTTCTTTACTTAGAATGGTATTAAATAGTAAATTAAAACACCATAGTGAGACAGGGATAGAGATAGAGAAAAAGAGGAACAGACAGATAGACATTGAGCAAGAAATGAAAAGGCTTTATATTTTAGTCTTTTAATGGCACTTATTTCTTGCATTTTGAACAAAGGATCTCACAGTTCCATTTTGAACTGGACTCTTAACTCAATGGCCTGCCTTCACATGTAATGAAATCCTTGAAGATGAACCACAGAAACCATGTTAGTTATGAAGTTCTACCTTTCTTTAACCCGAAAACATTTCCTTCTACATGCTATATCTGTACAAAGAAGCCATCGTTCATGTGTGAGTCTTATATTTGATGAAAGTTACAGCTTATTCTCCCACTTGATAAAATCCCCATGTGGATAAAGACATGACAAATAATAATTTCCTCAAGAGAAAATACAAATAACACATTGGTTTGAATTTCTCTGTGGTGCTGGTATGTATAAATTATCATAATAGAAATAAAACATTTAGCTTTCCCCTATAACTAGCACAATTCATGAAATACTACAGAAGAAAAGGAATATGCTAAAATGAAGATGTTTATTTCTGTATTTTTTTATTGGGGTCTAGTTGGTTTATAACACTGCATATGATTTAGGTGTTTAAGTTCATAGCTCCTTAGTACCCTCCACCAAAGCACCCATAATACTCTGTACCATAGCTTCTAGGCAACTTCACCTCCTTTGTTCCCCACTACTCCCCCAGCCCCTTCAGTAGTCTCAATTCTAGTCAGATTTCTAGCATTATTTTGGGTTTTTTTTTTCATGATCCTCCAAGTATGTACATTTATGAACTTCATACAACCTGACAACAAAACCACACTGGTATCCAATTAATTATAAATAAATTATATGGGAAAAATCATGTAGGATGGATTATGATCTGGAAAATCACATCATACATATTTACAGTAATGTCTCATTTATTTGGATTCTGACTTCAGAAACCCTAACATTAGTCAAGCAGCTTTGAAGTCAAACATTAGCAAGAGAAAACTTCTCAGTAGAGAAAGTGGTTGCTAAAAACAGACTGACCCTATTACAGAAGATGATATCCACCTATATGTGCTTCTTGTTTTAGTTCCTTTATATTCCAAAAATGCATGAAATCATTCCGATTTGTCTATCACTTTCTGATTTATGCGCTTACCATAATCCCCTCCAGTCCCATCCATATTGTCACAAATACAAGATTTCATCTTTTTTTAGAACTAATTACGATTCCACACATCTTTTACACTGTTGGACACTTAGGGTGTTTCTATAAGTTAGCTTTTGTAAATAATGTTGCAATGAATATAGAAGTACATAGATCCCTTCAGATTAGTGTTTCTGCATTCTTCATATAGATACCTAGAAGTGGACTTGTTGGATCATATGATAGATTTACTTCTAATATTCTGAGAAACCTCCATAGTTTTTCCCATAGGGGTTGGACCAGTCTACATTCTTCCCTCCCAACACTTTTTAAAGACCCTTGAGAAGTTAATGGGGGTTGATAGACATTGGAAGATGCCAGAAAGAGACAATTGGGCCTCATCTCCATATGTGTGTATTGACTTGTCTCATTACCCACAAAGCAAGCCTCAGAAGAGAGTGATAAAAAGCAATCTACTTTTCACTCCCTCAACATGTTGGTGACTAGGCAAAATATAGGCTGACAAAGATAGAAAGCAACTATACAATCATACAGTTCATGTTTTTCATTTTACAAATGTTCATAACAAAAAAAGGACAAAAATGAAATTTCAAGGTTAGAAATGTCCCCTAAAGTTCTTGTTGCCTAATTCTCCATCAGATATTTGAATTCCCTATAAAATAATCCTTAAAGGCACTTAATAAATCCCAGTTGTATTCATTCAGAGAAACATTTATTTACTTTGTAAGAAAAATGCATTTTTAATATTAAGCCAAGGTAAATATTATAGCATGTATTGATTAGTCCTTGTCTTTATATTTTCAATTCACTTAGTAAAAGTTACATGTTGTAGAACAATCATTATATGTTTCAACTGAATCTTCCTTTTTACAACCAAAATATCCCTATTTATTCCTTAATTCCTTAATGTGCAACCTAAGGTCATCCAGCTAGTCAGTGTCAAATAGAGAATGAGAATTCAATTTCCTTAAATACATTTTTCTCTTTCAGTCACACTATGACTTTAAAACATGAAGGAAATGTGGGGTCAACTAACATTTACCTAATTAAACAACATTAATTAAAAATAAAGTATTCTTCTTAAACCCTTAAAAATAAAAACAACAAACCAACCTTAGTTTTCCACTTAGGCAGGGACTAACTAAAGACCTCTATGAAGGTTGCCTCAGACAAGTTACCCCATTGCTACTTTCCCTCTCGTGCATTTAACTAAAATCTCTCACAATCCATGGACCACATAATCTCACAGTTCCTGGTTGTTCAGTCTCTGTTGGATGCTATCTGAAGAATGCAGTACTTACAGCAGTTTACATCAAGAAAATCACTACAGGAAAAAGAGAAACCAAGTTAATTCCAGATGCTGCTTAACTATGATAAAGAGATGTAAGGTTTAGAAAATCTAAAAACTGGGGCTAACAAGAAGAAAGGAGCAGAAGAAAGGCTGGCTGCACTGATTATCTTGTTCATTACTGTATGCTATTTGGATATGTTCAGCCTTAAAATCATTACTAACTTCTGGGGTATATGCAATAACATAAAAGATACCATTTGTGGAAAACTACATGCTAGGCATCTTATTTTCAAAATAATATTAAACTTCTCAGGTACCTTCTGTTGTAATTGATGTTTTTCTCATTTTACTGATGAGGAAACTAATGTTCAGAAAGATTCAGTAACTTGTTCAAAGTCATATACTCTCTGTATGTAAAGGGTGACAGCCAAATATAACTTCTTACAGAGCACAGGCTTTTACCTTTCTTCACTGTCTTATATTCAGGTTCCTGTGAAGATCTGACTGTGTGAAGTGTAGGAAGGAAAATGAAATAAAGCACACTCTTCAGGAAAGATTGCAGAATCAAGGTTAGAATCCACTCTGTGTGATTCCACTAAGCCCCAAGATAAGGCAGTTCTTCAAGAATAAATTGGGAAGAAAGGCAGAGCTCAGTGGGTCAGGCAGATTGAAGATGGAACTATATTAGTAAGAAGAACAAGGGAAGCTTGATCCTGTGTGGAGGCAGCAGGAACAGGCATCAAGACTAAGATTTCATTTCCTGAGTTATTCTCAATTGCTCCGGAACAGTGTGTGGTAAATAGTAGACACTACATAATAGGCATATTTGTACATCAAATTCTTACAATTAGTGAAAATTTCAAAGTAACGTAAGTGCAGAAATAATTCAGAGCCAGTGGACCAGGCTTATTGAAGGAATACTTCCCTTGGACAACAATAACGCAGATGCTGTATACAACATACAACATACATGAGGTGTTATCTGAAGCTAACCCTTCTTACAAACACTCCAAACTTGCCTTTTGGGAGGGATTTATTTTTCTTTGCCTTTTTAATGATAAATTTTTGCATCAGTTGTTAAATATCAATACACACAGACTGTGTTCTCATGTCACTTATCAGGAAATAATCAGCCTGGAGAAGTAAAGCAGGCATAGGAAGCTTAGTTCCTTGCTGATTTCTTAGGACTCAGAACAGGCTTTTGTGATGTCCAAATACTACAGAAAAAGTATGAGGATCAAGGAAAGGAATAAGAACAATAATAACAATAACAGCAATAAAGACACAGAAACCAAAAATGAGGAGTCAAGGACAGACTGGGGACACCTG
>JAGFMF010011922.1:3293489-3309073 GCA_019455555.1 Galemys pyrenaicus
GCACTGGTGAGATGGTGATGGGGAATACATGGGGATTACAATTAATGGCAAGTATATGTAAATTTTAAAATATTTTAATTAAAAAAATGAAAAAAAAAAGATTACAGACAAAAAAAATAAATAAATAAATAAAAAAAAGTAGCACTTCATGAAATGTATTACACTCTATTTGGGTAAGTTGAAAGTTTGATTTACCACCAGGCATGTTTGTGTTCTAATTTATAAGCATTAATGACTGGCAATGGGCTTCCTGTCATTTATTTTAATTCACTTCTCAATGATTTTAGTAGATATTAAATAAGATAGTGCCAGAATGACTAATACATTATCATAAACAAATACCATAAAATCTCAATTAATTGGAATCCAACAAACAGACATTTCAATTAAACTGTTTTCTTTGTGTTCGTATTTTAGTAAAAAGAATATTATGACAAGATAAGTATGTGTCAGATGTTTATTAAAAACAGCAGCAATAACAAGACAAATTCTAGGGGAAACTCTAAGGTCAGTACAGAAATGTAGTCCAATCTCCTGCTTGTTAATAGTAATCCTGCACCATGATAATTGATTTCCACCATGATACCCTTAAGACCCTAAACTGGGGGTAGGGTTAAAAGAGGTGAGGAATCTCTAAGAAAACCTAGGTCCTGGAAGAAAAGTCAAGCAAGAATGAGAGAACACTATCAGGCTTTACAACATTTGATGACAAGCACTGGGAAGTCAAAAACCAGTTATTTCTAGGAAGAAAGGTGGAAAATGAAATAATCCAAAACTCTGGATGATCCGTTAAGCATGAGGTCAAACAAGCAAATAGTTAAGAATGGAAACACTAAACAGGCTGACTTCCACACAGGGGATTGTTTTTGTTGACTCATGAACATGTATATTATAGCTATTATGTATACTTTACTTATTATATTTTATATATAATTTATAATATATATTATAGCTATGTGCAAAGCAAAAATTCAGGTACAGACAAACAAGACAGAATCACAGTGATTACAAGTGGAGGTTTTATAGCCAGTTAACAAGGGATTCACATTCCGTTTTTTTATTTATCGGTTTTGCATGTATATGGCCAGGTTATAGTACTCTTCTAGAACACTTTAGAAGAAAATATTTTGTAGATGTGGTTAACCTCTGCTATCATTTGACTTTAAAGGAGACTATCATTTACCATGACTACGTTTCATCTAATCAGTTAAAGGCCTTTAGAACAAAAATTGAAATTCTTCTTAAGAAGAAATCCTGCTTCAACATTACAGCATCAACTTGTGCTTTAGTTTACACCTCAAGAGTCTGTTTCACATATTTCACAGATATACATGCATTTGTTTATATATGCATAATACACACATATTTACTGTATTTGGAATATTATGTATTTATATGCATGTACATGCATCTATGTTCTCTCCTTATACCTGGTACCTCCATCCATTACATCTGTGTTTGCCTTCTGCTTCATATCCTTCCTACACAAGATCTTCAGTCACCATTTCCATTTGTTCAACTTTTAGAGTCATTAATCTAGGGACTTTCACACAGAGGATTTATTCCTAATTATCAAAAGCTGTGAAAAACCAATTGCCCTATCAACTAGTGCATAAACAAATTGTGATATATTATATAATGGAACCGCAGAGTTTACATAGCAATTAAAAGAAATAAGTCACATATAAGTAATATTATGAGTAATATATCCACCCACCACCAAGACTCTCATAATCCACCAGTTCCATTTGTACAGTCTCATTTGCCCATTTCTGCAGTTCCATTTGCCATTCTGGGATGTAGAACCATTGAGTATCCTTTCCTGCCCTTTACAACCCATTCCTCATTTACCCACTTTTAGCTCAGTACCTTGGCTCGGCTCTTGTTTTCTCCCTCCCCTCCTTACACTGCTTCTTCCTCCAGCAATTCCCTTTACTGGCTTTCTCTTCTTCTGCAATGACTCAGCTTAAACATACCTTCTCACAGACACATTCTGATAACCTTATCTAAAGTAGACCACTCTACTCCCATGACCAAATAATCATTATTGGGTAAGTTTTATTTCTTTCCTTTGTGATAGTTATTACAGTCTACATTTGCTTGCTCCTTTGGGATCAGTCTTGTCTACTAGACAATAAGTGCCATAAATGAGTACAAAGACTATGTAACTGTTTTACTGTTTCAACCTTAGAGCTTAAAATAGTGCTGAAAATATAACAAGTAGTGAAAAAGATTAAACTACATTTTAAATCAGAATGAGAGGGAAAAACCTGGATATTTTGAAATAAATTTGGTAATCACTTAAAAAGAAGACAGATTGAATTCCACTTAAAAGACAAACACATACATACACACACAAAAATCAGTACCATAATAGATAGTGCATATGCTCTAACAATTTAAAACAACTAAAATTGATAGATTGAGTAGAAACTCTTTAAAACCCTTTGACAACAGATTTTGTTTCAAACTATTTTTAAATATGGAAAAAGAAGGTACATCATCCATGTTATTGAGTAAAGGAGATATGGCTTTATTCCAAAAAGTGAAAATGGAATTATCATTGAGCAAATTTCATTTCTGAAAAAAAACAACAAATTTCTTTGTACTTATATAATTGTTAATATGTCATTCAAGCCATGTGTGTACAGCCTGAATAAAATCTTAAAATATTAATATACCACTAGAACATAATTTTTTAAAAAATATCAACTATGGTTATTATTATTTATCCAATGAATACCAGATAAAATAATATGTTCATGGAAAAAATTTTTTAATTTATTGTTTCAACAGCTACCAAGAAACACTGGTAACATTCAACATATTTTCTTGATTAACAAAATTAAATGTTGTAATTCCAAACATGAAATGGGCACATTTAAAAAACAGAATCAACCAACAATATACATAATGGAGAAGTATAACCAGAATTACTCTTGAAAATCAAGAACAGGCAAAACCAGAACTCCACAGGAACTAGTTCCTCTTTCTCCACCGCATTACCATTCTCTTCTAATGGAATGCTAACTAAGGTTTTCAGAGAGAAAAAATTGAAATGAGGGTACAATTAGCAAAGAAAGATAATAAAAATTCTTTAGGAAATCTAAAGAAGTCAATCAAAAGACCACCAGAATGAGTTCATTAGCGTTCTAAAGCCTCAAAAATGAATTAAGTGCATCCCTATATACAAATATACATAAGATACAATGAATAACTCAAAGATTTCATTCACAAGTTACAAGAAATACATGAATGTGCAATGAGTTTGTGACAAAGAAATTTGATACCCTAATGAGTAGAAAATGGGAGATTTAAATAACTGCAGAAATATACCTTTCTCATTATAAGTATTTTTAAAAGATGAGAATAGTCAAATTTATTAGTAAACACAGACTTATGTGATTTTGAACTGAGGGAAACTAATCAGTAGGGAGACTAATCAGTAGAATAAGCAATCAAATAAATTCAAATTATTATTCTAAAAATTCAAACTATTATAAAAAAATGTTACAGCAATGATAAAAAGAATCATTACTGTTTTTGCTAGTTGGTTACCTATTTGGTAATAAATTAAGATCTTTGCCTTGTATGTACATTGAACAACAAATTCCAAATACAGTCAAAGCTTTAGTGGCAAAGCATATTTTATTAGATTATATTTTTACAATTTGGTATCAGCAGAGGTCAAAGCTAGGATATGAGAATAAAATGCATTCACTGCACTGGAGCAATATATACTCAGCAAAAGACAACAGAGAAGAAATCCTACTAGGCAGGTCAAGCCCTTGAGGATTTGAGGGTAAGAGATGGCAGTTCAGGTAAGCAGCATTAGGTGAAGTTATGTATGCTTCAGGTGTTGCAGTCTGGTAGACAAGTAAAGAAAGAACAGCAGTATGAGTGGCAATAGAGATGAGCATTGCTTGTTTAGGCAGTTAAGTACTGAAACAGTGGCAGGGGATCTACAATCCCATTTGCCATTCTGGGACGTAGAACCAGAACTCAAGTTCTGAAAAAACAGGGGAGAGAAATGAAGTCTCAAACTTAGAGGAATCAGAGTATTTGTTCGATTATCAAGCAGAGGCCCTGTTAGAACTGCTATGCAAGGTTTAAGCACAATTCCAGGAGTGAGGCAGAGAGAAACCAAGTTAGTGAGGAAATGATTACTCCAGTTCAGGCTTGGTGTACAAGCAGTGGTTAAGTGGTTCCAACTGTGAGGATTCAAAAAGCTTGGGGATAGTGAAGGTAGCTCACTATGAAAATCCACATTTATCCAGTCACGAAAGGCAATGTATTTCTGCTGTTAAAAAAAAAAATAGAAACTATCATCACATACAAGATAAATGTATTCAAATGCCTTAAAAAATAAAAAGGCTGTTAAGCTATGAAATGTAATAAAATGAACATCAAAAGCAAGTATCATAATGGGAAAATTCATAAGAAAAATATAACTGATAAAGTCACACTATCCAACTTGAATAAAAAATTAATGCACTTCTAACAGGCTAATATTCAGATTCTACTTGATAAGTTAACAAAGAAGATGAACAATTTATGTTTAGAAAAACTGAAAAATTTTATCTTTAGTGAAAAAAGAAAAAGATTTAATAGTGGGGCACGAGGAAAGTACACCCCAGGCACCACTGTTGTAAGACAGGGAGCTACAGGTCAGGGAACCCATGAAACCTCTGTGGATCTGAGAAAAGGCAAGTTCCACAGACCAAGGTGAGTTGAAAAGTGTTCATGAGCCAGGCCTTGCACCCATGTGTGATTTGGAGCTGAGAGGGCGATCTGAGTTGAGGTGGACTGTAGGCCCCAGGAAAACACACCTCTGGTGCCACTGTTGTAAGACAGGGAGTTGCAGGTCAGAGATCCCAGGAAACCTCTGTGGAACTGAGAAAGGAAAAGACTTATATGAGAAAAATAATCAACAATCAGAAGAATGAAATTGAGTCCCTAAAAAGGGAAGTGAAAGAAACACAGGAGATTAAAAGATTAATGGAGGAGCTAAATAACTTTAGGAAAAGCAATGAAAAAAAAAGCATTCTTCCACTGATGCAATGGAAGAATGAATCAGTACTCTTGAAGATACAGAAATAAAAAGAACCAAGAAAGAGAAGAAAATAGAAATATGAAGGAAAAAGAATGAAGAAAATCTCAGAGCTATTGACACTGTGAGGAAATGAAATACAAGAGTTATAAGAATCCCAGAAGATCAGGAGAGAGACCAAGGAACCTAAAAACTATTCAAGGAGATAACTGAAGAGAATTTCCCAAACATTAGGAAAGAGATGAAAATAGACATATAAGAAGCAAAAAAAAAAAAAAACCCACCAAATTAACACAATGAAAGGAAAACCACAGCAAGACACATAATAATAAAGCTTTCAAGAGTCCAAAATGAGGAAAAAATAATGAAGGTGACAAGAGGGAAGAAACAGATTATCTATAAAGGAAAATAATAAGGTTGACATCAGACTTCTCTGAAGAAACATTACAGGCAAGAAGAGAATAGAGTGACATATTCAACAAACTGTAAGTCAACAAATGCCAACCAAGAAAACTATATCCTGGGAAGCTCTCCTTCTCTGTGAAGAAAACATAATGACCTTCTCAGACAAACAGAAACTATAGAAATTCTACTCCAAAAAATACTATAAGAAGTCCTAAAGCTAAAACCAATAAAGGAATAATTGAGAACAGAGTAAGGCAGGGAATAAAATCACAAAAAGACAAACAAAATGGCAAATAGAGACAGCAACATATCAATATTAACTAATTGTAAGTGGACTAAATTCATCAATAAAAAGACAGTAGCAGGCTGGATTGAAAAACAGAACCGGACCTTCTGCTGCCTCCAGAAAACACACAACTACAAAAGATAAACATAGGTTGAAAGTAATAGGATAGAAAACAATCCTACAAGCAAATGAAAGAAAAGAGAAGGAAAAAGAGGAGGCAGGAAGGGAACGGGATGGGGAGGAGAGGGGAGGAGAGGGAAGATGAAAAAGGCGGAAACAGCTATACTTATTTCAGATAAAATAGACTTGAAACTAAAAAAGGTAAAAAGAGACAAGACTGTCACCACATTATGAGTTAAGGGACAATACTGACTCAAGAAGACATAACACTTACCAAATGAAGGAACACCAAAATCAGACAATAATTATCATCTCTGAAAATAGACATTAGAGAGAATACATATGTAATGGGAGACTTCAGCACACCTCTCCCCCCAATGGATGGATCAACAAGACAAAAAATAAAAAAGGACACTAGAGCTCTAAACAAAGACCTAGACCTCATGGGCTTAATGGACATCTACAGAACACTGCACACAAAAAAATCGGAATAAACATTTTTCTCAAATGCACATGGATCATTCTCCAGGATTGACCACATACTGGGACACAAGACAAACATCAGCAGATACACTAAGACCAAAATCATACCAACTATCTTCTCTGACAGTAAAGGTACCAAACTAGAAATAACCCATGAAAAGAAAGCAAGGAACCCTCCTACCTCATAGAGATCAAAATCCACACTACTGGAAGACCATTGGATCAAAGAGAAGATCAAAGAAGAAATTAAAAAAAAAACTTGAGATGAATAATAAGAAAAAGACAATTCTACAGAATGTATGGGACACAGAAAAAGGAGTTACAAGAGGAAAATACATAGCAATACAGTCTCATATCAAAAAACAAGAAGGAACTCAAAGAAACAACCTAATCGCCTATCTTAAAAACTGGTAAAAAAAAAAAAAAACTGAAAGCCACTAGAAGAAAGGATATAATAAAAATCAAATTAGAAATAAATGAAAGAGAAGTTAAGAAAATGATCCAAAAGATCAGTGAAACCAAACATTGGTTCTTCAGAAAAATAAAATAGACAAACTTCTAGCCATGCTCACAAAGAAAATACAGGAGAAAATGCAAATAAATAGGATCATAAACAAAAGATGAGAAATTACAACACACCCAGGAGAAAGCTAATGAATAATTAGAGATTACTATGAACAATTACATGCAAACAAGTTCAACAACATAGAAAAGATAGACAAATTCCTACATCTTTGCATTAATCCAAAGCTAAAGAAGAAATAAAACACCTAAACATACCAATTACAAGCAGTGAAATTGAAACAATAACCAAAACTTTCCCCAAAAATAAAATCCCAGGACCAGATGGCTTTACAAATGAATTCTACCAAGCATTCAGAAGCAAACTAGTGCCTATTCTATACAAACTCTTTCAAAAAATTGAAAAGGAAGGGATACTACCAAACACTTTTTATGAAGCCAACATTACACTAATACCAAAACCAAATAAGTACAAAAAAGAAAAATACAGACCTATCTAATAAACACTGATGCAAAAATCCACAATTAAATCCTAGCTAATCAACAATGCATCAAAAAGATAATTCACCATGAAGGAGGATTTATGGTAGGGTCAGAAGGACGGTTCAACATCCGAAAATCAATTAATGTAATCCAACACATCAACAAAAAGAAAAATAAAAGTATATGATCATATCAATAGATGCTAAGAAAGCATTCAACGAAGTTCAACGTCCATTTATGATACAGGCCCTCAAAATTTTGGGGATAGAAGGAACATACCTTAACATAATAAAGGTCATACATGACAAGCCCATAACCAGTATCATTCTCAGTAGTGAAAAGCTGAAAGCCTTTCCCTTAAGATCCATAACAAGACAAGGAAATCCACTCTCACCACTGCTTTTCAATATAATACTGGAAGTCTTAGCCAGAGTAATAAAACAAGAAAAAGACATATAAAGAATCCAAATTAGGAAAGAAGAAGAAAAACTATCACTATTTGCAGTCAATGTGATAATATACATAGAGAACCCCAAAAACTACGCAGAAAAACTAACCAAAATAAACAACCAGTTTAGTAAAGTAGCTGGATACAAAACCCAGAAATAAATCCACAGATTTATGGACAACTAATCTTTGACAAAGGAGCAAAAAATATGCAATGGAACAGTTTGTTCAATACATAGTGCTAGAAAACTGGACTGTTACATGCAAAAGAAAAGCTAGACTACTAGCTCACACCTAATCCTTATCCTCTCAAGGCAACATTACTATGTACTAAGTATTTGAGTAGGCTCTTAGCCTGCCAGGCAAAAAATGCAGTTATTCTACTTGTTAGATAAGTAATCTTGGACAAGTTACTTAACCTCATTGTGTGTCAATTCCATGTTTGGTAAATTGAAATGATAATATTACCTACTTTATAGACATTGTTTTCAAACACATATTAATATACATAAATCGCTTAGAACAGTGCTAGTTTTCATTGCTCCTTTTTACCTATTCTTCCCATAGAACATAAGATATAGTAATTGTCTGCAAAGTGCCAGTTAACATATCTTGTGGTATAAACTTTGACTATGGAACTGCACAAACAAAATGATCTACCCAGAAACAAAACTTACACATTAGCATGTGCACTAATTCAATGCTTTTCAAGAAGTGTTTTAAAGATAACTCACCATACAGTTACTGAAGTTCTAGTATTTCTATCTATTTAGCTTTGTGCTAAACAGACACCGTAATGAACACAATACTAGACTTTTCCTTCTCTACAGTAGAAGAGAAACAAGCATACCATTTGAATATAACCATTAAGGTTATATGATCAAGATGTGAAAGGATTAAGAAAAATTTATTTTCTCAAATTCTAAAGGACATGGCCTTAAATGAGCATTAACAAAACTAACATTCAAGGGGTAGGGCGACTGGATGGAAAACAATTATCCCACATTTTACAGACAGCTGAAAGATCCTAGAAAGAACACATGTCAGAGCACAGGATCACAAGGTGGGGAAGCATGAGGAGGGGAACTAGTGAAATGGAAAATCCTGTACAATGAGAGACATCATTTCTCTCTAAAACCACTCAAATATTTAGAAACCTCTAAAAATAATCACCATATGCTTTGCATCACTACATACTTTATAAAATACATCAAAAGAGAAAAGTTTGGTTTCCTTATTCAGTACTAAGAAGAAACTAAGAATCTGAACCCAAATATAGAGCCAATAGGTATCATGAGGAAGTAAGGTTGGGAATTTACAAAGATCAACTAAGAGCAATGAATTCACCTAAGTTATAAAGTTGGGGATTTGATTCAAGTTTAAATTCTGAGACAGAGGTGCCAGATATGACTATAAGGCACTATGGGAACAGAGAGGAAAATGGTCTAATCCAATGTATTGGGTGAGCTAAAACCCTATAAAGGGTTTTTGATAAAGAAAGGCTGATAAAGGCTGCCTAGAGGAATAGGTAATTGAGTTAAATCTTGAGTAATAAATGGATTAATTAGACAGAGTTGCAGTAGAAGAACAAGCCAGGCATGAAGAGCAGTGTAAGTTAAGGCTTGGAAACCTTAAAGAACATTCTGTGTTTGAGTAGTTTTGATGCAGCTTAAAATACAAGGCAGAGTTGTGTGAAATGAGGTTGGGAATAACTGTAAGAAATAGACCCTGATCATAATGACAAAGAGTAAGTGCATGCTGAGGAAAAAAGGCTAGCATACTTACCTATACTAGCAGAGCACAGTTGCTTCAAGAAAATGGAGCATAACTACTCTAATAGCCTTAGCTAAGCTCACCAGCAAATGAGATGTGTGACGATTCAACAAAGCAGAATTCTGACTAGGATGACAAAAGATGGAAAAGCCCATGAACATAGGTTCTAACATTAGAGAACTCCATAATGTGAATTCAGGCATTTTTTGAAGAAAATATTTGAAGTGTTAATTTAAGCACAGTATTCTTTGAACAATTTATGTTCATGTAGTCATCCATGTTCTTCATGGGTGAGAACATCACATTTAGTGCAAAATTGAAGTCCAGAATTCTCTGTGAACTGTACATCAACTTAATGTAGCCAATAGTTTGCTAAGGCATTTTTTAAGCAAACATTGTAAGAAAAATAAATGAATAGCATCCCATGCAATGGGTTGACAACTGATAATACAGTCAAACCAATCGATGTTAAAGATCATTTTAAGAAACCCTATTAAAATAAACATGGGGGGGTGAGTGAGAGAGTATATTTGTGTGTGTATTCCCACATCTAATGTGCATTGTCATCTTTAAACCTTATACTAGTTATTGCTAGAAGCATCTGTCAAATTACATTATAAGCTTTATAAGAGCATCAGACCATATCTTTGTAATCCACAGCACCTAACATAACGCCTATAGGTACTGATAAATGCTTACTGATTAGCTTGTTAATTGATAAAATATAAATGAATAAGTTTTGGTGAAGTCACTTTATCTCTCTCTATATAAACCTCATAAATTCCATTTAAATATGATTCTTAAAATGCTTTCTTTTGAAAGAGATGGTAGCTCATTTAGAAAGCCATTTCGCTAATAAGAGAAGATTAGGTAACTACAAGGTTTTTCAAAAGATGAAATGATTCTGAAAGCAGATGTATTTGATTTTGTGTGATGGTTGCTAAGGGAACACCTGGATGTAAATTTTATTTTACAGATGCAGTTTAAAATATTGATCAGAAGAAAGGGGGAAAGCGTCAAACCAAGTAATAAAGTGACTAAAAAACTGCTTTCTGATTGGAAGGGAAAGAGTGATTATGTTTTATGAAATCAATCTCTCAATTTCAGCCCCTGAGCATAGATATAGGGAAAACTAGAATTGTGTAAGCAGAGAAGATAGCTGTCTCTAATCCTATGACAATTATGGCCTCACGCTATCATTCAGAAAAGCAGAAAAAGGAAAATAGCTAAATGTTACAAATTTCATTCATTCAGCATGTAGTGATATACATTTCAGCTTTAACTTCACTTCTTTATGGTAAACCTCCCTTGCCCTGAGGAAGGTGATGTGCCTTAATAGGAATTCTTACAAGTACACATAACCTCTCCAATCAGAGCATTCATACTGTATCACAACTTGTCCATTACTTCTCAGTCTTTTTTTTTAATTCTGGGACACACTAGAGACCTTGTCTTATTCATACCTATATTCCCTTGCCCTCAGTCCAGTGACCTGCTTCCCTTTTCAGCCACTTCTCCTAAGATTCCCCTCTTAACCTGCTACACTCCACATGAGACTGAAAAAAAAATCTGAATATCTGCAAGAGGCTGCTCCTTCTCTGCTTTGGATCATTTCACAACCTGTGTGCTCTACCCTGAGTGCCTAAGCCTCATGTTTCCCTGGCAAAATCTCATGTTTCAGTTCTCTGCTAAGTCACTTCCTTTAGGACCTTCTTAACTGCCCAAGTCTGGGCGAGGAGCCCCCTCTGATGTGTTCCAGATCTACCCTACATGGCACAAGGCTTAGGTACTGTAATGATTTATTTCATGGCGGGATGTACCTCATCTGACCCCCAGCACTCAGCAGTGCCTGCCACCTCATATGAGCTTCATAAATAGTTGATGACTGCATAAAAAAAAAATGAATGCCTACTGTAAACAAAGGACTCTGACAGGTGTGGGGTGATATAGGGATGCAGATGACACAATTCTTGCTCATAACATCAGGAAGAATCCAAACAAATATATAATTAACGCAACATAAGGCAGACTGTAATGAATGCTACAATTAAGGCAAACATGCACTCTGAATTTTCTAGAACCATCTTGATTTCAAATAATCTATCACATTGTTCCTGTAAGTATACTTATAGTTTCCAAAGCATGTGTCCTGATTTTAGAGTTCAGCAAATGCAGTCACTGTAGTTATAACTAAAGTATAAGCAAAATGCTGTGGGAGTGCAGACGTGGGTTCTGAGGAAGACTTATTACAGGAAGTATGTTTTGCATTGGGCTTTGAATGGAAAGTGACAGAAAGAAATTAGCAGAGGACTGAGGAATTTCAGGGAAAGGAAATCGGTGTAACCAAAAGCTCTGAGGTAGAAGATGAAGGATAGCACTAAGGAATGATGAATAAAACAAGTATGACTAGAGTAAGAATGGGTTGTTGGAAAGCGTAAGAAATGTTAGAAATTCCTGGCATTTGATGAGCTGCTATCTTCCTCACAGGTGAGCTAATTTGACTGGTCACAGAAGAAAGGCTGTGACACTCAGTAAGGGTCCAGGGGTACCAAAGCCCTGAAAACTTCCAGGGAATGGGGAGAAATTGTAATTCTATTGTACTGCTTTTTACATGCATGTTTTGTGGTGAGTGCTTTGAAGTGCCTTGCATTAGGGATGAGTAGCAGTTGAATTATTTGTTCATGGAATTATGTAAAGGATGTAACTAAGTATTGTTTTGGCACACACACACTCACATATTTATTACATTATATATATATATATCAGTAGATCTTTTTATATTTGAGTGGAGAAAATACCCTTTCTATTAGTGACAGACACTCAAGTATGGATTTAAGCATTTATCAGATGCTTAGGATTTTCCAAGCATCTGATAACGGTGTTTTCCTTAAATATGAGGGACAAGTAGTAAATGTTGACAGATTCCCTACATGACAATATGAGACCTTTTCATTAAGTAACATTAAAAGTTGTTAAATTTGTTTGAAAGTCCAATGGTTTTTACAATGAAAACATATCAACAATTATTTTAAAAAATAGAAATTATAATTCTAAGAAGAGCTAGTGGGAAGGCTGGTGTGGTAGGATGATCAGAGGATTATGTATTTTTTTAACTTAACTATGTATCTTAAATGGTGATGCATAATTATTTCATAACGAATTTTACGTAGGAACAGAATACAACTGATCAAGACAACAGGCATGCTAATCCATTTTTCACTTAAGCATGCCTAGAATGCATCATTTAACTGAAGGTCGGCAAAGTGCCTAAGGGGAAATAGCTTTGCATTCTAATACAGGGATAGCAAAATTCCAATACTGAACTCTAACTTATTTGTACATATAAGTAGATCCACAATATTGTCAATACAGTTGTGTCTTTAATTTATCAATTGATATCACATACAATTCTTGCTTAACTGTTTCCTTAAAATGGGGTTTGTAGACAACACTGAATTTCTTTGAATATCTGCTTTTGAATCTACGGTGCTGCTCACACTTGATTTCCATGCAGTGCACATCGTAGCAAAAAAAGTACTTCAAGTCTGTTCACTTAACGACATCCCTACTCCTGGGGACCATTGAGAGCTGCTGATATGAACTGTCTCTTCATGACATGGAGAACCTGAGCAGGAGGGCATAATGAAAAGACAATTCAGCTTCCTAATCTCATAACTCCAGGTCTCCCCAGGGCTGTGTCCTTATTTTGTTTATTCTAGGAATTCCTTTCATCAGATAAGCACAAATTCAAATATATGTATACCACTTTCCAAAGAAAATTAGAAATTATTTTTTAATTATCCACACATTCACACTAGACTCAGCTATGAGAGGCCTGGTGATTAATCAATTCAAACCTTTCATTTTAGTTACAAAGAAACCAAAACTCTGATGAAAGTTAAGGAACTTCCTCATAGCCACCCATATGACTGTGCAGGTTATCCACTGCAGAGAGCCAATAGGAGCAGGACACCTGTTGAGCATGTATGCTCTGGTCAAGAGCTAGTTAACTGCAGAAGCAGCAAGGTACTTAGTCCCATGGGTAAGCAGGAAGGCTTACTTGCTAACTTTGGTATCTTATTCAAGTAGCCAAAACCTTTTAAACCTGAGTCCCCACCATATTTAAAACAGGAATGATAGCATTTGCCTACCTAGCACTGTTGTGTTAAACACTTAGCACTAGCCTAATAAATATGGATATTTTGTTTGTGCTGTCATTGTTAGTATTAATCAGATTAAAGCACTGGTCTCCTACTCATTAAACTTTCACTACCTTCATTTATGAGCAGACAGAAAATTTGTCACATAAAATGTATCTATTGGCTTCCTGGTGGTTTCCCATACTATTTCACTTAGTATCCATACCAAAAATAAAAATAATAAATAATAAATAAATTTCGCTGTGTCTGGTGTTAGGCACATTTATAAACATTTCATTCAATCCTTACAACACACTCCATAAAGGAAGTAGTTTTGTTAATGTGTGACCAAGGGCACCCCAGGACTCCTAAACTTGCATGCTGTGAAGGGGCTTGGCCTTCTGTGTGCACAAAGCTTACTGATAATGTGAAAGAATTTCACTAGGGTTATTGTGCAAAGAGAGAGGAGAAGAAAGGGCATTTTTACTAGTAAGAGTTTCCCAGTAAAGCACCCAAACTTAGCCATCCCCTCATGGGCAAATACCTAGCCAATATAGGTTAGCTCAAAGCAGGGCTGCTGAGACCCCAAAGCTTGCCACAGTATAAGGTACCTTCTGGCAGGGAACCACAGGAAAGGGATTCTGAAGCAGGTCCCAAAAAGCTGGGACAAGAGATCCCACATCAAAAGAAGGGCTACCTTTGTCAGCCTCCCCAAGTGTCTCTCACCCACTTGTCTCCTTCAAGTCTCTCTATATGTATCTCCTCCTCCTCGTTCCTTTCCATAGTCCTTCCAAGTAGCAAGAGGGTGGAAATCAGACCACAGGAACAAGAGCTCCCCTTTCCCTTTTTCCCTGGAACCCCTCTGCCTTCCCAGTTATACAGCTTCATCTGGCTGCTCAGCTGCGCCCCCTAGTTCCCATAGCTATTGGCTGCATGGGGGCCAGACACAAGGCACGACCGGTTTTCCAGCTAGGTCTGTAACATTTTTATTATGTCCATTTCACAAATGAGGATACCAAACCCCAGTAAAATTTCATAATCTCAAAAACCCCTCAGCAAATGGCAACACCATGATTCTAGCCCAATTCCCTTTGACCCCAAAGCCCATGTTTCTAATCACTGTTTCTCCAGTATGATGAAAATACTTCAGTATGTTCCATATTTCTCTACAATAGCCTTTGCCCTAACCCACTCACTGCCTAGGTTTCTGCTCAACTGTTCACCTGCCAGCACCCAAGGCAGCTCTCAAAATGATGTACAGCAACCTTTTTTCTTTGCTGTTTTATTCTGTAATAAATGGTAGAATCTCAATCTGCAATGTTATACAAGGGCTACCATGAAGGGTAAATATTTCTTAGGTGCTAATTTCCTATTCCCCTCATCTTTCTTCAGGTACTCCTTTGATATTCAATGTTTTGAAAAATTAATCATTTAATTTCCAGTGTTGATTTATTAAACCAACACTGACAGGAACATCTTAACTGAATACTTCTGAGCTCATCTTTTCTGCATAGCAGGTAATAGTACTACTGGAGGGGGAGGGAGATGCTAGGGAGAAAACAGCAAGGGACGGAAACCTTCTGTCTCGTTGATTTGCAGGAAAAATGAGAACCACAGTTTTGTGTCAGAATTGTTACTGAAATACCCTGAGACGCAGAGAAGAAAAATCAAATCACAGCTTTACTATCATTTTATCTGGTGGTATGTGTGTTTGTGCATGCAAAATTGTTAGCTAATATATGAACCTTAATGTCTGTAGTTTTTAATTATCAGTGATTGATGGGGGCCACCTAACTATGACGTGAGGCAAAGGCCCATCATAGGGGAACTGCCCTGAAAAGTCAGAGGTTCCACAGTTGGCCCCCCCTTGGACTCC
>JAGFMF010011922.1:3309510-3323099 GCA_019455555.1 Galemys pyrenaicus
TCTATCTTACACTCAGAGTAAACAAAATATTTACTTGTATTTGCACAAAGTTGCTTTGTCCTCTTTAACATTGATCAGTAACCGTGTGGATTAAGATATCGTTAAGAACATGTTTTAGATGTAAACTTTACTTCAAAATGGTATATGTCATAAAACTTGAATGGAGGCCGCGGGACCCTAAGCTGTCATTGAAAAAATGTAATGTTTGTTAACTGCCTAATGTAATGTTTGTTAACTGCCTGCTCTATGCTGGTGTTGAGGTAATCTCACTGCTTGCTTGTTAAGTATAAATAAAGACCTGCTGAGTCTCTGAGAAGGACAGATACCAAATTCCATGCAAGTCTGGTGCTCTTCCCCCATTCCCCCTTCGCCGACGCCGTTCCATCCTTCGAGGACCTGGCCTTCTGCTGTAGCTGGTCTGTGGCAAGTGATAATGGCTACTGATCTTAGTCATGATTAAAAATATCTAGAAAGAATATGATTAGAAATACAATCAAGGGTTTTCCTTAACCTTTATAAATTTCATGTGACTTGCAATTACTGCCATGACTTTTCTTTGCTGTTATTGTTTCATTTAAAACATAGCACTCATGATTAAGTTTTCCCTTAACTCACATTGAGATACCACCTTACACCAGTAAGAATGGCACATATCAAAAAACCAGCAACAACAAATGTTGGCGAGGATATGGAGAAAAAGGAACTCTCTTACACTACTGGTGGGAATGCAAGTTAATCTAATCACTATGGAAAGCTGTATGGAGGTTCCTCAGTCTACTAAAAATAGACCTACCACATGACCCAGTAGTACCACTCCTAGAGATCTACCCAAAGGACACAAAAACACCTTTTCAAAAGACTATCTGTACCCCCATGTTTATTGCAGCACTATTTATAATTGATAACACCTGGAAATAACCCAAAGGCCCAGAAATAGATGACTGGATCGAGTTGTGGTACATACACACAATGGAATACTATTCAGCAATTTAAAAAGACAAACTAGAGACATTTTTTAGAAACATGGATGGAGCTAGAAGGAATTATGCTCAGTTAAATAAGTCAAAAGGCAAGAGAAAAATATCAGATGGCTTCACTAGTAGGAGGAATATAAAGAAACAAACAAAAAACAGGGCTCAAGGAAAAGCACAAGAATCAAAAAAAAAATACAAGAACCAAAAGACAAAGACAATTGAAAGGTTCCATGGGGGGGGGCGATTGGGATGAGGGCAGAAATAACATAAGGGACTGAGGTGACTAGTGAAATGGTGATGGAAACTCCACAGGGACTACAATTGATATCAAATATGTATAAATAAATTTAATAAAAAAAGTTTTCCCATAACTGTGAGCTTTCTCATGCCCATGTTCTATACACAGGATTAGTCCCTTCCTCCAGACTAGGGGTCAACATCTTTTATAAAGGAGCAAATAATACATGTTTAAGTTTTGAGAGTCATACAATCTCTGGTGTAATGACTGAGTTCTGCCACTGCAGCAGCAAAGCAGCCATAGGCCATATATATAATGGAATAGTGTTTCAATAAGAATTTATTTATGGACACTGAAATTTCAATGTGAAATTTTCACATCGCAAAATATTATTCTTTTATTTTGTTGTTTTCACCACTTTGTGATGTACAAACTGCTCCTAGCTCACAGGGTGTACAAAAATAGGCAGCAGACTGGATTTGGTTTCCAGGTCAGAGTTGCTGACTCCTACTCTCGGTATGGGCCAAGGGGATAACAAAGGGAAGTGACAGGTATTTTGTCTTTACTATTTGTCCTGTAGCGTCCAAAGTAGGCAATGGCAGAAATTAATATGCTACACTAATGATCAGGGTCACCAGTATATTTCATAATACTGTATGGCTCTGATTGGTATGTTTCAGCTAATTTATGAAGTCTCGAGAACTTCCTATCACAGTGGGGTAGGGGGACACTGATTGATATGGAGGCGCTGCCCTTCAGCCTGTCAAGGTTTTTCACAGGGAACTTCACCTGTGGTTTCTTGATTCATGTTTCCTCACAGGCCCAGTTAGAGCGCACAACTGCCATGGTTTACTCGGGACTTACAGGGTTTCCAGGACACTGACTTTCAGGGTTAAAATGGGGATGAATCTGTCATCCTACCTTAAGTTTTCTTACCTTGTCATCCTAGCACTTGAGATGCCATCCTTAAAAAGCAGTTTGGATTTAGGGGTGGGTATTTACATTCAGCTCCCTCAAAAATGCTAACTGAAATTATTTCCGACTAAAGGAAGTTTGAAAATTCCTTTCATTCTATAGACAAAGCCTGGGAAGGTGGCATTTATATTTCTTTATTATGAGCTCTTGTTCCACAGATCAAAGAGCACCCAGCCCTTCTGCAGTTGGCTATTCTAATTTCTATAGTGTGATTCATATGAAAATCCGAATTTAAGCATCATACATGACTGCTGAGGGGCAAGAATCCATTCTTGAATCAAATTTCAGGGAAACAAATAGAGAGACTACCCAGAACTACTTTTCTGCCACAATCAGTTCATCATAACTTGCTCTGGGATGGGAGTGCCTAAGAGGAAGATGTCTCTCACTGAAAGATGACCCTTTTTCATTTCCCACAGCAACTTTACAATCCCTGCAGAACTCCTCCAGAATTAATTAGGAAACACAGGCTCCTGTCAAGGGAAGTGTAAAAACCTGCTGTACTCAAAGTAATCAAGCATCCAAGGAACAAGATTTGCAATAAAAACATAGTCCAAAATATATCAGTACTACATGATAAAAATATTACAACCAATGCTAAGTATATTCAATGTTTATAATATACCAGGAACTTCCAAAAAAATTAGATCATGTAATCTTTTGAATGAGCCCATGAAGTAAAGGGCATTATTATTATTATCTATATTTTACACTGCAGACAACTCAGGCTCTAAGAGGTTAAATAATCTGTCTAAAATCACAAATCCAGTAGGTGATTGAACTAAAATCTTTAAATCATATAACTAAGATTCTACAAGATTACATCTTAAACAGCAAGCTGACAATTATTCCATTTATTTTCACTGAAGAAAAAGGAATTGGAGGTAGAGATGGTTGCAAATGATTGAGGGTGGGGAACATAATATAATCAAGTAATATTGCAGAATGTGCTTTTTCGTGTACTACTGAAAAGGTCAGGAATGCATGTAGCCTACATGGCAGCTCTTGACTCTTTAATACAGTGGCTGAGCTATACTTCCAGTGGCAATGTACATGATCTTGTCGAACAATCAGACCTGCCAGGACAGGAATGGATTCTGAAGGTCTTCTAATCTAACCTCCCAACATATGCTTGAATCTCTGTATAATGTTACTTGTCATTTAGTCTAACTTTGAACACCTTTAGAATGGAAAACCCACTACCGTATAAGATCACTTTTCATTATATCTATGAGACAATTTATTGTTATACTGAATGAAAACCTATTGTCTTAGTGTTTCCAACCACTGAACTTAATTCAATCGTGTCAGGACATACACCTCTCAAATTTGTCTACAAAGTAACAACTTACTATGTACCAAGCATTGTTTGAAGTGCTTTGAATACTACACCATTTAGTTCTCACATCAGCCTTATGTAAGGCAGACACTTATATCATCTTGATGAAGTGCTGGGTTCATTGAGCTGGGTACCCCCTTCAGTCACCTGAGAAAAGTTTCTGCAAAGTTCCCTTACACTGGAACAGGGAGGAAGACATTGGCACAGACACAGGCAGGCAAAGCTAACAATTAAAAGGACAGGTTTATTAGGAAAAAGAGAAACACCTATGTAAATACAAATGGGCAGTCTTTGGAGGACAGCTGTATTTTGCCACTGCCGAAACTGTACTGATACAGCAGTCTTCCAGGAAGTACATCCCTTTGTGGAATTGTTATCTATTGTTAATCACTTTCAGAGTGTGATTGGGTTCATTTGTAAGGCCTGGTGATTCTCTTATGGCACTCAATCTCTAATCCCCACATTTGGTCTGTGCCAGTCAGTAGAACCTCAGGAGGTCCTGTGTCTAAAGACTTTTCATTTCTATGGCTGGTTTAAAGACTATGTTAGCCATTTCCACCCCCACCTCCAGTTTCTGGTATTGTGAGGCCTCCAGCCCAAATTTTCTACACTTACCTTCATCAGATACCACTATTATAATTATGTACAAGTTTACTACTGAGAGAACTGAAGCAAAAGGAAGTGGCCTGCTTACAGTCATGCAGTTAAGTCGATCGGCGCTAGCTCCAGATACTATACTCTTGACAACCATGTTATACTGGCCTTAAAATCTACAGTAGCCTTTATAGTCCTATCTCCTTCTAAACATTTTTATACAGAATGCTTTTTCAGTTTTCTTATTGTATTGTATCAAGACCCAGAACAAGCTGCCCTAGGATTTGCCAAAGTGAAAAGCTGATTGTTTTGAATTGAAGGAAATTGAAGGACAGAAGATCCAAAGATCATGTTTTGCCTAATGAGCTATCTCCCTAAAAAACAGGAAATAACTCCTCTCCTGGGCTGGAGGCTACAGAGGCACTAGATTAATCACCCCAGTCTAAGGCTGTTAGCTGGCATAATGAGGGAGGTTGTGGCTGAGAACCAAATCTGTTAGTGGGCAGAATGAGGGATATCCCAGGACCCCAAAACCAGCCTGCACTAAAAGTGTTCTGCCACCCACACACAGCATATAGGCAAACATACTCAGTGCATAAGACCACCAATAGAGAGCTTGAATAGAATCAGCGTGCAGTAGTGAGGAAAGAAAAAATATAGTCTCCAAATGAAGCATCCAAAGTTACCCATCACCTCATGAGTAAATGCCCTCCCAAACAGGGCTGGCTCAAAGCAGGGCCACTTAAGTCCAAAGGCTTGCCACAAGTCTAAGGCACCTTCTGGTGGGGAACCACAGGAAAGAGGCAGAAGGTGCCAGCAAAGTCTGGAAGTAAAAGAGCAAAATCAAAACTCAAGTCTAAAGGAAGGCGGCCATTGTCAGCCGCCCCACCTGTCACCACATTCATTTCACGTGTCTCCTTCCGCATTTCCCAAGTCCGTGATAGAATTCCAAGGCCAAGAAGCAAGTGCAGCTTCTTCGCATGTCTCTCTGCTCCAAGTGCCTCCTCCAGGTCTCCTCCCCTACCTTCCTTTTTTTTTTCTTTCCTCCATTCTCAGCCTTTCTCCCAGTCTTTTCTAGACTCCCCTGGCTGCTCAGCACCCCTCTTCCTTGGGTGGGGCAGTGAACCTGGCCCCTCCTCCTTTCTGTGAATATCAAACTGTTTCAGGGTTTGATAGGTCTGTTTTTGATGCATCTATAGATAACCTGGCAAAATACCTTCTTTTAATTTCAAAGATTCTTTTGATCTGTCATTTTAATCCCAGATTGTATTGCTATGTTCTAAAAACTCTTAACTTCACTGGAATGAACTGAAGACATTCATATTATATCTCCCTCCTGCCATGTGCATGTAATTATAGCTTGTCTTTTCTCTTGTTAATCTCTAGTGTCAATTTTTTTCCAGACAAGAGGGCCTAGAGGGGTCTAGGAAGATTAACTTGCTCCCCAATAATGTGTTTTCTTGCTTTGAACACATTTGCTTGACTATGGCTTTTTTGTTCAGAACTAATGATTACACTCTAGGAATGCGCTAATGGATTCAAGTAGAAAGGAACAATCATCACCATCTCCTTGCGGAATATTTTCTGTTTACCTCTTCTCATCCACTCTCTATCCCGCTGGGTACCTACAAGGCTGACCTCTATTGTACTCTAGCAACTGGGCTCCCTTGTCCTATGGCTTTCAGTTGTCTGGAGCCTATGGAAATCACTGGAGGAGAAATGAGGAGGGGGAGGGTACTGGACTCTTGTACCCGTGCCTGCTGTGTCTAGGCTGGATATAGTGGCGTTTCTCTCCCCATGGTCACAGTTTATGTCAGTAGGTCCTCTCTGTAAGCTACCTTCTTAGAGTTCCAGAAATTATTCTTTCCCCCAATTTTCTTACCTAAGAAAGGCAAAGGTTCCAAATTATCATTAGCCTCTCAGTGTTTTACTATTTCTTGTTAGTATCTAAATCCCTTAAATAGCACTTAATTAAATTCCTTTCAAATTTATCTTCCAAAGGATGTCATCTATTTATTACCAAGTATCTGAATGGTTCAACCTCCTTCCCTCTATACTTTGTTTGATTTAATCCAAACTAAAATTGAACTAGCTTTCTGGAGATCTTGTATATGGGGACTGATCTAAGTCTCACATATATCTTTAGGATTTTCTTCACTCGTGAAATGCAAGACTGCTATGGCTGAAAATTTGTGCTAGAGAAATCATTAATTCCCTAAGTCTAGTATGTACTGAAACTGAGTAAGCAGAACTCAATAATACATAATACAGTTAAACCTTATTATTACATGATTTTGTGCACACATAGCTCAAATTAAGCCCTTTGAGACTTAAAAACACTACACAACAAAAGTCTAATAAAAATTTCCTGAAGGATTTGCCTTACCTTGACAGTAATATTACAGAAATGTTTCACTATATATACAAAAAGCACAAGACAACATCTAAAAAGACAAATGGGAAAAAATTACTCTGAAAACATTTCTGGGCAGTCTGTATTTGTAGTTACAGACTTAGAAACACTAGAATGTAATGATTTGCTACCAGAGTGAAGTGAAATGCTGGTATTGATTTAGCTTTAGTTACTTAGAAACAATATTGATCCTTAAGAGATACATTTCAACATTCTGCATTCAGGGTATAAAGTAGCTGCATCCAATTGATTAATAGACACTGCATATCATTTTTGTTTTTAATGAGATCATTTTCTACTGGCCAAGATACTAGTACTTCAGTGAAAGAATAAAAGTGAATTTTATAGCTGAAAAGTTAACATAAATGAGTTTGCATTCCAAATAGTAAAAGTTTTAAAAAATGACAGTTTCATTTTTAGAAAATGAGTGACTGGTGCAAAATGGATAAGACAGCTTAGTACCCATGGAGAAATAGCTACCTCTGCTCCCCTGACAATCATACCATATTCTATGCACATTTTAAAATTCACAGATGAAGTTAGAGTGCAAAGTGTGCTTCCCGAATCTCCTCAAGCGTATACCAACAAATACTGAAAGCAGCACAAGAATTTCCAGATTTCTACATTAAGTCTCAAGTAGAGATCTGGCTCCTCTTGTTTCCAGTTAAAGCGTTGTGATTCCTCTCTAATGCTGTAAATAACAGAGATTCTGGGTCACTTCTCCTTCAAATAAGACACAGTGAATGGACATATTCTCCCATACATTTGCAGAAATCACCAAAAAAGATGGAAGGACAGAGGGAGACCAAAACTCAAAAAGCAGTGATGAGTGAGAGAAATGCCGGCTTTTAATACTGATTCGTCACTAAGTGGTTGTGTGCTCTTAAACAAGTTTACTTAAGTGCTCAGCTTTCCATCTGTAAAATCGTAATAAAAGCTCCATTCCAGATGAATGTTCTGGGAAGTCAATGAGATAATATATATAAAATATAGCAAAATAATCATCACATAATTTTTCTCAATAAATGACTGTTCCGTTTAATTGAAAAAAGATTTGAAGTCACATAATCTAGTTAAAGCAATAAATCACATCTTCTTGAAATAAAAGGAGACCATTATAAGACAATGTAGAGTCAGGTGTCACATGGAATAATCTCAGGTCTCAAAATCAGTATTTTGCTGACAAATAATCACTGTGTGGTCTAATAAGGGGAGTGGTAAATCCCTAAACAATGAGTTCTCAGTAGCCATGTGCTTGCACTCAGAGATAAGACAACTGGCATTTCTAATGGTTTCAACAAAACACAAAAAGTAAATCTGTAATACAAAGCAATTCCCATACAAGTATCAAAAATACCTTGAGAAGCTGTTGCTTTTAGATGAACTCTTTCAAGTTCTCCTCCAGTGGGTAGAGATAATTTACTGTTTTATCTCTGTACCTACCCAGCAGGCTCAGCCTGCTAATGAGGAGTTTCCAGGAACTGTCCAACCTGTTTAAGTATCCTTTCAATTTATAAAGTGGCTTACAATTTTTTAACCGCTCTGACAAGCATCTGGATTTCCTACTCTGCATCTGTAAGCAGGATTTACAGATTGACTGTTACTAGGTTATTTAAATGTACAGAGAAAGACTTACACAAATCTCTCATACACACACACACACACAAACACAAACATAATCAAACTATAGCAACTAAGTTACATTCCAAGCACATATGATTCCAACAACACCCATGTCTTGGGTTATTCACAGGAGATACACACTGATTGAGCACTGGTCTAAACAATCTTAAGAATGTCCACGTAGCAGGAAACAAGAGCACACTGAAAATTAGAGCAAGCCACAGAAGTATCGCCTGCTCTCACAGATACCTGCAATTAATAAAAGTGCTATCCACAGTAAATTGGAAGAAGAAGAATGTAGTGAACAAACTGTTAACTGGAATAAAAGTCTCAATAATTGATAGACAAAGAGTTAATTAGAATATTTAAGTGAGGATTTGAACCCAGGAAGCAGTCAGCAGATTTTACACTGTGAGAACTGCTTTAATAAATGCAGTTTTAAGTTTAGTAGATAACAAATAAAGAATTGTGAGTGAGCCTCAACAATTATCCCAACAGGAGGGGTTTCTAGTCCTAAATTATTTTGGCTTAAAGGTATCCTGATGTTACCTGTGTGCAGAGGAAGGCAAATGCTGGGGTTAATCTCCAACTATCAGAAAGAACTGTGGGAAAGCAAAGCCCAGGTAACCATTGTTTAAATCTTCTCTCTGGCTCCTTGCTCACTAGTAGGGGTTGAAAAAGCTGCTTTTAACCACAGGAGGTCGATTCTTGCATGGTTGCTTCACACACTTCTAGTCTATGCAGATGACTTTGCTCTCCTGTCTGCTAGACCTGGGAGGGCAGTTCCCAGCACATTTTACATTATGTTCACACTGCTGTGTACAAGCAAACAAGCAAGTGAAGAATCAAGACTGTCAAGGCACTCAGGAGAAGGGTCAGCTTGGGGGAAAAGAATGCAGGTCCCCTAAGCTACCTCACTTACTACCTACACTAATGTACTAAATCCATCTGAGTGGCCCTTCTCTTCTTCTAGTATTTGCTGCCCAGAGAAAACAAACTTTTCTATGGCCTTCATTTCCTTTAAATATCCACATTTTATTCACATAGCAACCAAATTCCTAGGGGTCAAAGACTGGGCCACATTTCCTTTGACTACAGCCTCAGTTCTGAACAAGATCTAGACAAAAATAATTTACCAAGTCATACTAAATGGGAATGTTCTACTTTTGGGGAGCGGGTGAAACCTATGTATTACTAAAGCTTGCTGCTTTCAAAGAACAGTTCAGAATCCTCTGAGGGTTAAAGCTTAAATTACTTCACAACAGACTTAACAGCAAGACTTCAGATAAACTGGCTGAAGTGTACTTCAATGTGTATAGATTTTAATCAATCAAACTGACGGACAAAGATATTTGCAATCAGTTTACCAGGGAGAACTTCAATAGTCCTTTGGTCTTGGAAGTTCCTGATGTACTTATGATTTGCTTCAGAAAATGAGACTATTTATTAATAGACATTTCCTCTTTCTAAGCACAAAACTGACAGGTTTAATTTTCCACAGTAAAGTTACTGTCTCCTCTCAATAAGTAAATGTAAGCTCCATGAAAATTGATTAATGTGATATCAATAACATCACTTCAAGTCTGAAGTGAGTACAGTAGCCATCCCTTCTTCTGTAATGGTGCAATTCCCATAGAAAAGTTCGGAAGTTCCAGGTTCCCTGTCCCACCCAAGGAGGGTGGAGCAGAACAATAAGGAGAGGCTAGAAAAGCCTGGGAAATGGGCTTGGGCAAAGAAGGAAGGAGGAGGAGAAGACTTGGAAAAGGCATGTGGAGCAGAGACTTGTAAAGAAGATTCGCTTGCTTCTTGGCCCTGGACTTGTACCAGGGACTTGGGGGACATGGAAAGCGACACATGAAAGAGATGTGGGTGAGAAACAGGTGGAGAGGTTGACAATGGCAGCCTTTATCTTGAATTGTGTTTTGATTTTGCTCTTCTTCCAGACTTTCCTAGTCCCTTCTGCCCCTTCCCCATGAAGCCCCACCAGGTGCCTTAGCCTTGCAGCAAGATTTTAGTGGCTGTGCTTCAGGCTAACCAAGTTTGAATGGGCTTTACCCATGAGGGCATGGGTAATTCTGGGGGCTTCATCTGGATACTATGTCCTTTCTCTTCTCTCTGCTGCACAGTAATTCTATTCAGATTCTTTTCTATTGCTGGTCTTACACACTAAGAGCATATTTGTCTTTATGTGGGGGGTGGCAGAACCCATCTGGAGTGCACAGGCTTCAGTCTGCCCACTAACACGTCTCTGACAAGCACTCTTTCACAATCTAGATTTCCTCACCAGGTCTTATATCTAAGGTGTTTTTTGACTCAGCATCACTCTTCCATTCTACTTTGTTTACATAAAAATAAAGGTACAGGACAACAGGCCTATTTTCCATATGCTCATTGGTTTTCTTTAAATTTAATAGGCAACAAAAACCTTCAGAGACCACAGGAAATACTGAGTGGAACCCATATGTTAAGACAGGATGCACTTTCTGGTCTGTTTAATACCTATATACATCATAAAGCAGCACTAAAAACCATCCCCATCCCTCCAACACACATAGCTCATTAGCTGTTTTTCAAAAGCCAAATCTGTCATTCAAAAACAAAGGAGAGAGCTACTGAGACATATGTAATTCTTTGCCACTACACTCTGGCTTCCTACTAGCATATGTGATTCTTTAAAACCATGCCCTATCAGACCTTGCTTGAAGAGGTTGCAACTGCTTAACAGTGAAAGTTAAAAGGGATACATCTATTTGCAGCTCTAAATATTCCATTAGACGCTAGATCCTGTCAGCAGTCTGGTTCTAAAAGATGATGTTCAGAGCTTTCTAATTTGCCAGTAAAAGTCACTTCTAGTTGAGTTGGCATTCAGTTTCACCTCAGGGGCAATTTTATTTTTTAAACTTTGAGGCAGAAATCAACAAATTGAGCCACATAATTGGCACCTCCACCGGCAACAGCTGCAGAAAGGTGAGGTAGGGTAAGCATACTCAAAGCAAGGGCTGATTTGCACTCTTGTAGAGGTACAAGGAGAACAACACACTTCCTTTGTTTAAATGAAGAGATTCAAATAGGCAGATTCCCTAGAGATTCCAAGGGCTTTCTTTTGTTAGGTTCCTTCAGCATTGTCATGTCTATTAAAACACCAGCTATATACTCTGGTTTCTCTTCAGATCGTATAAATCTTTCGCCTTTTACTTTTTCATTGTTTCTTATTGGAATCGTCCATTCCCCTTTGCATGTCATCAACATAAAATATTTAGTGGATAAATATAATTGTTGGGTAACTGGTAAATACCAACCACTAGGCATAGGAACCAGAAGACATGAATGTTAGGCCTGGCTCTGCCAATACCTAGCTGTGTGACTTAATACAAGCATCTTTCCAATTTGAGGCCTCAGTTTCTTTACTCCCACCCTATATCTGACATGGGATTATGAAATGGACAGGAGAGATAACAGATAGGAAAGCCTTTTGGGAATACACTATAAACTTTTGTGTACCAAAATTCAAATTATTTCTACTCAGAGATTATAGGCTGCAAAGAGCATAGACTGACTGACTATATTTATTTTAGAAAATGAGAAAAGGGGATTGATTTTACAAATACAGGACATTCTCATGAAAGCCCACTGCAAGAAATTACTAGAAAGTCATAAGGCAGACTCTATATGTGGGTGTGTGTGCACACACACACACAGCTTATTATTTTTCTGCTCACCAATGTCTGTGTGCTCCCTACTCAACAATCCAACTAATTTAGTCTTTGTAATTCTTAACTCCACAGTTGCTAGAAAATCTGATGTTCAAACAAATGTCATCCGCCACAGGCAGAAGGGCAGAATCACAGTGAGAATAGGGCAGACAGCTCCTGCTCCAATGTGAGCAATGAAGTACAGGAAGATAATGGTGGTGGTAGTGAAGAAAATGGTTGATACTTCACTGGAGAAGTGTGATGAGTCTAAAATTACATAAATAACCTACCACTTTATTAGTCTCATTAAGAAGCAGAATTACTAGTCCCCAAATCTCAAATGAGTTTGTCTGCTTGTAACAGAGCAATGCTTCTGTATTATAAGAAGAGTACAAGCATGGATCCTTGCTTGTAACTAATGCTAAAGAAAAAAAAAAGCACATTATCCATACCTTTCTATTTCTCTGCCATTCACAATTAAAACATTTTTAAAAGAGTCTCTGATTTATTTACCTTACCTGTCCCCATTTGCCACTGAGAATGAAGTTAATAAAAATGATCCTTTCAGATGTCTATAAAAATGAACTTAATTGGGAATTTATGCTTTTTAAACTCAAATTACATGAAACATTTTGATTTGGCTTTAATCTGACATTTTTAAGCCTTAAATGAAGATATAATTGAATTTTCCAGAGGACCAATCTGTTTGAAAATGGGATACTGTCTCTAGTTGAGCTTTGCTAAACACATACTACTGTTTCCTTTTCTGAATCAATGAGGGCAATCACCAGCTTCACTTCCTTGGTAAAATGAGTATTGTGGTGTTGATCGATCTAGGACCCCAGGAAATGTATCCAGTAGAGAATTTTGAAGGTTCCATATACAAAGTTTAGTGAGATATTTCTCACAAATTCAAAATCAATCATATTATTTGATGGGTAATAGCTGGGAGAGTATTAAGCATAGCCCAGTCTTGCAAATGAAGTGGAATAAAGGGTGTGACTTTGGTGTCACCAATCACACCTGTAAAATAGCAACATGGTCAGTTTACAGTGAGAGCAAAGACTCCTTACATAACTAAGCCTGGCTTCTCTATAGAGATAGAGTTAGCCACTGCCTAAAAAGGAAATTCAATATATAAGTTATGGCACCAATCCTGAGAACAGGCAAGAAGCAGCCCCTGTGGCTGCAACCTGGCATTTGAGTCATATTTTTACTTACTATGTATCTCTTCAGTGAATCCAGATACCTGAGTTTTAATACATTTGCCCAAGTGAAAACATTACAATGGAGCCCAAGGGAAAACATCTTTATAATCTATTCTTATTTTCTTCTATTTCCTATCTCACTTTCCAGGACACCCATGAAGCTCCCCAGAGAGGAAAACAGGACTACATGATGGGAAATAAAATATAGTCATCTTTTGAAGACTTTCACATTTACCTACCAATATCCCTCTTTCATTCATACCTTAGCTTCTTTCAAATCAGCAAGAAATAAATTGGCTTCCTTGTTGTGGTAAAATGGGATGTTTTATGCCTTGTGAAACACACAGCTATACATTAAATGTATATTTATTGAATGCAGTGTATATCATACAGTGGAGTTAGACATAGGAATATGAAAATTTTTCTAGAAAAAAAAAGATCAAGGAAAGGAATAAGAACAATATTAATAATAACAATAACAGCAATAAAGACACAGAAACCAAAAATGAGGAGTCAAGGACAGACTGGGGACA
>JAGFMF010011922.1:3323149-3333196 GCA_019455555.1 Galemys pyrenaicus
TGAAGTGATGGTGCACTGGTGAGATGGTGATGGGGAATACATGGGGATTACAATTAATGGCAAGTATATGTAAATTTTAAAATATTTTAATAAAAAAATCATTAGACAGGTCACAGCATATAAGAGAAGCCGCCCAAGATTCTTGAAAAGATAAATCCACATTTATGCAAAGGTTCTTGTCCTATGTATGGATCGAGTTGGGGGAACAATGACAAAATGTAATTTTAAAGGCAAGGTATCATCTACCAGTCCAACAATCACCACTCCTACCTGTAACATGTAAACGTTAACACACATGCAACAAATTTTTAATTCCAAATACGATGTAGTTTAGTATATTTTTTTAAGATTTATTTATTTAATGGGCCTCCCTGGTGGTGCAGCAGTTGAGCGCCTCACTGTGAAGCATCCGCGGAACAGCAGCGCGAGTTAGATCCCCGGCTAGGGAGAGGACCCACATGGTGCAGCAGACCTCTCCTGCCTCGCCAGCTGCTCCCCTCAGCAATGTGTTTCAGTCAGTCTGCCTGTTCTGCTCCCCACTCGGTCTCTGGTGACTCCTCTCACTGGTAGGCACCTCTGGTCTACACCCCAGTTCTTGTATACATAAATAAATAATTTTTAAATATTTTTAAAGATTTATTTATGCATACAAGAGTTAGGGGACAGGCCACAGAAAGAGCCACTATTTTTACTTTACCTATTAGAGGTTCATTTAAAGCTCCTTTACCTCAGTCCCAGCAGCTAAAACAGCTGAGGGAGCCAAAAACTGGAACAAAGAAGATGAGTGCTGAAGAGATGGGGGCCAAATAATATTCCCTCAAGCATTGCTCAAGAACAGAAGACTCCACTTTGTCACTCAGCCATCTGTCCAACTTATGTTTCTAGTGGTTAGGATCCGGAGCTCTCAAAATTCAAGATGGAAAAGAAAAGGAGAAAAGACACACAAGCTAATTATTGAATGTTGCACGTGCCACAAGAAGTGCAGCCAAGTTCATCAGCATCCAGCTTGTAGAGAGATGTATGCAAAAACCGTAGCATTGACCAAGCACTGTATAAAACCTACAAAAGTTTCCCTTTGGGGGAACTTCCAGGCCTAGGCCTGTGTCTTACAGGGAGGAAAATGTTCAGGCTCAGTCCATATGGACAGTTATGCTCTAGGCCAAAGCCTGAAACTACAAATTAGATAGCATGTGCCTTCAGAAGACAGTTGCTCCTATTACAAGATCTCTTTAGCCCCTTCAGAATCCCAAAATCCCCATCACCCTTGACCCCATGGAACTTTTATTGCCCATGCCTTGACTTCCCATGAAGCCCTCTGGCTCCACCACCTGTTTTCTGCTAGGAGACAATAGGTCAGAATTAGACAAACGGATATCTTTAACACTGTGAAAATGCACATGCTTCAAAATACACCTTCACAAATTCAAATAGTTAGAAATTTCAGCTTCTGTGAGGCATTTGGCAGGGGAGAGTTGTCCCAAGGCCTGACTGCAAAATAAAAAAAAAAATTTGAAAGTCTCATTCTCAGCTTTCTACACTTTTGGATCTATCCGTTAAAGTCAAATTTGCCCCTAAACAGGGGTCCAGTAGCTTCATTCTCTCATCTCATTTCATCAGAATCTGTTCTCATAAAAGAATCACCATGTCATGAACAGTTCCTTTAGAGCAGGATACCACATTCTTTTTGCAATGGTGGGTGAGTTTCAAGGTCTCTCTTTTCTTGTGGAATAGCAGGCTTTCTATTGACAAAGGAGTTCAGGAATTAGTAAGATTTGTAGTAGGGTGGGGGGATTACAACCCTCTCAGGTCTCTTCAAGTAAGAGACTCCATCCAAAACCAGGATTGAAACCAAGCACAGACAGACCTAGCATGTAAGTTTCCTCCTGATATTACTCCATAATGCTGGAAACAATGAAATTGCTAAACCTTAATCACTGATAAAATCCTAAATCATTTATACCCATGTCATTTCTAATAATTAATAGAACTGGTTACTTACAGGTAAATGTACTTACATGCAAACTACTTTGAAGTGGTAGATCACAGGAAATCTGTTGCCAGAGTGAACTTGATTGTATCAATGTATTTTTTTAAAAAACAAAACTTTATAACATTTTCACAGGCAAGATGAAGAAAAGCAGAATCTCTAGATAACAATACGGTAAGGCACAGCCTTAAATGATATGCTGACTAATGACTCAATATCAACCTGAAAGAAGATCTACACTAACACACAAGACTCTTGCCCTTCACCTTATCCTGTACAACATGGAAATCAGTGACCTGAATGAAGATATAGAGAACCTATTGGTCAAAATTCCAGAGAACAAGTGGTTTGAAAGAACAGCAAATGTGCTGGTTGCAAGAATCAAAATGTAAGTCAAAACAGAATAGGAGGGGCTCCCTGGTGGGGCCAAGGGGTTGAGTGCTGCACTGTGGGACTTCTCTGCAGCTACTGCAGCATGAGTTTGAGATCTATCCCCAGCGAGGGAGGGGACCCACATGGCGCAGCAGACATCTCCTGCCTTACCCACTGCTCCCCTCAGCAATGTATTTCAGTCAATCTGCCTGCTCTGTCCCCCACTCTGTCTCTGGTAAATCCTTTCATGCCCCACATGCCTCTGGCCTGTACCCCAGCTCTTGTATGAATAAATTAAATATTTAAAAAAACAACATGAACTTTTGCCATCTGCAGAAGTGGAAGGGATTATGCTTCCATCATGGAACTGGAAGGGATTATGCTAAGCAAAGTAAGTCAGAAGAAGAAAGACAACTACCTGATGGTTTCACATATATGTGGGATGTAGAGAAACTAAATAAACGGTCAGACAGAACCAGACCAATAACAAAGCCTAGAAGTTTGACTGCAGAATTGTTATAACAAAATGGTTACCAGAGGTGGGGAGGGGTAGAGGAGCATATTGACTATGCTGGACCATGGTGCCTTGCTGGCGGGTATACTATGGTATCTTATATCTGAAGATACATGAACCTATACCAGTCACATTCAGTGTTGTAAGCCAATGCTACCTCAATTAAAAATTAATTAAAAAATTGATCAAGAAAAATGGATTTAAAAAATCAAATGTACTAAACAGAGAGATCAGCTACATGGAAATGTTTTAGAAGTTTCCATTAACTATAAACTCAACTCAATTGAGTCAACAGTGTCATGTGGCTCCTCAAAACTGCCACTAAAATGGTTTTAAGGGAAATGTACTATCAGTCATTACAAAGCCAAAAAATACAACACATTTGGTATTCGGTGCCAAAAAGGAGAGTGATCATCGTATAGGAATTCTGGATTTGGTTATCGTTATTTTTCATCTAGAGCCATTACTTCCCCAAATGAGCATATAGAAATGTGCTCGGGATTTTGGGTTGTCCCAATGCCTCAGAGAGAGCAACTAACATGTAGTGGAAGGTGCCAGAGATGATAACCATCTTGTAATATACAAAAGGATCCTACACGTACACAGAACGTTCTTACCTCAAACAAGAAACAGTTATGAAACTAGCAAGAGAAACCAGGATTGGGAAGAATCTAGGAACCATGTCATAGAAAGCTGAGTAGAAATGACTGAAAATGTTTAGCCTGGAGAATAAAAGAAAGCGCAGGAAGAATAACTCTTTCAAAATGTGTATAGTGCTATCAGTGAAAGAAAAGTAAGTCATATTACAATTCAGTGGTGTGTGTGTAGTGTTAATAGCAGGAATCATTTCCATATACTGACTAGATGCAAAGGATTATGCTGAATAATTATACATCATTTCGTTAAACTCTAACCCTCTGAAGAAGTTACTGTTACCCTCATTCTGCAGATGGGGAAACTGAGTCACAGCTTAAAGTTACTTTCTAATTCCACACAGCTAAAAGATGACTGAATTAGGATTCAATACCAGAAATTGTGAGTCTGAATCCAGTCCCATCCTCTTAATCACTATACTACATGGTGGAGTCATTTTTAGGTCATTCCAATGAACAGAACCAGGGTCAATGTGTAGAAGCTATGTTTTTGTAAAATGCAAGCAAAACACCTCCAAATTGTAGCACGTACTATTGGAAAATGAGTTACCTGTTTACCAAAGAGGCTGGGTGGCCACTTAAACTCTGAGGGTTACAGAACAAAGTTTACGGAAAATACTAGTTCATTTATAAGTACCTTTTCATAGAGATGTAAAATGAGGCAACTTAAAGATGCTATGAGACTTCCACACTTTTATAGGTGCATTTTCCCATCTCTCATGATGGAAGAGAAGGAGAGAACCAGGACTAGCACCCAGGAGAAAGTTTCTTTCTTGAGTCTTCAAATCCCTACCTTTAATATCATTTAAACAGAATACTCAATTTTTCCTGTGCCACAATGTTCATTTTGACATTGGGGTTGAACCAATGGTGACCTAGCCATGCCTTATCTATGCCATCATTGACTAGAGGAAAAATAAAACATATATTGCATACATGGATTAAGTATAACTATTTCCTTTATCCTAACATTCTAGTCTCTATCTCCCATGCATGTTATGAAAGTCCTTTGTGCCTCTTGTTTTTTGTCTGTTAAGATTTTATTTATTTATGTATACAAGAACTGGGGTGCAGACAAGAGATGTGGAGGGTGAGAGGATTCACCAGAGATAGAGTGGGGAGCAAAACAGGTAGAGCTACTGAAATACACTGCGAAGGGGAGCAGTGGGAAGACAGGAGAGGTCTGCACCATGTGGGTCAGTTCTCTGGCCAGGGATTGAACTCGTGCTGCAAGGGCTGTAGATAGATTCATAGTGCTGAGACTTTAACCCTTGTGCCACCAAGGAGGCCCTCCTTTGTACCTCTTGTATGTCATAAATATCCATTTAGGGATTTGTTTGTTGAATACCTATAGTGCATCCAGAATTGCCCCCTCACTCTTTGACTTTGATGTATATGGTATAAACTGAGAGTCACAGAATACCCAATTTATATCATGTGTAAATGGCAATTATCTCCTGAATTAACTGATTCTTACCTTCCATCACACTTCTTACACAAATCTTCCACATTCCTATCTATAATAGGATTTATGTTTGGCTTCTGAAATAGGGATCCAAAATAAGAGTTATCAAGAAAAAAGATTTTCTTAACTATCCTGTGTAGCAGAACAGACATAAGTAGACAAGGGCTGATATGGGAGCAAGACAGCATCAGGAATCTGGACTTATTTTTGTCTTACTGCTCCAATATCCATAGGGGTTACCCACATCATCCAGATGCCTACTGCCACATCCACATTCCAACCAATGGGAAGGGATAAATGAGAAAAGGAATTGCCTCTCCTTGTATTTAATGGAACAACAAGGAATTGCACAGAACACTTACCTTCATATCTCATTGACCACGTTTAGTCATATGAAAACACAAATACAAGGACATCTTTGTTCTGACTATTATGCCCTTGGGTATCATTAGATAACTGCATCATTATAGTGATGCAATTATACCCAAGTAAAACTTCAAAATTGCAATTAAATAAAAAGGAAATTTGAGAGTCATCATAAAGAGTATACTTATGAGCTCCTATTGAGGAGGCAAAGGATCAAGGCTCTACTGCAATGGCTACAGCTAATAGAACCAGGAATGGAATAGAACCCCAGAAGAAATGACCACATTGCTTCTCCGAAAAATTTAGAATTGTTTCTCAAATTCCCATTATATTTAGTACTTGAAAGCCTGATAGGGCCATGATGGACATTCCCTTCTACTGTAAAAGAGCAATGCAAAGGTGATTTGCAGAGACCATACATATCCAGATAGAAAAGCACATGAGAGAAGCTGCTGTCGTGTTGATGCCTTGCCAAGTCCTCACTCCAGTGCCTAATGAAGTTGGCCACCTGACCAACCTTTGGGTCTCCTGAGATAGCGCTTCATTGCTGAAAGGTATTCTATTTTTTTAAAAGATTTGTTCATATATTTATTTATGCATAGAATATCTGGGGCATGGGCCAGAGGTAGTAGGGGTGAGAGGATTCACCAGAGACAGAGTGGGTGGGGGCAGAACAGACAGATCAACTGAAATACACTGCTGAGGGGAGCAGTGGGGGAGACAGGAAAGGTCTGCTGCACCAAACTCAGGTCACTGAGGTGAGAGCACTGAGACTTAACCCCCTAGGCCACCAGGGAGGCCATGGAAAGGTAACCTATTATGTAAACGCATGGGAGTGGGGAAGGAGTAAAGAGGAGGTTTTGTTACTTGCAGCCAAACAACCCCTAAGACAAGAAAGACTTATTTTTTGAGGGATGCCCTACAGAGAATGATCTCAGAGCCCCTGTTGTTAAAAGAGTTTATCCAGGAAATTATCAAATTAGCAATCATTATATACCAAGGATGAAACTTGAGAATTCAATTAGCCAAAGGAAGCTATAATGAATAAAGTGGGAATTGAAGCTAAGTATTGGAGTAGAGTCAATTTATTGTGACAGAGGAAGGAATGGAGGATATCTGAGCAGGAGGGACTAGAAGGCATAATGACTTACAGGTAGGAATTACTATGGTATTTTTGGTTCCTTCCCATTTCCTAGCATGACAAAGGCAAGACGCTTTTTAAGAAGTGTCTAGATTAGTGGCTCGGAGAGTACCTCTTCCTTTCATTCTCAGACATAACGTCAGAACAAGTCTTCTTACAGATCTCCAGACCTTGACCTGCGCCTGCTCAGTGGCACTGAAAATATGACCTACTATCCCTTATAACTCATCTCTGATACGTCCTTGCATTTTCTCACTCTGTACTGACATTATTCACTTGTTCAGTTAATTCTCCCAACCCCACAAACCCCAGGATTCCATGTGGCTTTTCTTAGCATCCATGTCCTATACTTTTGGCAGTGACATGTCGTCTGTTCCAAATTTAATCTGTCCAACCAATCCAGATTAGTTTCTTTTCCCTCTCAGCATGATACTGAAAGTTTAGGTACCAAGTTTCCCAGGGTCTTATCAGTTTCTAGCTTCTTCATCTACCTCTTCAGAATACTAGGAGCTAGTCCCATAGTTAGCTAAAGGAGAAACCTCAAGTTCTTAATACGTCTACTCTAAAAACAACTCCATGGCAGTGATTTTCCAGTTCAGCGCTGTGAATGTGAGAGAGAAGTTATAATAAAAATCCTAAATTTGCTCAGTGCTTTATATTTTTAGTGGAATAATTTGACATTCATAATTTGACTAAATATTCTCAGTGGGATTTTTAAGTAACCAAGATAGACATTATTATTATTTCCTTTTTAAATGTTAGGAAACTGAACTAGGGCTGGGTTTAGTTCATTGCCTAAATTTTCATAGCTAACTAGTACATAGATGGACCAGGAACTCAATCTCTTTAAGGAGTATATTTGAGAGCTATGTGGGAGGAAACTTGGCTTTACAACTGCAAGGCCTCACTGCCTGTTTGTATTGTGTACTATCAATATACCAGAACTTCCTCAAGATTAAACACAGTAATGAAAATGAAAGCCTTACATTGCACTCATCACATCATGACAGCTCAAAAAAATATTAATTGCCAGTATTTTGAAACAGTGTAGCATGACTGTTACAAGCTTAGGGCTTAGATTCTAGGTTTAGGTTACTTGGATTTGACCAGAAATAATAAGCTGTCTGGAGTAGGACAGCCTGTGTTTAAATATTGACTGCTAGATTCTAGCTGTGTGATCTTGGACAATTCACTTAATTTCTTAATTTCTGTGTATCTCATTCTCCAGTTATGTAAAGATTAAATAATTCTGTAAATCATGCTTGGGAAACTGCATATCACAATGAACATTATAAAAGTATTTGCTACAGTTATCTATTGATTCTAAGCTTTGTAACCCTGAACAGATTAACGTGGCTTCCTGTTCCACCAATGGGGATAAAATACTTTTTGTGAATATTAAGGAATATGGCACAGGTAAAGCTCTTAGTACAGCATCTGTTAGGCATATCATAATATGTGGAATATTAGCTATCGTTATTATGAGCAGTAAAGAGACACCAAGAGCACCAAGCAAATCATTTCTTCATTATTCTAATGAACAAATAGTTGGAAAGAGATATCACTCCTCCTGGACGTCATTCATTAACAATATCTGAAGATGAGGTAGAGCTCCTTGTATTTTGTAAGGTTTCCAAGGTGATTCTACTATCCTGCTAAGGTTGAAGATCACTACACTGAACACTATATTTCCCCAACCTCCCTTAGCTCAGGCAACAGAGATAAACAGCTCAGCTTGTTCCAGAAGCAGCAGAATGCTGGGTAACATAAATCTTTTTTTTTTTTTGGATCTGAGAATCACTGCAGAAGAATCAACTTCTGTTGATTCAGGAAGCAGTATAGTCAGACTGCAGTAGCCACAAGCATAAGACATCTTTCGAATTTCCTGGTTTAATTGATTTTTAATCTGTGTGAATTTTGCCTTCTATTACATGATGTGGGTGCATTGTGACTTTAAGTTTCATCCCCCACATAGTGAAGCTGCCTCTCCTAGAAGATATGTCATGTTTATCCGATTGAGGTTCATACACCCCGGCATAGTGCAGCCTGCTTGTGGTAGGTGACTTCTAAAGATGCCCCCCACCCTCCAGGATGCCTGCTTCCTGATATTATTACCCTTTTGTAATCTCCTTCCCTAGAAATTGGTTTCTAATCAACATACAACAACATGGCAAAAGTGACAGAACATCCCTTCCACAATAAGGTTACAAAAGACTATGACTTCCATCTTTGCTGGCCATGTTATGGGCTCTCCATTGCAGGGGCCCATGAGTCAAGGAAGTGCAAGACACTCCCAGCCAACAGGGAACTGTCACCTGGAACTGAGCACTGCTCAGAGCCACAGGTGTGATCTAGGAAGCAGGTCTTTCCCCCAATAGAGCCTGATGACAATCTGGTAGAGACACTAAGCTAAAGGATCAAGTTAATCTGTGCCCAGATTTTTCACCCACAGAAACAGTGCAAAAATAAATGTGTGGGGCCTCCCTGGTGGCTCAGTGGATTGAGCAACACACTATGAGGCAGGCCGCAGCCACTGCAGCACTAGTTCGATCCCTGCCTCCGGCCAGGGGGGTGGACCCACATGGCGCAGCAGACCTCTCCTGCTGTGCCCACTGCTCCCCTCAGCAGTGTACTTCTGTTGTCTGCCTGTTCTGCTCCCTGCTCTCTGTGGTGAATCCTCTCACCCCCCCCCCACCTCTGGCCTGTACCCCAGTGCTTGTATGCATGGATAAAATAAATCTTTAAAAAAAAATAAATGTGTGTTGTTTTAGGTCACTATTGGGTTAATTTGTTATACAAGAATAAATACTATACCCATACTATTCATATATCTCAATTTAATGCTGTTGCTGCTATAACTATTCTTACCATTAATAATAATTCCTAACATTTGTTGAGCCCTTCAATTTTTTAAGCATTTTACTAAGCACTTTATACATAAGTTTTAAATCCTTCCGGCAGTCGTCAAGTACTATCATCACATGCATTCTGTCATTTTTCAGCTTTAAGAAACTGAGGCACATAAACTGTGAGGTTAATTTACACAAGATCAAAAAGAAAGCTAGTAGCAAAGATAGGATTCTGATGCAACAGGCTGGATTAAATGCATGTTGTATGCATTCAGATAGATGAAAATTTAAGTTTCAATTTCAGTTCTGCCATTTACTCTTTCTTTGACCTTGAATAAGTTGCCGCAAATTGCTGAAGCTCAGTTTCTTATCCATTAAGTAGAGATACTTACAGTGCCAGTCTTGGAGTTGTTATGAAAACTGACAATAAGATTTTAGACCTAACGCAACTGGCACAGTACCTCACTTGGTAATCTGTTGTCACTATTAAGGTCTTCCACTAGCATTTGTGGCACCTGAGATGAGAGCACAAATGGAGGCCCACTTAGCGGATGTCTACATATTTTTTCAAATATAAATCAAAATTTAAAAATAGTTAGACAGGGGCCTCCCCGGTGGCGCAGTGGGTTAAGCAACACACTATGAAGCAAGCCGCAGCCACTGCAGCACGAGTTCGATCCCTGCTGCCGGCCAGGGAGGG
>JAGFMF010011922.1:3343201-3359689 GCA_019455555.1 Galemys pyrenaicus
AGAAGAAATAGATAGACCAATAGGAATAACTTAAGAATGACAGAAAAGAAAATCAGTCCAAGAAAAAAGAAGAAATAAAGAGAAGAAAAAAAATAAAAGAGAAAAAAAAAGGAAAAAAATAAATAAATAAACAAAAAGAGAGAGAGAAAAAAAGGCTAGGACAAGATTCAAGGGAGACAAAGGAGGAGAGAGGAAAAGAAGAAACACCAATAGCTAATAGCAACTGGAGCAGAACAATCCCAGGAACCAAAACCTATCAGAACAATCTAATAATCAAAAACTAGTAGGTCACCACAATTACAGCAACAAAAGAGAAAAAACAAAAACAAAAAAAACGGAAAAAAAACAAACAAAAAAAAAAACACCCCACTAGGGTGGGGGGTATGGGAGGGATGGTGCTGGTTGACTCGCAGCAGCAGATGAGGGCCCGTGTGGTAAGTGGGTGGGTGATGAGGTTCCTAAGAACTCCTTTCACCTGAGGTCTAGAGTTCCCAACCAGCCTCCTATGTAGGGACTGGTCCTATGACAAGTAAATAAAAACAAAAACAACTGGGATTACCTCAAGTTAAAAGACTTTGACACAACAAGAAAATCCAAAGAGATTAAATAGACATCCTACTCAATTGGAAAAAATATTTAGGCAATATATAATTGATAAGACATTAATGTCAAAGATATAAATATGCATACAATTCAACAACATAAAACAGTTAACCCAATTAATAAATAGGCAGTGGACACGAATAGAAAATTCACCAAGAGGATTTCTAGAAGGCCAAAAGACATGAAAAAATGTTCAGTCACTTCTAATTAGAGGGGTGCAGATTAAAATTTTAATGAGAAAGCATCTTACAGCCGTAAGAATGGCACCAGTTAAAAGGACCCTGACACCAAACGATGGAGAAGATGCAGAGATAAAGGGATACTATTATACTGTTGGTGGGAATGTGAACTGGTGTAATCATTATAGAAAGTCATGTGGATTTGCATTAAAAAAAACGAAGAACACAGCGACCCCACTCTTGGGCATATAGTCACAGGAAAATGAAACCATCAACACAAAAATCCATGTGTACAACGTTCATAGCAGCTATTTACAATAGCTAGGACATGAAGCAACCTAGCGAGGACATGAAGTGACAGACATAATCATCTAAATGTCTGTCAAAGGATGAATGTATCAAGAAGATGAGACACACACAATATGGAACATTATATAACCATAACAATGGATGAAATGCCATTTTCAACAAACTGGAGCGAATTTCAGAGAATTATGTGCAGCAAAATAAGTCAGAACAAGAAAAATCAAACACTGGATATTTACATAGCAGGTAATTTGATGACAGAAAACACTTTGGGAAAAATGAGACATTAACAAACATCCTGAGGGCCCTGAGGTTAACAGGGAGGGAGGAGGGGAAGAGACAAGGGGACATAAGGAAGGGTGGTGGGGAAGGGGGAGAAATGAAAAAGTGATAAATGGAAAGTGAAGTCATCAGTTTGGGAGACCCAAAACCTGGGCTCCCTTTTCTTTCCTGTCACCCATAGTTTCATAAATTTGGGACTTACAGTTCATATGGAAAATTAGAGGGAAAAAATTTTAAACAACTAAAAAAATAAATAAAAGGGAGGAATGTGAGAGACCAAGAAACAAGAAATGCAGTCAGTCAGCTAGAAAGAATACTCACACCTGAGTAATCCACAAATTCCAGGATTCCAGGTGTCCTGGGTGTCTGAAGGGACTGGCTATTGCTTCCCCACGGCCCCACTCTGAGCAGAAGAGAGAATAAAGTCCTCCAGAGTAGATAGAAGTAGCAGATTTTTGATTTGGGGAAGTAAATAAAGATGTACCTCAAACTCAGTATCTTGACTTGTTCCAATCTGCCTTTTTTTTATGTGTTTACAGGACTTATGCTAGGATAAACAATTTATCTCATTTTCATTATGCCATGAAGAAAAAAAATATATGAAGTATCCACAACCAGCAAGAATGGAGAAGGAAATCAGAAAGGGGAGGTTGCTTGGCTGGTAGAAAAGATAATTTCTGTTGTAAAATAATGATTTACAGGTGGTAGAAATATATCCAGTGATGATATTCCACCCACATTTAACACTGTTCACTAAGATCCAGAGGTGAAAACTAGAAAGGTAGACCTCAGAAGTAACTATAAGAAGATCATACTTGAAACCAGATGGTATATAAACTTGCCAAGAGGATGACTATATCAGAAAGAGAACAGATAATGAATAGCAGAATCTGGAGGAACAACCATAGTTATGGAATAAAGTAGAAGAAAAGTGTAGGAAGTGTTTCAGAAGTGCAGAGAGAATAAGCAGTAATCATTCTTTAAGAATAGTTACACTAGAGTGCAATAAAAAGGATTCAAATTAGTCACAAAAGCGAATTCCCCAGCTAAGGATGGAATGGTCTTTTTAAAAGATGCTATCTGCCTGGAATAATTTATGGTTCACTGGCAATTTAAAATCTTATTATCATTTAATACATTCACTTATTCAAAAGCATCTTCCAGCTTCTACAAAGGGCAATACTAAGTGTTTAAGGAGGTATAATAAAGCTTACAAACTCTGTACCAATGGAAAGGGTAAAATATAAATACATGGATTTAAGCATTTACACCATAAACTAGAGTAAATTAGCAATTTGAGACAATAATTGTCAAAGAATAATATGCAACTAAGTGTCAGATAACTGCTAATAGTTCAGGAAAAAAATTTATGCAGACTAGAATAATCAAGGCAGGCTTCCCAAAGTATTTAAACCTTAACTGGGATTTTTAACCATGGATTAGTAAAAATGTACTTGGAACAAAACTTTAATTGATTAAACTATCAATCTTTACCACGATATTCATCTAAAAAGATTTGTCTTAGTGTTGATCACCACAGAGTCCATAGAAGGAAAAGCTTCTCCAAGATGGTATTCCTAGAACTTTCTCAGTATAGTCAGTGTCAAGTTTGCCTTCCCTTCTCAACTTCACTTCATCGGGCTCTTCCTAAGCATTACTGATTCTAATTAGAATCTCACAACTTTTATGAATGCAACTTCCTAAGGCCTAGTATATTAGAAAGAAAAACCTCGAAATAGAACATGATCTTGGCCTTGATCCACATGTTTTCTGAGTTTCATGTTTTTATGTCCAAGGCAAAGCTAAAAAATCATTACATGCCAACGGCTGAACAGGGAAATAAAATCATCGGGTAATGACCTGATCTGGCTGAGGAGCCTTGCATTCAGGGAATGGAAATACACATTGCAGAAAATTAAACAGTAATGTAATCCCTTTAATCCTGATCTTCCAGAACTAAGAGAGGGGAGAAAGGGGGCAAAAAGAGAAGGCCTGGGTTTATTTAGCCTAAAGGAATACTGGCTTTGAAAGGCAAAGGGGAAAAAAAGACTTTGCTTTCCTGTAAAGTCTGATATTAAGATGCAGGAAATGGTTTTTAAATTATATATGTGTCTTGCTCTATAGAGCACAGAGCTGCTGACTGTGTCTGAAATATAAAAGAAAAGTGGCCATGTCCCTGAGAATGCATTACCCTTTGAGGAGAATATTAGGCTGTTGTCCTTTTGCATTTCCCAAAGACAACCAACCCACTGAAATTTCCCATAGCAATAACAGAAGGACTGCTTGGCAGAGAAAGGAACAGCAGGAAAGTCTATGCTGACAGGAAGGTCTCACTTTGAGGAAATCTGATACATGAATTTTTTTTCTTTTCAAGAGATCATTTGGGGGAAATTTCAGATTTACAAAAGCATTCTTCGCTGCTAATAATAATAATTTGTAAAACACAATGGACCCAGTGCTCCATGGCAATTACCCTCTATAATTCACTTGGGGCAATTACACAAAGTGAAATTTGGAAGTAAAGAGGAGTAGGGCTGGTGATAAGCTGTCTATCTTTAGATTAAAAAATCAGAGAGCACCCACAAAGTACATGAAGAACACCATTCCTTAGACAAACAGCCTGGTTGCACAGTTTGGAAGAGAGCCAAGAGTGCAGCAAAGTCAGCTGTGTTAGGTGCAAGGAAAGGTCATAGCAAAGACAAGGAAGTGAACGATGGAGCCAGGCAGTTCGTGGTCCAAACTGGTGAATGGCATCAGCAGAGGCAATGTGATTGGAAGAATTTCCTGAGTATATTCGTGAATCCTCCATCCCAGTTGTCCTTTATTGCTTCCCTTCGGGGTTTCTGGGACAGGCATTCTGTGACATCCAAGATGACACGTAAAACTAAATCTGGTAAGTTAAAAAAAGACTTGTACTCAGAAAGTATCTGATTTTCAACACAGGTCGTGCAAGCTAATGTTCTGATCTTTATTTGCAAACAGATCAGTGGTGGGGATTTCAAAGCAGGCAATAAGGACCTAAAGCACTGCGGTGCAATAAGAACAGAACAAAGTTCTCAGCCTAAGGCCAAGGAACAGTTGCTTCTGGGGATCAGTGGCAGGTTCTCAAGTGCTAGATTATTTCTCTGTCTCTAATCAGTCAATTACTGAATTCGAGCTTCTTTCTCCCACCACCTTTTTCCCTTTATAGACTTTATAGTCTTTTAGAGTCCCTTGTGAAAAGTTAAAAAGGCTTTACTATTTAAGAGTTTTCCACTGCTGCAAATAATACATTTTACAGCTACTACATTTTACAGCTACCTGTCTGTCAATAGCTGAGCTTCTCAACAAGAGTTGTAGGATAGGTCAACGCCTTTATTTACAGAACGAGCAACTTCAGAAGTATCTACTATGCTCATAGGACTGTGAGGAGATAAAGGAAAACTAAAAAAAAAGTAGAATAAAAATAAGAATCATAATGTAATGTACTATAATTACAGTTAATTTTTTTCCTATCTCAATTTGACCATCCAATCCTATTAATCCAAAGGACACTGTAGACTCATACACACAGCCAGAAAAGCTCCCCACTCCCCATTCTAACTATGGCTATTACGTGTAAATAATATAATTAGGCCAGATGGGAGCAGACAGAAAACTTTCCATTGGAGCATAACGTGTTCTAGGGAAAGATAACGCAGTACTTTTAAAAGAGCAATTCTAAAATGTTCATATTTTGATGTTCTTTTAGTCACACTATTATGAAATGTAAAACAACATAAAAGGCACTATGCTTACATGTTTCTCAAAGAGGGGCATGGTTTAGAAAATAAATACTTAATGTCCTTGGTAAGACAGGCCATGCTTAATTCTACTTTGTATCTCTAGCACCTTCCAGAGAGTTCAATAAAAGTCTGTTAGCTTACTGGACGGACGGATGGACAGACAGACAAGTGGATGGATGGACATAAGTGCGGGAGGGAATGAATGAATGATGGGATACTGGAAGTATCAACAACAAACTAGAACCCTTTGTTTTCTTAGCATAATTAAGACATTATTTTTTCACTAATACCACACAGAAGAGGAAACATAGTAGGCTACAAATTTACCATACCCTGGCATCAAAATAATAAGTGGACTCACTGAAACCGGAACATTTTGGGGGAGGAGGGAACAGTTATTTTAATGACTTTAGCAAGGAATTTAACTTAATGTTATAACACAGGTCTCAGAGGCAAATTATCCATGACCCAAATACCAAAAAGACTGTCCACACCTCCTCTCTTATAGCTCAAAAGCCTCAAAAAAGTGAATCTTCATGAAACTTGTCAAAATATTTAAGCTTGTTCTCCCTTCCAGGCACATAGTAGGATTATACTTATTGATTTTTGGTGGTTCTCAGTGGTTCTATATGACCAGTCTGGTCAGTGAGTTGTTACTGGAAGCAATATATTCCAATCATGATCTAGAAAGCATCACTGTAAGACTATTCAGTGGTTTCTTTTTCCCTCTGCCACAAAAACTGGCATAGTTCCCTATGGTCGCTTCTCCATCAAACTGACTCACAGAATGAGGGTGATAGCAATTCAAAGCAGAGGCCCCTAAGACTGTGATGAATGCATAATTTGAACAGACAAGAAATACACCTTTTATGTTTGAATTCACTGAAATTTCAGGTGCCTTTGTCCCTGCACCATAACCCAGTTACCCTGACTAATACAACTTGACTTAATGTAATCAACATAGTTTATAGCCCTCATACATAACTCAAAAGTTAAACTCTAATTGCTCTAACAATTAACATTTCACCAAGAACAAAATAATATAGAGAAAACAATCTTGTATTTAATCATTAAAACTAGGGGGAAATAACATGCAAAAAAGGAACCATATGCTAGCAAATACAGTAGTTCTAACACATTTGCCACAACTAATAAATTTTGCCACAATTTCAGGTGGCAGAAACAGATTCTTACCATACTTCCTATAATGGAAATGGAAATCCATTAAATACAAAGGGAAACGACTTGAGAAACTATAATAGCAGATCACACTCAAGATGACCCACTGAAATATCCTATCCTTGGGACAGTGAGAGAAATTCCTTAGAAGGAAAGAGAACTCAATAAAGACATGTACATGAGTCATTCTTAAGCTAACAGATAGTAGTTCTCATCTGTATAGCACTTAATATTACATGAAGCTCTTTCATGTGCATTTCCTCATTTGAGCTTCACAACTACCCTATAAGACAGACAGGGCAGGAAATATTATGCACACTTGCTTGTGAATTGTCTTAATCCAGACAACTGACACATGACAAATGTGGTATTAGGATCTATACCTTATAATCTGTAGTTCATGCCTTTTGGATAATACCACAGTATTTCTAACAAAACCCATGCAGTCACTCACTTTATAGAAACCATTCTGCCAGAACTAAAATCAAACTATTGGCTTCCTAAAATTACTTGTGATCTAAGTATAAGCTTTATTTGCTTAATTACCATCTGAGCAATAGGTGTAATGGCCAAGTTTATATTCTGTTTGAAGATGAGGCGCTCATAACTAAGATGTTGCATACTATGCATTAAACATGCCATCCTGTTAATTCATTTCTCAACTGATGATGGTTCTGGATGTAAATTAGCACTGTGCTTTTTCAGACTGAACAGATGTTTCGGGGTGTTTATTTTTATAATTTTTTTTCTCACTTGAGACATTACGTGAAGTAAGCAGGCACTGCATGTACTGACAGACAACTCTCCTTACAGCAGGACATGGAGATTAGAACCTTAGAATCCTCCCAGCTGGGGGCCTCTGAGGTTCAGGGATATCATTTTTAATTTTCCCTTATACATTTTTTCTTTGGAGGTACCTTCTCCCACTATTGCTGCTCAGGTACTAGCAATACTAAAGACACGTAGATTGATCTTATTTCCTCCACCAGTGTCAGGTATTACCTTAAGCGTGCTCTATTCTTAGGATTCAGTAAAAGTCTTTAATTAAATTTATACACCACTTTCTATAGTGCTCAGTGGTTGACTCTAAGATATTCCCAGCTTGGAGGAAGCACTGCCGACCTTGCCAATCAGGTACTCAAAAATCAGACATGTAGCAGGAAATAAAAAACCTCTCACTGAAATAAATGAGAAAGTGTAATGTAGTCATCTTTTCTATAACTAATCTGATATTCCTCATAAACCCCCAGCCATTCTACAGAAAAGAAAAATTTATCTAGTTTAATGTGTTCATTTAGGCCCAATCTACTCATTTAAACTCTTTAAGTAAAACTGTCTCTTTGGGTAAATTCAGTCTTTAAATTGTGCTCTCCCTCCCCTTATTCATTCCTAAGATGACTCTTGGGCTTTATAAGAGGGCTTTCATGACTATAACAAGTTATTAAAATGGGACCCTTTCAATCTGTTTATTCCAATATCTTAAGAGATTAAGGAAGAAAAAAAAATGTTCATTAAGTATGCAAACATTCCAAAGTGAGGCTCTTGAAACACCAAAGTTGGAATTTTGAAGGAAGTGACCAAACTTTGTTTCTAACCCTTTAATGTAATATCCCCCTCTGGCATAACTGAGTTGAGGTGGGAGGATGGAGTGTGGCTGGAAAATGGAAGAAACAATCTCTTTCAGAAATAGATACTGATTTCTCATAATATTCTTCCCTCTCCCCATAGGAGAAGGAAGTTGGTATTTCCCCTTATACCAGATGAAGTAAAAGGGATCTCCAGAAGCGCCGTCATACAGCTTACTTTTTTATCTCCTACCATTCGGCCTAGTGTACCTGGCAATCTACAGGCCTAGAGGATGTCAGGGGCTAGTTGCTCTGAGAGTAGAGTGCGTGAAGAAGGTGCACTGATATGACCTCACTCTCAGAATCTGTCCACATAAATGATGCATTAGTGTCTCTTTTGGATTTTTTTCCCACAATTGCTCCTGTAACAAATCACTACACATTTACTGGCTTAAAGCAACACAAATTTATCTCACCGTTCAGAGGTCAAAAGCCCAAAATGAGTCTAACAGGGCAACAAAGTGTTGACAGGACTGGTTCCTTCTAAAGGGAGACACCATTCCTTTTCCCTCCCAGCTTCTGGAGATTTCGGCATCTCTTAGTTTTTCAATATATCACTCAATCTAATTCATTGTTACATTGTTTCTCTCCTCTCTGATCTCTTCTTCCTCCCTCTAATAAGGACTCTCACAATTATATCAGCCCTCCCAGATAACGCAGGATAATCTCATCTAAAAATCTTTAACCATATTTGAAAAGTCCCTCCCGTCATGCAAGGGAACATGCTCACAGGTTGCAGCGACTCAAACATTAACATCTTTCGGAAGTTATTATTCAGTCTAACACAGACTGGAAGTAAGCCTCCTTAAATCCTCCATCCCAAGAGAGCCTTCAGCCTAGAGCAAAGGAACCTCAGCAGAAAGAGACTGGAACTATATCAGAAATAGGAGTTGGTGGTAGTGGGAGGGAGTTCCTTAACAGTCATCTAGAAGAAATTAATTTTGTTAATGAATGTAGATTTAAGAGGTCAGGAAATAATTCAGGAAGACAAGAGTAAGGTTTAGATACTTGCAAAAGAAGCATGTCAAAGTTAAACCATAATAAAACCTTTTCAGTGTGAATTTTATTATTCGTTACTTCTCTTCCTTCTACCCACCAGGATCCAAAGGATTCATAACAAATAGCTATCAAACTGAAAGAAGGGATCAAAGAAGATGTGCTAGAAGGACAAAAGAAGGTAAAAATATGCCCCCTTTTCTACTCTAGTTAAGTCTGAAAAAGACTATTCTCAGGGAGGGGAGATGCTTTAATCACAAATGAACTTCAGAAGGTTTGCTATTACACAGGACTTAACATGTTAACTACTGGAATGAGGCAGTTCTTCTAGTAAATGAGACCAAGGAACTTTACATTAACCAAGAGCTTCAGGACCTGCCAAGACTTCATCCAGTGACAAGGAAAAGATCTAAACCACCAAAAAGTAAGAGTAGTCAGTAAGAGGAGGTGGTAAGATCACAGTTGCTTTATCAACTGACGTTATGGAGTTCAACGATTTCAGTGTAACTATTACATTACCTTGTAACAGAAGGAAACATGAGGGAAGCTCTCCATCCTGCAGAGTTTCTTGTAACTGTCCTCCGACTCAGATTCCTTGGGTCTCCATGGTAATGTCTGGTTGGCAGGCAACTGCTCAATTATGCTGTCATTTGCTGCTGAAGTCATAGAGTGGTAAATTCTGAGTTGTTTTCCTTCAGCATGATTAGGACCATGGCTCTTGTTAACACAATGGATACCCAAAAGTTTGTCTCAACATTTGATCGTCAGCCCAGACTAACTACCTCAACAACACACAGCTAGAGAGCTACTTAACTTCTTCCACTGGACCCCCTTTGGCAAGTCCTTCAGCCAGAAATAGCTAACTTCCTTTATATGTTCCTCCTACTGCAGAAAAGAACTTCTGGTTACAACTCCACAAAGGAACAGAGAGTAGGAAAAGGATGAAGTATATAACTGAGGGGTGCGGCATGGGGGGGATTAAGTGTGGAATGAAAATGTGGGACCCTTTGTTCAAAAGTTAAGAATTTCAGGGGCCTCCCTGGTGGCACAGGGTTTAAAATCTCATCACTATCAAGCTATCACCAGCCACTACAGCACAAGTTTGATCCCTGGCCAAGGAGGTAACCCACATGGCGCAGCTGACCTCTCCTATCTCACCCGCTGCTCCCCTCAGCAGTGTATTTCAGTCCATCTACCTTTCTGCTCTCCACTCTGTCTCTGGTGAATCCTCTCAACTCCCGCGACTCTGGCCTGTACTCCAATTCTTGTATGCATAAATAAAATAGAAAAAGAATATAAATTAAAATAAAAAAGAATTTCAGGGCCTCCTTTGTGGCCTATGGGTTATGTCCCAGCGCTATCACCATTAAGGCCTGAGTTCGATCCCCGGCCAGTAAACTAACCCAAATATGGTGCAACAGACCTCTCCTGTCTCACCCACTGCTCCCCTAAGAATATATTTCAGTAAACCCACCTGTTCTGCTTCCCACTCTGTCTCTGGTGAATCCTCTCACTCCCCGCACCTCTGGCCTACACACCAGCTCTGAGCAATAAATAAATATATTTACTTTAAAAGTTAAGAATTTCAAGATGATTATTGTAGAACATTAAGCCACATACAGGGCCCTGTGCAACTGCCCAGGAGCTCTAAACAATCTGTTTATCCATGCCACCACTCTTATACTTCTGTCACTTTCCCCAGCCAAGGAAGTGGAAAATCAATGCCATTTCTGAAAAAGGAGATGAGGTGAGACATGAGAAGGGGGTAAGACATGAGCTGAATATTCTTAAATTATTATTCTCAGTTACAAATATCTGTTTTATACAATCATTTTATAGCTTCTGGGTTTGCAAAGTGCTTTTATAGCTATCATCTCATTTGTTCTTCGTGGCATCATTGAACAGTAGGTTGGTGTGAGTCTCATTTTATAATTGAAGAATTCAAGTCTAGAGCAGGTAAAGGATTCAAGAACATATACAGTTAACACATTAGGATGGAATACAAGCCCAGACTGGCCTCAAAATAGAGTTTATAAAGTATATACCTTTACCTTATTTAATCATCAGAGTTTTAAGATTCTTATCATAAGGACCAGCAATTACGCTTGCTTTTCCATCTTTCCACAAAGTGTAGTGGTGCAAGCCATCCTAATCATATTGTCTGACGATGGTCCGGGTATGAGGGACTCTCCTGAGATGTCAGGGTGCTCCACGAGCTGGCCCCTGCCGGATCTCCACTGTTTTGGCTGGCATCACAGTTACCATTCTGTAGAAGGCATGATGCGTGCTAACTGGAAATTCACCTGTGCGGGGTGGTTGTAAAACTGGCTGTTCTGCTAACCAAAATAACTGGCTGCCAAGCATTTTGATGATGAATTACTGACTGGCAAGATGAATTGGCAAATAATGTAACACAAAATTCTCTAAAACCGATACCATGAGACCACCGATACAAAAAACTAAATAGTAAGAGTTGTAATGGAAATGTGGTTATTTAGTAATAATAACTCAAGTTAGTTATTAAATAGTTTCCCAGACCTAAACATCTATTAGGGAAACTGGTCCCAGGAACCGAGGAGTGGCCTCTGTGGCTGGGCCCAACATGAAAGGTTCTGCGTTCCCTTGGCGATGAATGAGTCGCACAAGCCCTTCTTACCCTTCTCCCCTTTTCCCTGCTTTGTTTTACTTAAAACATGATCATATATAGAAAAACTCCCTAGTAACAAAAAACATTACTAATCAGTTTTAGGTTCAGGATATAATGAAGTTAGTGATTCCTTTAAGATTCAAATAGGATTTAGATATGATTTAAGTTTTAATTTAATATTTCCCTTTTATTGGAGGTCTGTAGCTCTTTAGGTACTTTTGACCCTAGACTTTGTGACTTCATCTTATACTCAAAGTAAAAGTAAAATCATATGTTGTGACTGCAAAGTTGCTATGCCTACCTTGACATTGATGAATAAACTAAATAACCATAGAAACTAGGATACTAATAGAAACATGATTGTTCTATACTTTGAAACTGTACAGGTCATAAATCTTGGCTAAAGGTTATAAGACCCTAAACTGTTCTTAAGAAAAATGTAATGATTGTTACTTTTCTGCTTTATGCAAATGCTGATGTAATCCCAGTGCTTTCCTGTAATGTATAAATAAAGACCTGCTGAGGTTATCAGCAAAGATACTTGCACCCTAAAAGGAGTGTCTGTATTTTCTCATTCCCTTCCCCTATTCCCTTCATCCGCTGATGCTGTCTTTTCCTGTGAGGACCCTGGCCATAGCCGGATCTGGTCTCTGGCAATGTAGCTTCATACAGTCCACAGCTAATGTAGATGTGATGGCAGATTTGTTCCTCTTTTATTACTGCTCATTCTCTTTATGTCTCCATTCTCTACCATCATCACCACCATCACCCCCCCACACACACACACACACACACAGTATCAGAGACTTGGTCAGCTACAGTTCAAATACCCCTCAAGCATGGAAACCAACCAGGATCAAATTTACAAAAAAAAAAAAAAAAAAAAAAAAAGGACTAGGGAGACAAAAAATGGATGGGGTGGGGTGGGGTGGAGAGAAAGTTACAACTAATAAAATCCCATTTCAACTGAAGGACTAAACACAGAAAATCTCCCAAGAGGCTTTCCTTTGGGTTTTGGCAACTTACTCCAATGCAAATGTGTGAGTATAGACTTGTTAAATCATTTAGTTGCCAATTCCTTTCTAAGACCAACTTTTCTCCCAACAGAAAGCTTATGAGGTCTGCAAACAAGCAAAGGAGTGGGACCATCCAGTGGGAAACATTAGTGAAACCAGGTTATCTACTGAATCTCCTCATTTATGCCTATTGCCTTTCCTTCTTTCACAAAGACAGGATCCCAAGGGGGAAGAACACAGGTATAAGAAACTAACCTCTCCTGCTGGGATAATGTGGTTAACAACTATATTGCTCACAATTAATTCTCTTCTGTTTAAATTAAAAAGAATGCCTGTAACTTGACATCCCTAAATCACTAGGGCAATTTAAGGGCTCTTTCTAGAAGTTCCAATCAGATGTACTCACGCTTATTAAAGGCAGTAAAACTGTAAATAATCAATAAAGGTTTACAAAATATAATGTCAAAATTGCACATAAAAGTCTCTCTCCAGAACCAAGATTTTTAGGATAAATGTATACCTGACAAGAAGAGCATTCAGATACTTAACAAGTAATAGTTGCAGTTTGTTCAGATGGTTGAAAAATTAAAATGGCATGGGCCAAGAATGAAAATCTTCTGATTTACAATGTAGCATCACTGAATTAATAAAAACGTGTTATCATCATTAGTATTCCAGAAGCCGCAATGAAAACGTGATATGAACTAAACAGGTAAGGGAATTTTTAAAAGACTGGAACATTTTAAGCACTTTTCCCTAGAATAACTGTCAGAGTACAAAGCATGTCAGTGTAGAGCTCTTTGAAAAAGATGCCAAAAGGCTCTTTCATTGCTGTGTGGCAGCCATGTTTGACTAAATACCACTCTAGCTCCCAGTGTCTAAAACAACTGCCACCTACACAATTCTTTTCTCCAGAAACAATTACTCTTTCTCCTCTCCTGGCACTAATCTCAAGTGTCTGCAGTATATAGTTCAGGGATAAAAGCAATCCAGCTCTGTGGGTTAAGTCAGTATCTCACCAGAGAGAGGCACCTACGGACAAGCAGATAAGAGAAGTCAGTGTCCTTATCTGCAGCAGGAAGTCCTGTTAAGCCACAGACTTCAGGCAAGTGCCCAAGCCACACAGTTCCATCGTTTCAGGCCACAGCCCAAGAGCACCCAGTACAAAAACAGACACACATCCGTTCCCACAGTTACAGGCCAAACATCCCTAAAGAATGACTGACTCATAATTACCAATGAAACTGAAAAGAGAGAGTTTAGAGCAGAGGGTTAAGATAGCCCCCCTCAGAAGCTGAGGTCACTAGTAATATGGGACTCTTTTTTCTATTACATTATTCACACACACCCCATTAGAACAATCTCCCTGAGGACACAGACCAGGCTCATATTCATCCATTAGGACTGGATAACAAGTAAGTAATAAGCAAATCAGCAAATGATTACAAAGTCCAACTTTGGCCGTTTTGCTTCTCATAGTTGTGAGGTTCCCACAACCCTCCTACCCAGTGTAAGAAAAAGATATCTGAATAGTTTCAGGGTAACTTGAGAGTACTTTCCATTACACTTTCATCTTTACTTGCATGAAAAGAAGATTCTAAAAGGCTAAGACTAAGGAAAGGGCCATGTTTGGATGCTCACTCCATTACAGTACACCATGGGATGGTCCCTTAGAGGGAAAAGGAGTGGTAGTGGTATCCAAAGAGGGACTGAACACGGGCTAAGACTCAAAAAAACCCCCTGGAAGCAACAGTGGAACTTGCCTTCAAGGGACTCCGTGGGCTTGGATGAGGGGTATGTCAGTAGTGCTCAGTATGAACCCAAGATGAAAGCACTTCCTGCAAGTCTAGTTCTATGCTAGACTGCCAGGAATATTACACAGCCTAGAAGGCGGAGGGATAGGAAAAAGCACCAAGAACAATTGAGACTGAGTTTCCAACCAGCTTTATTAAAGTGGGAGAACAAATCAAATTGGACTTAGATGAATCATAGATGTACAAAATATTTCTCATACATCTGAGTTTATGAAGTTGAATTCATTTCTCTGTACTACCTGGTATACTTCCCCATCCCTGCACAGATTCAGATCTACTGAGTACCTAAAGGAGGAGTCACACCCTTATGAGTTGCAGAAGATGCTTCAGTCGTCTTTAGCAGATTCATAAAAAAAACTACTGAGCCCCGAAAAACAGTTTCTTCAGCCACCAGAAAGTAGATTAAGATAATCAGCATCTTGATTAGACAGGTGCGGTGTGGGTCCATCTTTATTTTTATGCTTCAGGCTTATAGGCACAAATGTACCCTGCTAAAGCAGGGAAGTGAGTACAGTGGATTCAACCAACTGATCATTAGAGGAAAACTGCTGGATTAGCTGAGATTCTCCTGGGGTGGAGTTGATTATAAAATACCCAGCTGGGGAACTATGCAGACTTTATACAATCACCTGCATGCTTGCTGCACTCCTGGGTCTGCTATAGAAATCACAAGCAATCAAATTAACACATGTATCACAATATGCACCAATAAATTCCAAGTCTTCAGCACAGCCTGATTAGTATTAACAACAAACCAGGGGGAAGAAGGATTAAGAGATAAACTATTCTCACATCATGGTATGAATTAAATCAGTTCAACAGTGACTAGGCCTTACTTTATATCGTCCCCTGCATGAAACATTCTTTCCCCTCTCTCTGGTGATTTCTATCTTTCAAGTCCTAGCTCTAACCCAATCTTCTGTGTCAATTCTGGATTGCTATTTGGAAGTCATGCCACCCAAAGAATGGTATAAATATACTACTTTGTAATCCAACAGGAAGACTTGTTTTTTTTTTTTAAACTACATTGTATTCCAAGTTGTGGCGGAATTAAAAATCAGTCTCTGTATGTAGAATCTGCGTGTTTTCTCTCTATTTCAATGTTACAACATACTCCCTAGTTGTGGCTATATTTTTAATCACTTTTATCATACAGAATATGTAACTGAAATAAAATTATATGCATGAAAGTATTTAAAAATACTGAAGAACATGAACAGTAATGCACACAACTAAAAATTATTAAGCCTTAAAAAAGAAAATAACGATAATGAAGATATAAGATATAAATTTTAAAAATAGCCATGGAAAATATATTCAATGAAGTAAAAAAAAACTAAAATTATTTGGAAAAAACTAGAAACCATAAAAAGGAATTAAAATTCTAGAACTAAAAATAATCGGGTTAGTAATTAAATTCATATTTAACAGCAAATTAAATATATCTGACGAGAAATTCAATGAACTATAAGTGATTTTTTAAAAAGCATGGAGAAAAAAAATGGAGGAAAAAGTCTCAAAACATAAAAAGAGTGCAGGAGAAGCAATACTGGAGGAGATAATGACTGAGGATGTTATAAAACTAAAAGATATGAAAGATTTAAGATGTTCTATGTACCTTAAACAAGAATAGTAATTAAATACACAAAGGCATATCAGTAAAACTGATGAAAACAAAGCTATCAAATAAAAAACACTGAATTACACAATTTTAAGTGGTAAGAAATGGTAATTTTTATTCTCAATTAAAAAAAAACAAGCAATAAAATAGAAACCAGAGACTAAGACAAATTACATTCAAAGAATTAATAATTAGACTCACTGTTCACCTCAACAGAGACAAAGGAGTACAGGAGAAAAATAAATGATAGCGTTAACGTACTAAAAGGACTTTCAACTAAAACCAAAATAATTGTTCACAACCAGACGCACATTGAGAGAAATAGTAAAAGGATGTTCTTCAGGTAAAAGGGAGACAGTTCCCTTATGTTCCTCCTAAGGGAGGAACCATCTGGTATTTTTCTTTTGCCTTCTGACTTGCTTCGCTAATCATAATCCCCTCCAGATCCATCCATGA
>JAGFMF010011922.1:3359820-3385510 GCA_019455555.1 Galemys pyrenaicus
GAATCTGCATGACTGGAAGAAAGGAGGAGAAATACGTCATTCTCCTTTACTTATGTATTCAATAGCAAAGAATAAAACTGAATGATCTTTTGGACAAAAAAAAAAAAAAAAGGGAGACAGTTCCAGAAGCAAGCACAGAAATTCAGCAAGTCAAACTGGAAAGCATAAATGTATGGGTAAATCCAGATGAATAGATGTAACCAATAAAAATAACAATGTCTTGTAGTGTTTCATCTTACTGCAAAACTCAAGGAACCAGAATAGGAAGTTTGTGGGATGGGAGTATGGGAGGGGAAGAACACAAGGGAATATGGTAAAGTATTCTTGGGACACTGGTGGTGAGTAGGGTGTGCAAGTATACCTTTGCAGAAGTTTGAACCTATAACTCCTATAGAACACAAGCCACAGATGGGAGCAAATGAATGCAAAGGACCATTATCCAAAATATACAAAGAATTTTTACAACTCAACAATAAGAAAACAATCTGAATAAAAGACATGTCAAAGACTTTATAGACACAGAACCAAAGGTGATACATAGATGACAAATAAGCACATGAAGAGAATTCAACATCACATGTCATCAGGGAATTGCAAATAAAAACAAGGAGGGGGGCCAATGGCCTAGAGTAATGGATTATGGGTGCTTTGGTGGTGGGGGTGGTGTGGTGTCATACATTTGAGGAGGTGTGAACCTATTTCTCTACATCCTATACAATGTTGCAAATGACCGTTACTTAATTTTTTTAATTTAAATAACAATGAGACTTCACTACATACCTGTCAGAATGATCAAATCTAGAACACTAACCACATCAAATGCTGCAAGGATATGGAGAAAAGTTCTCATTCATTGCTGGTAGCCATAAGATAGTACAGCCACAATGGAATACAGTTTGTCAGTTTCTCTAAAAAATAAACTCTTACTATATAAATCAGCAATTGTTCCCCTTGGTGTATTCCTAAGATATTGAAAACTTAAGTCCATAGAAATGTTTATAGCAGGTTTATTTATATTCACAAAACTTAGAAGCAACCAGATGTCCTTCAGCAGGTAAATGGCTAAATAAACCGTGCTACATCCAGACAATGACATATTACTCAATACTAAAAAGAAGTGAGGTATCAGGTAATGAAAAGACATGGAGAAAACTTATATACGTATAACTAAGTGAAAAGCGCCAATATGAAAAGGTTACATATACTATGATTCCAAATATATGACATTTTCGAAAAGGCAAAACTATCAAGGAAGTGAAAAGATCAGTGGTTGCTAGGGGTAGGAAGGAGACATGAACTGGCTAAGCACAGAGGGCTTTCAGCACAATAAAGCTATTCTTCATGATATTACAATAGCAGATACCAGGCAGTATACATTGTCAAGTACTCACAGAATGTAGACCACAAGTGAACCCTAATGTAAACTATGGACTTTGGGTGTGACTGATGCAGTCTCAGTTGATCAAATATAACAAACGTTATCAGTGGGCATAGATGGGACATGTGTGGGGTCAGGGGTACTTTTTGCTTAATTTTGCTCGGTATCTAAAACTACTCTTAAAATAGGAAGAAAAAGAACCATGACCTCTACTAGCACTATGCAGATAATTGGGGTTGTATGGTAGTAGAGGGGGATGTGGGAAGTACTTCCTGCTTAATACTGCTGTGAATTCTACAATTGCTCTAAAAAATCTATTGAAGTTGAAAAAAATTAACTTTGACCTTTATGACACCATACACAAAATTTAATTATTGATTGATAACAGATATAAGCATGAAAGCTTTTAGAAGAAAATATAGGTGAATATTATTTCTCACCTCGGTAGACAGATTTTTCAAAGATGGGACATAAAAGTACTACACATAAAACAATTATTGCGAACTTCATTCAATATAACTTCATTTTCTCTATGTATAACATTACAAGAATAAAGAGAAAAGCCACAGAATTGGAGAATGTTTTCAATGCATACATCTGAAAAAGAACTTATTTATAGAACTTAGAACGCTACAATAATGAAATGTGATCCAATAAAAATTAGTCCAAAAGCTAGCTAGACTCTACATAAAACAAATGAAATGAATGGTCAAAGGGAACATGACAAGGTACTCAATATCACTAATGATCAGAGAAGTACAAATGAAAACCAAGTTACAAAAATGGGTAAAACTAAAAAGACCAGACTAAATATGAGCGATGCTGTGGAGAGTCTTAGAAAAACACACAACCTTTACTCATTTCTTTATCCCTTAGAAATTAGTATTGTACTTGTAAGAGAGTGTTCAATAAATGTTTGCAAGCAGGATGGATTGATGAATAGGAAGGAAAAAAGGTAGCAGAGAGGACAGGAAATCAAAAAATGAGAGCAGCAGGAAACCTTTGAGGGTAATAGGAAGGGGGAAGAAATTAGAAAAAGGTGACACCTTAATTAAGTAAAATCCAGTCTTAAATTATACAGTTTAAAAATAAAATATGTTTGGAAAGCAGAAGAAATATCAACTCAATTACTCTAACAAAATCCAAAATGATTTTCAGAAATTAACAATCTAACCAGTATGGTATTAGCATAAAAACACTCATAGACCAATGGAACAGAATAAAGTGTCCAGAAATATATCCACACATATATGGCCAATTAATTTATGTATTGTACAATGGGGGAAGGACTGTCTCTAATAAATGGGGTTGGGAAAACTGAACAGCAAAGGAATGAAAACTGAACATGCAAAAGAATGAAACAGGACTACTATCTTACACCACACACAAACATTAACTAAAAATGGATGAAAAAGTTGAAAGTGGGGCCTCCCTGGCACAGGGGTTAAAGTCTCAGCACTATCAAGCTATCGCAGGCCAATGCTGTATGAATCTGATATCAGGGCACGGAGCTGACCCACATAGCGCAGCAGACCTCTCCTGTCTGGCTTGCTGCTCCCCTTAGCATTTGGGTAGATCTGCCTGTTCTGCTCCCCACTCTGTCTCTGGTGATTCCTCTCATACCTTCCACCCCCCTGCCACACCTCTGGCCTACACCCCAGTTCTTTTATGCATAAATAAAAATAAATCAAAAATAAAAAGACTTGAATGTAAGACATAAACCATAAAACTCCTGGAAGAAAACACAGGCAGTAAACCCTTGACATATGTCTTGAGATTTTTGAGATTTAACTTCAAAAACAAAAGAAGCAAAAGCAAAAACAAAAAAGTAGGACTACATATAACTAAAAAACTTCCGCTTAGCAAAGGAAATTATCAACAATATGAAAAAGGAACCTACTGAATGGGAGAATAACGTATCTGACAAGGGGTTAACATCCAAATTACACTTAAAAAAACAAACATCCCAATTAAAAACTGGATAAAAGGTCTGAATAGACATTTTTCCAAATATGAATACAGATGTCCAAGATACTCAATGAAAAGATACTCAACGTCACTAATCATCAGAGAAATACAAATCAAAACCATAACGAGGTGTCAGCTCACATTGGTTGAAATAGCATTTATTAAAAAGACAAGAAACTACACAGTTGGCAAGGATGTAGAGTAAGTGAACTCTTATGCACTGTTGGTAGAAGTACAAATTTGCATAGCCACTATGAATAACTGTATAAAGGTTCCTCAAAACATTTAAAACAGAGCTACTATATGCTCCACCAATTCCACTTCTGAGTCTTCATTTCAAGCAAACAAATATACTAACTGTAAAAGATACATGTAGTCCCATATTCATTGCAGCATTATAACAGCCAAGATATAGACACGATCTATGAGCCAATCAATAGAGAAATGAATAAATATATGATATACATGCACATAGAGAGACAAGGAATAATTGTTCAGTCATTAAAAAGGGAATCTTGGCATTTGCAACAACATGAATATACCTTCAAGGACATTATGACCGGAGAACTAATATAGAAAGACAAATACTACATAATCTCAAAAACATGCAGACTCTAGAAAATGTATTTTTTAATAAACCATGTTCATAGAGAAGAGACTAGTTCATATATTAGCAGTTGCCAGAGGCTGAGTGGACATGGGGGGGGTGGATAAAGGGCAGCAAAAGGTACAAACTTCCAATTATAAAATAAGTCATGAGGATCTAATATACAGCATAGTGTCCTTAGTTAACAATATTGTATTACATATTTGAAAGTTGCTAACGGAATAAATCTTAAGCTTCATCATAAAAATAAAACAATTTTCTGATATTTTTCTCTTGCCTTCTGGCTTGTTTCACTGAGTAGAATTCCTTCTAGCTCCATCTATGTTTCTATAAATGTCCCTAGTTTTTCATTTTGATTGCTGAATAGTATTCCATTGTGTATATGTAACACACCTTCTTGATCCAGTCATCTACTTTTGGGCATTTGGGTTGTTTCCAGGTCTTACCAATTATTGGCTTCACTTTTAGGAGGAATGTGAAAGAACAATAACCACAACAAAAAAGAAAACAGAAAAACAAGAGAAAGCTCAAGGAAATGGGCAATTATAACCAAAAACAAACAAAAACACAACAAGATCAAAAGGTCAAAGATAAACTCAAGGGATCACGGGGGTGGGCGAGGGAGGGGAGGGCAAAAACGGGCATGAGGGCAGAAAGAGCACAAGAGACTTAAGGTGATGGTGCATGGGTGAAATGGTGGCGGGAACCCCCTGAAGACTACAAATGATGTCAAATACAATTAAATAAATCTAATAAAAAAAACAGATCATCAGTTAAAAAAAATAAAACAATTTTACAACACTTTGCTGATGGATGTTAACTAGACTTCTTGTGGCACATGTATGTATATGTACAAATATTGAATCATTGTTATCCGCCTGAAACACATATTACATGTCAATTATTGATCAGCAAAAAATTTCAAAAACACCCATAGAAAAAAATGATTATCAAAACATATTGCAGTACGTTCTTTTATGCAACTAATTTCACTTGATCTGAAGCACAATAAATTATATATTCCATAAAGAATAGAGACTAACATAAAGTTAAATTACCAGTTCAGAAATGCTCCAAACATTTGTTAGCATGCCATTCCACTTTAATTAGATATTAGTAGGAAATTTTCTATGTATTACTCATGTTCAGGAATCACTACTAATACTCATGTCCCAAGCAACATTTATTTATCAAATGTTCCTTAAATATACCACATTATATATTTAGAATTCAATCATGGAAGACTATGTTTGATTCTAAAATACCCTTTCTGTAACAATTTTGTATTTTCTAAGTAACTCAGATTTCCTATATATAACATAAAAATGTGTGCATTTTTATTAAACCTTGCACATTTTGAATAAATGTTACCCTATACCCTAGTTCAACTTTTAGCAAACTGTCATGGCTTTCCTTTAAACTCCAATCACACTTTATCCACCCCTGTTCTACTCATAAGTGGGCCTAGAACTAATCTTGTTACCATAGGCAACAGGTTTTATATAAGCCATGGAAACCTGTATACCCTACATATTTCATTATATTCTTCTCAATGTTTAAAGCCAGTGTAACTAACAGGTAAACCCCAAACCTAAAAACATATTTCCAAGCCCTGCCCTCTAAAAACTTTGGAAGTTGGAAAAAATTATCTTTATATTGACTTCATGTTAATAGAAAACTTCCCATGTCCCTTATTCCTCAAAATGCTCTCTTAATTCTTAGAAATCCCCATGGATTTTTAGCACTCTGTACCCTAGAAATTGGCATCTACTTTTCAAATAAAAAGTCTCTATCCACTATTTCCTTATGGTTTCTTCTTTACTAGATTATATTCTATATAAGAATATGATAAAGAAATATATACAAATTCAAAAAAAGTTAATCAGGTGGTGCTTTCCTCTATGAAATATCTTACCATTGTCGCTAAGGGATTCTAGCGGCAATCATAATGCACATGAGAACAGTAATTTTAACTATTCCACAGATCAGGTCCACCCAGAAGAGGCCCTTGAAAGATGGTAATATTGTCTACTTCCCTTCAACATTTTGAGGGCAAAGGAACCATGCTGCCTTCACATATTTCCCAAAGAAATAATTCAGCATTCAGAATGACATGAAAAGCCTCTATATTTGGCACCACCATCATGCAGTAAAGGGTTAACTCACCAAGTCTGGGTTACCCAAAAATACACATTCTAAAAGTCTTCGGGAATAACTCAGGATTGCCTCATGAAAGATAAACTCTAAACATGTGTACTATCCTGTCTTTCAAAATAATATTTTTATACCTGGGACCTTGAGTCAAACCATATAAAACATATTGATGATGTGATTTATCGTGAATATTTGTTATCGTTACCTGGGACCCTGGGTCACATTGTATTGGTTTGATCTGGAGGTAAAGGGAGTACCAGACACTGAGTAGAAACATTCACTTCTGTGGTGCATCATGACTATGTTACTGACCAATAACAGGTTTCTCCCAAAAGTAGAGCCTCCTAAGAAACCTTTCATAAGCTAAAGTGGTGTCAAGCAAAGAAACAACTGCCATTAATTTATATGGAAATAGGGGTCTCCCTGGTGGTGCAATGGGTGGCACAAGGCACTGTGAACAGCACAAGTTTGATCCCTGCCGCCCTGGGAGGTGACCCACATGGTGTGGCAGACCTCCTCTCCTGCCTTGCCTTCTGCTCACCTCAGCAGTGTATTTCAGTCAGTCTGCCTGTACCACTCCCTACTCTGTCTCTGGTGAATACATACACACACACACACACACACACCCTCTGGTCTGTACCCCAGTGCTTCTATGCATAAATAAATCTTTTAAAAAATTTATATGGAAATATTTTGAGCATTCTAGGACCCAAACAAATAGCACATAAATTCTAAACATTAATATATAGAAAAGGCAGGAATGATAAATACACACCCCATGTAAATAGTTCCCAGGGAAGAAGCTAGGCAGTACTACTCTTGTTGCTCTGGACCGTAAGCTGCCTCTAGAATGGCTGCTGCAAAACAAACATTTTCACTTTTCAGCTTTTGTCCTAAAAGTGAAAATCCTATTTAGATTTCCTTTGGTTAGCAAAAAACAGGTACTAATGTAGGTCTTTCATAAAGGCAATGGGTTCAACCTGAACTTTGGAAAAGCTGGGACTACCTTTAAAACCCTGACCACCAATACTCTAATAACCCTTCTTCTTTAAAACACCTGTTTACATATTAATGTTAATGGAAGAATCAAGTCATGTCTGTTCAAATCCACTGACAGGACAACTGCACCTAGACTCACCCTATTCACCTTTTTTCTCTGCTGGTTTCAATCTGTGTCTTTTCACTGTTATTAATCATAATGATGAGTACAATTTTTCTAAGTCCTGTGAGTCCTTCCAGCAAATTATCCAACCAGTGGGTGGTCTTGGATACTCCAGAACAACCAAATTTTCTTGTTTTCACACAAAATATAAAATGTTAATAAGTTACACTCTCTTCCTCCTCTTTCCTCCACCTCCCCCCCATATATATATGTATGTATCTGTTCACCAGATAGGAAATTAATTTACCGTTATAAGCAACCATTTTGACAATCTGTAAGAAAAGACAAGTGTGAAAATGAGAGTTATTTATATTCAGACAAATGGCAGACAAGTCTACACAACAGCCCAAAGGCAAAATATCGGTGGTTCTGGGAAGGAGACAAATTAGCCTGACATTTTTAATTAAAATAGGTTGCTTCCTGGAATGCATAGATATTTTCCACTTCTCTATTACCAAAGACAAGAGCCACATATTTTAAAATATGTCTCTAAACTTAAAGATGCATGCATTGAATTTGAGCATATTAAAGGGTACTAGCTTTACCTTTATCGGATTTCCCCTAACATCATCTGTAATTTGAATTTTCATAACCATCAATTATTGACTCACAAAATGTAAATTTGAAGGCAGACAGGTAAATTTTGAACTGATTTTGACTTCCTGGAATTTTTAACACTTACAGACTATTTTCATCATCCAAAGCTATTACAAAATGTTCTGGCCTATACAAAGAGACAGAGAGAAAAGATAGTAGAAAATTCAAGGCGTGAAAAGAGAAAGTAGGAGCAAATCCAATGTAATATTCTGAAATTCCTACTTCCCTTGTACCATATGGGCCAGTCATGGTAACGTTGAAGCAGTATTCTCTTCTGATGCCTTTCTACCTCTTTTCTCTCAAGTTTCCTCAATTTTTTAACAGACACCTACTCAAGATGCTCTCTTGAGTCCTGGCTAAGGTAGCACCACAGGCACCTAATTTCTCTCCTCTTCATCAAATGTTGCTCACCTTGCTTCTTGCTCTTTTACAATCTACTCTGCTTTGTGTCTCTGGATGCTAACAGGCTCATCAAATAGAGTAAGCATTACCTAGTTCCTATGTTAAGCAGTCTAACTTTACTATTCAGTTCAGCATCACACTATCTATTCCAGAGTAATTTTCCATGAAGGAGATGCACAAATTCTTTATCTTAAACTCCAACCATAGATAATGTCAACTATGAAAGATTTTTGTTGTTCCACCCAAATTACTATTGTCACATACCCTTACGTGAGAATTGCTTTTCTGAAATCTGGCAATAACATCAGCCCAATCTACACAACTGGGCATCTTTTCCTTCCCCTTGAAAACGGGTAGTTTTCTAGAAGGTAAAAAGATAAATACCGATGATTTCACTCATGTGTTATATAAACAAAGCAAAGGAATATATGAAACTAAACTAAAAGAAACTCTAAAAATCTGACTGAAGAATTGAGGTTACCAGAGAGGGAGTTTAGGGTGGGAAGCAAATGGAGAAGGGGGCCTCATGGAGTATGGTTGGGGATAATTGGAATATTGGGGGTGAGAGTTTGGTGGTGGTAATATACATTTGAAGAAGTGCAAACCTATACCCTAAAATATTATACAGGATTATAAAACAATGTTACCTCAAAAAACAATATAATAAAAAAATTTTTAAATTACAAAGGAAAAACACTATTCTATAAAAAACATACCTAGTTTTTGTTATGCAAGCCTAAGAACAATATTCAATTCAAATTGAATTAGGGAATTCAATCTCCTATCTGCCTGCATTTTGCAAAATAGTAAAAGGTACATTAAATGGTGCAACACATTTTTCCTCATCTATTCTCTGAGATAGTCACCATTCTACAACCTGTGAACACTGAACATTTCTTAAACTGAAGCCAGTAGAAGTGGTATTTGATGTCTTTCTGCTCTACTTTTTGGAATTTTTCTGTTCAAGTTTATATCAAAACCTCTGTGACCTTTTATTTAGAATCCAACTAACAAATTAGTTGTCATGCCACTACTATACACCATGCATGCTGTTATTTGATGAGTTCCATTTCTCATTCAAACTCAGCAGTTTTTGGATGATGGTAGTTTATAGTGATTCTTCCCCCAGATAACATTCATTTCCACAGTAACCTTTAATGCACTATACCTTGGATGTAATCCTAAAGGTGAATTTATACACCTGTGAATAATGAGTAGTGGCTCATGAAAAACATCTATGGAGAGAGAGTTTTCATACATTTTCCAATACCCTTCAAATCATAATCTATAACCATCAGTTAGTCTACATGCTAAACCTATGGCTACAATTTTGTCTCAAAGAACATCCTGAAATAAATTATGCTTACAATCAGCCTTGATACAAATATTCTTTCAATACATTCTACCTAAGCATGAAGTATGAAAACTATTTCTGCAGGTAACAGTTCATACGTGACTCAGAACAATCTCTGAACATTTATGCCCTTGCTCTATTTTGGTATTGATTTTATTAAGTCCTGGGCAGGGGCTAAAGTCTCAGTGCTATCAAGCTATTGCCAGTCACTTCACCATGAATTCCATCCCCAGCCAGGGAGCTAACTCTCCTGTCTCGCCTGCTGCTCCCCTCAGCAGTGTATTTTAGTAGATCTGCCTGTTCTGCTCCCCACTGTCTCTGATGAATCCTCTCACCACCCCATACCTCTGGCCTGTACCCCAGTTCTTGTATGCATAAATAAAAAATCTTTTTTTAAAAAAAGGCTTTATCAAATCCTGAAGATAAAATGTAGCCTCTCAGCTATCTCTCCTAGATCTCTACAATGAAGACTTCATATAGCAATCTTAGGTTAAAATCGCAGAATAGGGGCCTCCTTGGTGGTGCAGTGGGTTAAGCAACGCACTATAAAACAAACCTCAGTCACTGCAGCACGAGTTCAATCCATGCTTCCCTGCCAGGGAGGTGAGCCAAATACAAAAACACTAAATCAAAGGGAAATATGCACTTTGTTCAATAGAGTACTACTTACAATAGACAAACAATGAGCACAAACTAAGAGCCCAAAAACAGGTGAATCAGGAGGATGTGGTATATATATAAACATATATATATGTGCACACTTGAGTACTACTCAGCTACAAAAGAAAAAAAGCAAATAGTTGACAATTGCCATAACATGGATGTAACGGAAAGGATTATGCTAAACAAAATTAAATCTGAAGGAGCAAGACAACTACTGGATGGTGTCATTTACATGTGGAATACAAAGAAGCCAAACAAAGTGTCAGATAAAGCCAAACAACAAAACGTAGAAATATGACTGTAGAATTGAGACTGTAGAATTGCGAGGGGAGAGAACAAAGTGGGCAGAGAGCATAATGTGCTATGCTGGTGGGGGTAGTTCCTATCTCTGTACAACACGAACATTGCAAACCAATGTTACCTCAATAAAAAACAAATAAAATTGCATTAAGGAATAATTAACTTACATTTTTGAACTATTGTTCTTTTTAATCAACTAAAAGTCCCTAGAGATGCCATGACTTTTTATGACACTCACTGAATATGGATTGCAAGGTTCAGTGGTCACCAGCTATTTATTCTTTAGCATTATACTTACAATTTGGGTAACTACCCTAAGGTATGTATGAGTTTCAGGTTTATGTTGATTTAACAATCACCTTAGTCATGGAAAACTAATTCAAATATAATTTAGCATACATTTTCTTTATCATTTTTTTTCAAAAGTATAACTTCACTAAAGTAATAAGACATATATAACAAAGGAAGGTTGTATTCTAGAGAAAACCATTAGGTCTATGAACTCCCAATTGTGATCCATCCTATGAACTCCCAATTGTGATCCATCATTTCTGACTACTGATGACAGAGAAGTAAAGACCGATCCTCAAAGAACAATACCCTCAATCTCTTAGAACCAAAAGTTTTCCAGACTTAAACCTCAGTTTTTGTCTCTTCTGAGCAGTCATAATAAGCATTTCCAAAACCTTGTCTAAACACATCTGCTTTTTTTATATTTCTTTAGTAATTTGAATAAACTACCTTATATGCTTCAAGGCTATTGACATTTCATCTACTGTCAAAGCCAAACATAAAATTTCTCCTTAAAACACCAAAAGACAAACAAAATTATCTACATACTGGTATGTAAAAGAACCTCATTAATTAAGAGCACAATAATATGAAACTTGTGGTCATTAGAAAAAAATATTTTGGTTATGCAAAATTTAAAAATGGACAACAATTTAAGAAGCATATTGTACTTTTATTCATATTATAGGCATTTTACATACAGTTCATTGTTTTCCAATAACAGATATGCAAATAACAGATAAAAATTATAGATCATTTACTAGCCATTCACTAAGGGAGATTCTTTAAGGAACCTGATTAAGCTTTATTGGTTAATATTTCTATTTTTTATATTTTAATTGCTTTTCTCTTTCTTCCTCCACTAGAAATCAAGCTTGATGATGGTAAAATTTTATCTGTCATATATTTCTATATTCCCAGCACGTAGAACAGTGCCTGGCCTGTGCATGTTTTATAAATAGTTGCTAAATAAGTGAAATAATGACTATTAAATATACTTGAAAGTGACTGAATTCTAGTATTTAAAAAATATTATATTGTTCAAACTTTTCAACTAATGCAATAGTTTCTAAAGAGTTCCAATCAATGCCACTTAGTATTTTTGCCTCTAAAGCTTTGCCATTAAAAAAAATAAATAATAAATAAAGCTTTGCCATTTTTTTCAAAATCATAAATAGATTAGTGGATACATTTTCTATCTTCTCCAAAGCTGTAAGGACAGAACATCTTTATAATTGTAAGATAAAATAATACACGTTTAAGGAATTTAATTTCTTTGGTCTAAGTATGTACTTTGCTTTTTATAGATTTTGACCAACTCATTAACCAAAATAATATGCAACTGACATATAAAGTAGACATATGTACCTGATCATACCATTGGTTTTTGGGTAACTCAACTTTTCCAACACATCTTAACTCAGGATATTTGTAAAAACCTTGCAACAAAACACTGAAAAGGCTTAAAATTTATGTTTTCTTATGGGTGCTCAAGGAAGCTGACCTTTATCCTTCTAAAATGTTCCCAAAAATTTGTGCCCTGTGTCTGAGTGTTTTTTGAAATTCACCACATCAACAAAAGGAAAGATAAAAATCATATGGTCATATCATTAGATGCAGAAAAATCACTAGATAATATTCAACATCCACTTATTATAAAAACTTTAAAATGGGCATAAAAGGAACATACCTATATATAACAAAGATTTTATGTGAGTTAACATCATACTTATTGGCAAGAAACTGAAAGCTTTTCCTCTAATATCAGGCACAGAACAAAAATGTTCACTTTAACCACTACTATTCAATATAGTAATGGAAGTCTTAGCCAAAGAAATTAAACAATAACAAGAAATAAAGACACCAAATTGGTAAAGAGTAAGTAAAACTATTACAATTTGCAGATGACATGATAGTATACATAGAGAACCATAAAGACTCCACTAAAAAAACAAAAACAAACAACTATTAAAAACATTAAGTCAGTACAGCACAGTGGCAGGCTAACGGTCAATACACAAAAATCCATTGTCTTCTTATATTCAAAGAACTAGAAGAGACACAAATGAAGAAAACGATTGTTACTATAATATCAAAAAGAAATACCTAGAAAGAAACTTAACAAAGGAGTTGAAGGAGCTGTAATGAAACCACAAACGTTGTCAAAGATGGAGAAAAAGACACAAAGAAAAGGTATTCCATACTCAGGATTGGAAGAATTAACTTTGCTAAAATGGCCACCTTACTGAAAGCAACAGACTCAATGCAGTCTCCATCAAAATTCCAATGGCAGTCTTCAAAGAAATAGAACATTATAAATACATAAACATACAGAAAAACAGAGAACACAACTCGAAAGTGTATATTCACTCCTATATTCATTGCAGCACAATTTATGATAGCCAAACTAATGGAAACAACCACATAAACATATGTAACCACAAAAGATTCTGAAAAGCCAAAGCAATCCTGACAAAAATGAAGAAGAATGGGGGTGTTGCACTTCCTGATTTCGAACTATACTAAAAAGCTATAGTATTATGGTACTGGACTAAAAATAAACATGTGGGCCAGTATAACAGAATTGAGAACGCAGAAATAAATCCGCACTTATATGAACAGTTCATCTATGACAAAGAATCAAACAATATATAATGTAGTAAGGAAAGTCTGTTGAAACAAATGGTGCCGGGAAAAATACAGCCGCATGCAAAAGAATGAACCTAGTCCACTATCTCACAACATATACAAAATTGAACTCAAATTGGATTAAAGACTTAGATATGACATGAGACCATAAAATACATTAAATAAAAAAGAGGCAAAAAAGTCTACAGGATTGGCCTTAAAGATGTCTCTGGGAACTCAATTCCAATAGGAAAGTTAAAAAAAGCTAAAATAAACAAATGATACTACATTAAACTAAAAAGCTTCTGCACAGTGAAAGAATTATCATTAAGTTGAAAATGCATCCAACTGGACAGGAGAAAATATTTGCACATTATATCATATGACAAGAGGCTGATATCCAAGATCTACAAAAAACACATACATCTCAACAAAAAGAGCCCAATCAGAAAAATGGTCTGATGAGCTAAATAGACACTTTTCCAAAGAAGATATGCAGATGGCCAGCAGGCACATGAATAATGCTCACAATCACTTATCATCAGGGAAATGCAAATCAAAAGCACAATGAGATATCATCTCACACCTGTGAGAATAGCCCATATCAAAAAGACCAGAAACAACAATTGTTGGCAAGGGGGAAGGCAGAAGGGAGGAAGTAATCCTCATACATTGTTGTGGGAATGTAGACTAGTCCAAGTCCTATAGGAAACACTATGGAGGTTTCAAAATATTAAAAATAGATCTGGGTCTCCTTGGTGGTGCAAGGGGTTAAGTCTCAGCACTATGAAGCTATAGGCAGTCATTGCAGCACCAGTTGGATCCCTAGTCAGGGAGCTAACCCACATGGCACTGCAGACCTCTCCTGTTCACCTGCTGCTCCACTCAGCAGTGTATTCCAGTAGATCTGCCTGTTCTGCTTCCCACTCTGTCTCTGGTGAATCCTTTCACACACACACACACACCCCACCTCTGGCATTCATAAACAAATAAAATAAATCTTTAAAAATAAATAATAGATCTTCCAGTTGGTCCAGCAATTCCACTCCTAGATTATCTATTCAAAGAATGCAGAAACACTGAACTCCATAATCATTTCAGCCAGGACTATTTACAAAAATAGCCAAGCTATGGAAACAACCTAAATGCCCATCTCTTTAAAGTAAATATAATGTATATACACTACAAAATATTACTCAGCTATTAAAAAGGTAAATCATGCCATTTACGACAATGTAGATGGAAATGGAGGTGACTAAATTAAAATAAGTCAGAAGGAGGACAAACACCAGATGACTTCACTCACATGGACTACAGAGAAACAATCAAAATAAACCCTAGAAAGCTGATTCAGAATTGAAGCTACCAAACGGGGAAAGGGAGGGTGGGAATCAGAGGGAGAGGGGACACAATGTACTCTTCTGGACTGCAGATGCCTTGGAGGTGGGTGTGGAGTAGCACCATACATCTAAAAAGGTATACAAAAATATATATTTAAAGTTAAATTGATTTAAAATAAATTTAAAAGTAAATTTAAAAATCAAAAATATTAAATATGCTGGAATGTTGAAGGTTCTAATGCACACCTAAATCAGAATCAGGTAAGGTCCCTTATAGCCTTGTAAGCCAATGACAGTCAAACTGGTCTGTTCTTTAGCAGTGAAATATGCACTTTCCTATCATCCCAACTTGAAAAAGAAACCTTACAGAGCAACTCAGTCCATGAACCATATAAGCAGAGGGGCTTTTCCGTGTAAGACCAGCTGGAGTGTTTGCGAGGTCAGACTTCAGCCATCGGAAACCAGGCCATGAAGTAAAGCAATAAAGGGCAAAGAAGCAAGGCTAAATAAATAAAATAGGATACATTCAGACCAACCTTGGTGAGCACAATAACTCTTTTGTTACACATGTAGTAACAGGAATGTGCATTTTCATACAAGGATTAGGTGGCTATGAACTGAAAATTCCCAGCAGTAGGCCAGAAGCTTAAGTGAACATACCCCAGAAGACTGGCAATCTGCCTTCAACTCCAAAGCTGGTACTAAGAGGCTATCAGCAAGTTGATGTGAGCACCACTGAGTTATCCTTCCAAGTAAAAAATGGATTTGCATATATTCACATTTTTTTCCACATTAAGGACATATCCTTATTGTCCAGAGAGATTCTAGACATATCCAGAGTCTGAGACTCTGTGGCATACTTAAACTACCTAGTCGCCAGTGAGCCACAATTATGGCCTTTGCATGTAATTAACAAAGGTTTGTTCCAATCAACTAAGATAAGTAACTACAGATTATACTACCACCAGGACTATGACTCCTTACCATTTGGATTTGGCAAACTGAACCACAGTAAAGACATGCCAAAGAACAGGGATAAAGAAAGCAAAATATGGTATTACACCCTTGGAGAATTTCAAATCAATTAAAGGAAAAGAGGAAGAAAAATATGTTTGAGTGTGTGAGTCAGTGAGTGTGTGTGAAAGAGAGACAGAGAGAAATCTTATGTAAATTGTGATACGCCTCTTAAACATAGGAAAGACAATTCTTGCCCCCGGCTTGTTATGGGACTTTTGACAGATCTTTCCCCCAACTGGGCCTTAGCTACCAAATGTAAAATGATGACTTCAGTCTGAATGCTGTACAGTATCTTGCAGCTCACATAGTGTCTGGCTCTATAATTCCATTTTATAACCTGGATTTCAGGTGAGTGCAAAGGCTACAGAGAGATTCCAAAAGTCTTCCTTTTCCTCTCTCTTTCCTTCATCTTCTAATTTTATCTTCATTTTTCATTTGTCATAACAGTAATTTATGTACCCTCCCACCAGGCAATCTCTGCCTCATTTCCTGGCAATAAAGAATAATTTATTTTATTCTAAATTAGGGCTCAAGGAAATTTTGAATCTACCTCGCAAACCTGTTACTTATGAGGAGCTTTCTAGGGAGAATGGGGGAAGGAGGGGCTGCCCAAAGCAGTGAAAGCCACCATCCAATCACCTTGCCAGTTGTGTTCAAGGCAGCCGTCAGGGCCCTGGATAGGGGGTAAATGGCAACATATTAACTTAGCTCCAAGGTTGAATGATAAGAGAGCAAGTAAAAGAAGAGACAGTATTGTAACAGATCATGTCTTATCTCTTGGCCCCAGAACTTTTCAGTTGAGCCCAGGACATGTAATGAGAAAAACCTGCACAGTTGGCAAGAATATTCTATCTCCAATGTCATAAGGAATTTTTGGTAGGGGCCTCCCTGTTGGTGCAAGGGGTTAAGCACAGCACTATGAAGCTGTTCGCAGACACTGCAGCACGAGGTCTATCCCTGGTCAAGGAGGTGACCCACATGGCAAAGCATACCTCCCCTCAGCAGTGTATTTCAGTTATTCTTCCTGTTTTATTCCCTTCTCTGTCTCTGGTGAATCCTCTCACCACCCCCCCATCCCCTCAACACCTCCTTCCTGTACCCCAGTTCTTTTATGCATAATATTTTTAAAAGATTTTTTTTGGTATATGGTAACAATAAAATGCAAATATTGAGCTTCAATATTGTTTCTAATTCCCTACAGACCACTGACATGAGGAAGTGGAATATAAAAGAAACATTTCTGGATATAGAGAAGGCCTTATTTCTAGTAATAACAGAAGTCATTAAACATCTGTGACAAGCCTTCCAGAGATATCCAGGTGCTATGAATGTTTCTTTATATGACAAAGGGAAACTTGCAGACATGATTAAGGATTTTCAGATAAGCAGAATAGCCTAGATTATCCAGGTGGGCCTTTACAAATAACCTTGTAAGAGGAAGACAAAATTGGAGAAGGCAATGTCACTACTCAGTCAGAGATTGGAATGATACAGCCAAAAGCCAAGGAATGTTGACACCTACCAGACGCCAAAGAGGCAAGGTATAAACTCTTCCTTCCATAAGGAATCAACTATATTAGACACTTGGTGTTAGCCCTGTAAGACTCATTCCAACTTCTATAACTGTAAAATAATAAATTTCTATTATTTAAGCCATAAACCTTCTGGTAAATTGTTACAACCGCAGTAGGAAACTAATACAGCATCTTCTATGAACCAGACATTGCATTAGACACTTAACACAAATCATTTCATTTCATCTCCACGTCAACCCCATAAAATATTATACCCATTTCACACACGAAGAATGCAAGGCTCTCAGGGACCATACAATGAATGTGTGGCAGAGCCTGAACTGGAACTCAGGTATGTCTAACTTCAGAATTTATTTTTCTGATACAACACATAGAAAAATAAAAAACACTCACTCTCATCTGAAAACTGATGAGAATTTCATATATTTAACTTCTCTTACTCTTCCCAATAATCTTAAAACACTGAGACTTGAGTTAAGACTATTTAGTAACTAGGTGAAAATAGAAAAATTACTTCTCTGTGATTCAGTTTCTTATCTGTAAAATGAAATTAAAAATCATATTACCTGCCTCACAGGTATGTTGTAAAGATGAAATGATTTGGTACTTGTAAAGAACTTAACAGTGCTTAGAATATGGTGTCACATTACAAGTTGCCATGGTCATACATTCTCTGAGAAATGTACTCCTATCTTGTCTACTAACTGGGTGATCTTGAAATAGGTTCCATGACTAGATTAGATGGGCTTCAAATTTTGATATTTTGAGATGAAAAGTCTCTCTAGGCTTCAGTTTCCCTAAGTATAGAATGAGGGCTTTCAGAAATAATGACCTCTACTGTTCTGTGATTGCATGTTAATTCTGTTAGTGGCTAAAAGCTTCAGGGGTTATATAGCTGTTGCACTTCCAAAAACTGGAAAGTGGATTGTGTCCATACACACACTGAGTATGAGTAACACAGATTAATGAGAGTTCAAGGCTACCAAATCAGTCCATGTCACAGAGAAGTTTATCAGCAGATGAAAATTTATCTTTGCCAGGTACTTAGATGCTTTTGCTTCTGAAGATGAGGCAGATCATTAAAGTGGCTTTTGAAAAATGTAAAGGCTTCGATATTTCAAAGCAATGAACACTGTGACACCCAACATTATTTTTTACCAGTATGTGACCTTTAATCATTTATTTTCTGTCTCCTTATAATTGCCGGAAGATGGGCTTGATGTTCCTGATCACCAGCCATCTCATTTAGCATGACAGAAAATTGGTAGGGAAAGAGTAAAAGCTCAAACTAAAGTGACTCATCTACAAACCAAAGTTTCTCTACCAGAATCATGTCCCATTGCAACAAGAGAGATCAGTGTATCCTCTCCCCTGGCCTCTCCCCATGGGGGCACTACTGGGTCCCAGAAGAATGAGGTATGGGGGAGGGCAAGCACAAACAAAAAACAACTCAGAATGGTGATTTTTAAGGGGAGCACAATTTTCCTCTATTCTCATCACGCCAGTCCTTCTGGAATTTACCGTTCACCTGAAGAAACGTCGAAATACCAACCACTAGCCAACAAGCAACAGCTAGTTTCACCCTTTCTCTGCAGCAGACTTTCCCAAACTATTTGTACACTGTGGTATCTCATAAACAGCTTTTATGGACTAAGTGTTTTGCCCCTGCCCCAAGTTCATAGGTTGAAATTCTAACCCCCAATGTGATGGTATTAAGGAGATGGGGCATTTAGGAGGTGATTAGACTTCATGAAAATGGAGCTCTCGCATATGGGATTAATTCCCTTATAAAAGACTCCACAGCACTCTCTTGCCTCTTCGACTATGTAAGGGCACAGCAAGTAGACATCTATCTGCAAACCAGGGAGCAGGCCCTCACTAAGAACCCAACCATATACTAGCGTCCTAATCTTGGATTTAAATCCTCCAGAACTGGTAGAAATAAATTTTTGTAAGCTACCTAGACTGTAATAGCAACCTTAACTGTCTGTCTCAGACACTCAGCTTAATAGTTTCGAGCTATTTTCACAGACAACTATAAATCACAGACATTGTGCAGGAAAGAGGAGGGAAAGGGATTAAAAATGAAGGCGGGAAGAGCACAGGGACTGTGGTGATGATGCATGGGTGAATTGGTAGTGGAAAATCTATGGGGACTACACCTGAGAAAAGAAGGCAAACATTGTGACAAAAAATAGATAAAAAAGTAAAAATCACATCTGATGACAAGTTCCCTGTTAAGAAAAAACTTGCTTATAATAAGTCTGGTTTGTTCTTTCTTTAAAAGAAAAATCATATATGAACCACTCCTTACTATAAACCACTTTCTCAGTTACATCTGACACTACTGATGGCTGAGAAACATGATGACAAAGAGAAACTGAACTCTAGTATATATACATTTGGAAAAATGCTACATATATGTGCCAGTAATATATTTAATAAGTTCCCTTCAAATATTTTGTGAAGTTCTTAAAATAACGTTATTTCCATACCATTCCTAAGGCTGTTGTCAAGTGGGCATTTTGTCTCTTTTTTTCCTCCTACTTCCTTGTCCTGATATGGCCACCAAGCCTCCTCCTCAGACATGGTTGCTATGGGACTGGAAGCCAGTGCTCTGGCCAATCAAATTAATAGTTACTTTATTGTTGGTTTATTCAGCTTCTCTGCCAGGGCAAAATCTCCCCATAAAACTCAGAGCCTTTCTTCCAACGGGTTTACCCTAGCCCATTTCAGTTCTCCCATACTGGTGCCCACAAGTTCCCCATTCCATTCCCTACTTATCTGTTGTAAATGAAGGAAGTGTATCAAGGTGGCCATGATGAGGACATATGCTTTGAACTGAGCCTTGAGAGGTAGGAGGAGTTCCACAGGTAAAGATGGAAAAAAAATAAGGCAAGACAACATAGTGCTGAGCAGTAATTATCAGAATAGGAACATGGGTTAGAACATGCAGATTTCTGAATCCCACTTCCAGAGATTCTGATACAATCATTCTGGGGTGATCAGAAATCTGTATGTCCAACAAATGTTCCATGCAGTTCTGATAGATCAACTTTAAAAAAACATACTGAATGAGTCAAATACAATTTTTTCTTCTATAAAACTGTGCAGGGAATTCCTGTTAAGGGTCTATGTGATATTGGGGGCTCATCTGAAGAAACTGTTCCATGTATGCAATGGGATACAGTCATGATCTTTTTGAATTGCTGAATAATAAATGGCATGCTGAACAAATTCTGCCTATATAGCAATTCTTGTTTCATATTTCTAATTCCATAAAAGCCAAATTTTCCAAGTATATAATGTGCACTATTAACCTACAACTCATATGACACAAAATACTTTCTTTGTTTACCTAAACACTCTCATGTCAAATGGTTATGACACCTAACACTTTAAGATGGTACTTCACGATGTCTGCCCTTATAGCTCCTGGCACATATATAATGGTAGTTTCAGCTCATGAACCAAAATGCACTTGTAAATTGGAGATGAAAGGGTAGGGTGAAAGAAGTGTATCTGCACATATGAGAAAATGTATAAACCAGATGAGTTCATTATGTTATGGCAAAAAGTTCATGCATGAGACTAAGGTTAAGAGTTTAATCCACATATGAACTAAATAGCTGTTCTATTTCACCTAATAGATTCCATCATTCCTCGAGTTCACCAATGAGCATTTTTAATAGTATGGCTAGCTCTGTGCAAGATATCACAATTGTGTGTAAATCCTATGAACATATAGAGCACATGTTTTTAAAATAATTAGCTTATGTTGTGAGTATTTTGTCTCTGTAGTCTTCTATGTATTTTAGAGTCTCAGGTCTTACATGCGAGTCTTTTATTCATTTTGAATTGAACTTTGTATATGGTATGAGGAAAACAAAAGTGATTATCAAACTAAAAATCTTCTTAAATCAAACTAAAAACCTTAACCAAAATGAAATGACCCCCTACTGACTATTAGAAAATATTTGTACACCATACATCTTACAAGGGGTTGATATGCAAGATCTAAAAAGAGCTAATACAACTCAACAAAAAGAAAACAACCCAATCAAAAAATGGCAAAAAGAACTAAACAGACACTTCTTAAAAGAAGAAATATATACTGCAAACAGGCACATGAAAAAATGTTCACCATCATTTATCATCAGGGAAATGCAAATCCAGACTACAATGAGATGCTATCTCACACCTGGAATAATGGGCCATATCAAAAAGACTAGAAACAACAACTTGGTGAGGTAATTGAGAAAAGGGAATTCTCCCACACTGCTGGTTGGAATGAAGACTAGTTTAGATCTTATGTAAAGCAGTATGAAAGTGTCTCAAAACACTACAATGGATCTACCAAATCCACTACTTGGATCACCAAGTGACCCAATAGCCCTATTCCTAGGCAATTACCAAAAAAATTCAAAAACACTAATTCAAAAGGAAACTTACACTCCCATTGCACTGAAGTACTAGTTACAATAGTCAAACCATGGAAACAACTTAAATGCCCAAACACAAATGAGTAGGTCAAGAAGAAGTTGTACATACACCAAATGGAATGTGATACAGCGGAATAAAAGACAAACTCATGCCATTTGCACCAGCATGGATGGACAACATGGATGGATCTGGAAGGAGCAATGCTAAGTGAAATAAGTCAGAAGGAGAAAGATAAAGACAGGATGATGTTATTGTTATGTGGACCTCCTACAAAACAGGATTGATAAAAGTACTTCATTAAGTTGTTACAATTAGATTAACACAGTACATGTAAAGTGCTTAATATGGTATGTAATACACAGTAAGCATTCATTAAATGCTAATGATTGTGATTATTCTTTTCTCATTCGTGATTGATTCAGGAAACATAAAATCTACTTTTAGATTTTTGTGGGCTCAGCTGGGAAAAGCAAAGAGGAGGGAAAACAAAGGAAACAGGGCAAGAGTTAATAAATTAAGATGATAATGATTGATATTGATTTACTGGGATGGTTCTATTACAGGATATATATGTAAATTTGGTAAGGGTTTTAGGTTCCTTAATCTGAAGCAATGATTTTAATGTAGGTTTCTAATACTATGTTATAGCCAATCAAGGACACTTAAACCCCTTACTTCAGTGCATGTACGCAACTGTTTACTCCATGTAGGCATGGGACCAAAGAGTTCTTGTTGGTCCAAAAGTTAGTAGAAAGTCAGGTCAGAGAAACTGTCAATGGCCCCTTCATCTTGAAGATACAAACTGGTTTGGTTATGGAAGAGTTTGTTTCCTATGCTAACAATTTTTTTTTTACTGTAATGCTTTACTCAACCTTCACTCCACACCCAGTTAAAATGGCATTTATTACATCAGGCTTAATGAAAAGGAGACTAATGAGTATAACTAAGGTGATTAGCCAAAGAATCACCAATTTAGGGAGGAACGCTGACTCAGCAGGGCACTGCTCACTTCCAGGTGTGGGCTCCAAATTGTAGCTTCCAGAACGACTAGAATGGAGTTCATGGGGGAAAGGCAATCTCCCCAAGAAACAAACACCCAGCATTCTCTTATACCTAAATAGTCACCCTTTCCTCTCCTAATTCCTCTATACCTGCCCTTTTCAATTTCAGGGTGACTTTTACAAGGAATATATTTGCATTAGATAAGCCTAGAGAGCACATAAGAGCCTGGGCATTGGAGTCAGACAACCATGGGAATGAATCCTATGTCTTCTACTAACAGTGTGAACTTGAATGGGTTATTCAACATCAGTGAGCTTTAGTTTCTTCATCTGCAAAGGGGGCTCAAATCAGTAACTATCCCATAGAGTCGTTAAAATGATCCAATGAGACTATTGCTTCATTCAACAAATATTTATGCAATGTCTATTTTATGGCTGACTGAGATTCTGCTAGGTGCTACAGACACATCAGAGAAAAGGTTAACACTGTCTCTGACCTTATGGAACTTACAGTCACAAGAGGAAACAACAGTGTCCCCTCTGTGTGTGTATGTGTGTGTGTGCAGATAGATAGATAGATAGATAGATAGATAGATAGATAGATAGATAGATAGATAGATAGATACTATATTTACAGCAAGGCAATAACAAATGGTAGTTGGATGTGTTTTAGCAACTCTAAGCTAAGCCTATTGTCCATGTTTAATTCAAAGGATACTACCTACCTGAGACTGTATTTCTGAAAAAGTACTTCATCCCAGGTTGCCTCACTGTGGGTATGTTGCCTGCCTATTAGGTTAGCATTATTGTTGACTGTTGTTATTCATTGATACAACATTGTACCTTTGTAGAAATGTAAAAGGGCAAGTGAGACTTAAACATAATGAAAGAGATCAGGAGTGGAAGAAGAAGTGAACAATTTGATAGGAGCAATGTTGGGATTTTTAAGATATATTAAGGGGTATATATTTTATATCAAGCACAATAGGGAACAATAGAAGAGTTTTAGGCAAAACTGCAAAATCATTTTGTTTACAAAGATCCCTCTTTCCAACATATTGATCATGAATATTTTCAAACTTACAGAAAATTTACAAGAATTTTACAGTGAATATCCACATGCCCACCACTAAGAGTCTACGAATTATAGCTATTGCACTTGCTTTGTCACATATGAATCCATCTACCCATACTTCTATGCACCAAGTTCATCTTATTCTCACATGCATTTCAAAGAAAGTTACAGCCCTCAATATGCTTCACCCTAAATACTTTATCATACATATTATTACCCAGAGTTCAGTATTCATTTTTTTCCATCCCCCAAATGACTACCTTCAAAAGTCTGACTGTAGAACAGCAGGTGCCTCTGAGAGGCTAAATAAGACTTTGGTGTGCTGAAAATATTCTATATCTTGACCTGGGAAATGGTTACATAAGTATAAACACGCGGGGAAATTCATTGAGCTATACACTTGATAATAATGCACTTTCAACATATTATTATATGCAAATGATACATTAATTAAAAAATAAATAGGAAGATTTGGCCCAGGACTGAAGACAGATTGGAAGGGGACAAGTATATAAGAGCTACAACCAGTTAGAAAACTATATAAGCCAGAGAAAATTATGGTAGCTCCCATAAATGAGGAAAGAAACGGATTTAATATATATTTCAAGAGGAAAACGTATGAGAAACTATCAGAATATATCAAATTAGAACTCATAGCTCTAATGTGGGATGCAACTGAATACTTAGTAGCACCATGCTTAACAGGATGCACCGATAAACAAGCAGAAAAAGGGCGGAGATTGGGCAAGCTATAGGAGAGACTAGTTTTGAAAACTCTTGGTTTCAGTTGCCTCGAAATATCCAAATACCAATGTCGAGAGTTCAGTAGATACCTGTGTCTAAGGCTCAGAAGAAATCTGGATTAAAGACAGAAATGTGGGAGTCATCGGCACATAGATGGTATTTGAAGCCAAGACAATGACTGAGATTACTTAAGGAGAATGTAGGGAATGAGACTAGGCATAATTTATGTAAGGTATTTAGCCCATATACTTCACATAGTAAAAACATCAACAAATGGTAGCTGCTCTTCATCATCATCACCATAACAAGGTATAATATAGGAAAAAAGGACAGTCTGATGGGTAGCAATGACACTGAGGCTGGAGTTAACTTTAAGCACACAGAGATGCAGTTGGTTCTTTCTGTTTACTTTTATTCTGAATACAAAATATAGATGGCAGAAAAGCCAGAATATTTCACTTCAGTCCATTTAGTAAAGATAAAATGAATGTCTAATGTGAGCCTAGGCATTATGGATACTAAAATGTATAATAGTAGCATTTCCACTATGGAGCATCCACCATACAGGATTTTCAAAGCATTATCTCATTTAATCTTCACAAAGACCCTCCACAGCAATTGGTGTGCTTATATATACCCATTATATAATGAAACCAAGACTCACAAATGTTAAGCAATTTGTCCAAGATTAGAGAGCTAGTAAACACCGGAGCTAGCACTCAACTCAGACAGTCTGGATCCAAAATACCTACTTTGGGATAATGTTATATTCCTCCAAGCTCACTTGACAACATAAAATGGAGCAAAAAAAACTCAACAAAAAATAATTTCAATGTTGGTTGAAAGTCACCTTAAAAGTAATAAGAACAGGGCCTCCCTGGTGGCGCAGTGGATTGAGCACTGCACTGTGAAGCAAAACCGCAGCCACTGCAGCACAAGTTCGATCCCTGCTGCTGGCCAGGGAGGGGACCCACATGGCGTGGCAGACCTCTTCTGCCTGGCCCGCTGCTCCCCTCAGCAGTGTACTTCAG
>JAGFMF010011922.1:3385531-3434142 GCA_019455555.1 Galemys pyrenaicus
CTGCTCCCCGCTCTCTGTGGTGAATCCTCTCACCCTCCCCCACACCTCTGGCCTGTACCCCAGTGCTTGTATGCATAAATAAATAAATCTTTAAAAAAAAAAACAAACAAACAGAAGATGATGAACCAGCAAGAGTCTGTCAAAAAAAAAAAAAAGTAATAAGAACATTCAACAAATGTTGATCAGGTGCTATTCTTTCAGCCAGGTACCATCAACAGTGTTTTACATATACTACTTCATTTAATCTTCACAATAGCCAACTTGATAAACTAGGTGCTATTATTTTAGGCATAAGAAAACTGAGGCACAGAGAGGTTAAGAAACTTGCCCAAAGTCACATTTATCATAAGTTTGAAGCTTTAATTCAAATTCAGACAGTAAGAGAAAGAAGATCAAAAGGCGCAAACTGGGGAAATCACAGAAAACTTCATAGAAAGAGTAGAATTTAGAAAAGCGTGGAAGAAGGCATTCCATTTAAACCAACTTGCATGCACAGCAGTTACAATTAACAGACTTTTCAAAGCAGAGACTGAAAGGGTAAAGAAATTTGAAAACATCTCCCTCACCATCCCACACACAAAAGCTGTTCACAGCAAGTTGGACAATACTCTGAGGAGCACAAACATATGAGAGGTCAAAGAAAAATTTAGAGAGCAATGAATTAGGGATGGATTGTAGGACTTGAATATCATCGAAGAGCTGCTATTTGCCTTGCTTCAGCTCATATGCGCCTGAGGCATAAGCAGAGATTTACACACCACGTGCTAGGCCCTCAAGTTCCTGACCAATTCCTTTTATTTTTGTTTTTTGTTTCCCTGCTGTATTTGCTCAAAGAAACAACCCAGAAAGCAACAACAAAGTTAAAAAGTAGATGATTCAGTAAGGATATGAAAAAAAGGAAGAAAAATCATAATATGCTAAAACTACTAAAAGTGTTAGAGAGTGTAAGTCAGGCTATAGCTTCACAGAATTATGTACACACAGCACCCCACTATCCCATGATAAGCACCTCCCTTCCCACCTACAGAAGATTTATCCTCTAGACTTTTTCCTTCTCTATTTCAAGGGACTCTGCTAAATAAGAAGTTACCAGATAATAAACCATACAAAAAATTCAGTAATATGCCACTCCCCCATACATGCATTTGAAAAGATAATTCCAGGTAATCCTTCAAATGGACTAAGCCTCAGGCTAAAGAATGGTGGGGTTGTTGGCCCTGGAGCAAGGACAAAAGATCATGTTGGTAAAAGGTATGTTTCAGGGTTTCTCAATTCATACCATGTAAGGTGGTGCCAGGGTCGTCTTAAGTGCCAGTTAAATTGACTTTCTTCACATTTTAAGTTTTAAAGTTTTAAACAACATTTAGTTTCCTTTTCGTTCAAGTTTAATTCATCATTCATTTGCAAAATTATTGACTTTTGGAAGTAGGTCTTCACACCTCAACATCCGCACATGCTTCACGTTCCTTCCCCATCCCTTCTTCCCATTCCCCATCACCTCTGTCACTCGTCACATTATTAAACAGAGTCTAGTAGTTATCTTTCTTGTGTTTTGCCAGGTTTTTTTCTCTTTGGTTATTTATTTTCCACAAATGAGTGAAAACATTCATAATCATCCTTCACTTTCTGACTTATTTCAGATCACATAATCATCCCAAGATTGACCTGTTTTATGCCAAAAAGTATTATTCTCTTTTAGTCGCTGAGTAGTGTTCCATTGAGGACATGTGCCACAATTTCTTTACGCAATTGTCTGTCAATGGGCTTTTAGGAAATCAACATTTCATTTCGTATTTCAAATATTTTGTATACACATTCAAGAATACTTGAAAGCATATGTGAATGCACACAGACACACAGCAAAAAGCAAGCAAGCATCACCTCTAGTCACACTACTCATTCTTTCACTCAAGAAATATTGACTGAGGACCTCTGAGAAATGGCTTAATAGAATCTCTCACCCCTGACCCCTGCCTTATTGGCTTTTTTAGTAGTGAATGATGATTTTATGAAAATAATGAACAACCAATATAAATAAGAAAAGTATTTGTCATACAGATGCACCACTGGAAGCAACTGAAGTATTTTAACCTCTTCTCAAAGAATATCTTAAATAACCATCAACTGGTCTATAAAGTCATCTCAGTCCTCTCTGGAAAAAAAAGTGCATGGTTGATTGTACTTTGATTGCTAAAGAGAAAGAGAGAGAGTCAGGACTCTAGAGAAGGGCAAAAGCATTGAAAATGGAAGCTAGAGGGTCATTAAGTAGTCATTTAATGAGAACTCTAAAATGAACAATTGGGGAAAAAAAGAACTGTTTCTTGTACCAACCTAAAGATTCAATTCATGTTAATAATTAGCATCTCACAAGATTATATTCTTTCTGATGATGCTACATCTTGAAGCCCTTCCAGACAATTTAGGGTATAAATGGCAGGCATAAGACAGATGCTGGGGATTCATCACTGAAGAAGAACAATAAACAGAACCCCTGATTCTCCAAAGTTTACTGTCTAGTTTCCAAACAAACAAGGAATTTTGAAAACTCCATGTTAAGTGCTATAATCAGGACAGCACTGAAGGCTATAAGAGCTGTATTTGAGGAGTCAGAGAAAGTTTCCTAGCAGAAATAATAGCTACCTTAAAACTTGAAAAAATAGCAGAGGTTAGGGAAAAAATTCCTTCAATAAAAAATTGACAAACTTATTGATTATATGGAAAGATTTGAGCACAAGCAAAAATGGATGTTAAAAATAGAACTACTTCTTTGTAAACCTGCCCCCCCCAAAAAAAACCAAGCGATTATGAAAATAAAACCACATTGTAAATAAGACAATGGAAAATCAAAATCTGGACAAACTGGAGCCCCCAAAATTACATAGACATGAAAATGGTTAACAAATTAATAAAAATTTTAAAAAAAACCCTACAAAGAAAAGCAAAGGAAAATCAATACTGATGAAAACCCAGTAAGAGATGCATGCTATATATGATTTTTAAAAGTTGTTAGGAAATGGAAATAAATGCTTTCATAGGATTCAAATTAATATAATAGATATGTAGACCAAGGAGATCCAATACAAACATAATTGAGGAACATAAAGAATAAAGCACTGAATAGAAAATATTTAAATATCCCCATAAATAAAAAAGAAAACCATTATATAGATTTTAAAAACATAATACAATCCTAGAAAAAATTATAAATAACCAATACTAAAATTTATCTTAATAACTGGATTTCAAGAATAAAGAATATATATCTAGACAAATGCTCAGATGTCTCCAGAGCAACTTTCAGCACTGGAGGAGAGCAAGGCAATGCCTGTCCACAAAATCTTCACAAAAAGAAAAGAATCAGCATGTCCTGTTACAGTCTTTCATGAAAAAAAAGCAACAAAAGTTGTGGGTCATACAAGAACTTAGGGAATAACATTCCAATGAACACACATGAAAAAAAATGCTAAAGGACAAATGTCAACCTACTCAACAGATGGTTGGAGAATCCGTGGAAGGAAGATTAGCATTGAGCATGGAAACCACTACAGAATTTTTTGAAAAAGATTTATGTATTTATGTCTACAAGAATTGGGGTATAGGCCAGAGATGTGAGGGGGGAGAGGATTCACCAGAGACAGAGTGGGGAGCAGAACAGGCAGACTGACTGAAACACACTGCTTAGGGGAGCAGCAGGAGAGGCAGGAGAGGTCTGCTGTGCCATGTGGGTCACCTCCCTGGCTGGGGATCAAACTCATGCTGTAGTGGATGCAGATGCTTCATAGTGCAATGCTTAACTCCTTGCGCCACCAGGGAGGCCCCTAACTACAGAATTTAGGATTAAGACTAAGGTAATCCTATAAATTATGATTACAAAATAGAAGTCTTATAAACATTGATGCAAAAATTATGTAACAAAAAATTAAGATCAGAGAGAGAAGGGAGGACAATATAGGTATATTGATTTCTTCATATATTAAAGTTGGGGATCAAAAAGGTATCATTTAAAGTTGATCAATTAAGTCAGATGTATAGGCATAGTTGAAACCATAATGCTAAACAACTAAGAATATAAACTGTAATTGGGAGAGCAAGGATTAATATGGGAGGTAGGAATAAAATGAAATAGATTTATTTTGTCTTTGCTCATGCAGAGCCAGCAGACACCATAGTTTAAAATTGGAGGAGTAAGAGAATTGAATATATGAAACTATAGCTACATCTGAAGAACTAGAAAGAGAATACAGACATTGAAAGTTACTAGCAGGAATGATTCTCCCTCCGTCTCCCTCTCCCCTTCCTTTCCTCTTCCCCTTCCCACAGACACATACAATATAAAGCCTTATAAAAACCTCTGTAAGGCATTCATGCAGCAAGTCCATTTTACTCGGTTTTTCCCAAGCCTGTAGCCATGGTAATGACCCTTGGTAAAACTCTAAGAAACAAACTATAGAATGTTAACATGGTTACTGATTAGGGATATTCTTCTATACTCCCAAGGTAGTGGGTCAAGATGAACTAGGTTGTCAGCATATTTTAAGATTTAAGATTCATAATGTACATCTAGCACCTGTCTAGGGTTCACATTATGACTGGTCACATGTGGATGATATCTCAATATTTAAAAAGAACAGAGACTGAATTTTCAACAATTTTTGGTTACAAACAGAATAGAAAGACCCCAAGATACTAACTCTTTCCATTTCCCCTGCTAGCATCATTAGTGTCACATCTGGCGATACCAAAATATACTGCTTTTGTTTTCTTTTTAAAAAAATAGAATACTGGGACTTTTCTACAATTCTATTATCATTACATAATTTACACAAAGCTAAAAATAAATGAGTTTTTTTCAATTTTATTGCTATAATGCTTATATAACAGTGCAATAAGATTTAGTTAACATCCAACACTTCACACAGCTACAAATATTTTTCTTACAATGAGAACTAAATATTAAGATCTAATCTCCTAGTAACTTTCAAATATATAATTCAGTATTATTAATTGCAAACAGCACACTCTAATTATATCCCCAGGACTTACTCAACTAATAATGGTAAGTTTGTCATTTTGAGAACCTTTACCCAATTCCCCAACCCCTACAAACCATCTCCAGCAACCACCAAATATATTTTCAATTTGAGTTTATTTTCAATTCCACATGTAAATGAAATGAGACAATATTTGTCTTTGTCTGACATTTAACTTGCAAAATACCATCAAGTTTCATCCACATTGTCACAAGAATAGTAGGACTTCACACTTGTATATGGTTAAATAATGTCCCTCTGTGTGTGGGGGTGGGGGGAGAAAAACAGACATTTATTTTTATCTATCTATCCACCTATGTATGAACACTTAGGTTGCTTCCATGACCTGGCTGTAACAGGGTTGTCCCCAAGAAAGGGAGAAGTTCCAGAATCCCAGTTCCGCCCTAAGTGGGTGGAGCTGAGCAGGGATAAGAAGATTCTGCAGAGAAGAGGACAGAAGAAAGAAGGAAACAGGATGGAGAGCAGCAAAGAGACCTGGAGGAGGCACATGGAGCAAAGAGACATGTAAAGAAACCACGCTTGCTTTTTGGTCTTGGACTGGTTGAAACAGATGTGGGTGAGAGACCCATGGGGAGGTTATCAATGGCAGCTTTCATCTTGATTTTGATTTTGCTCTTTTACTCCTAAATTTGTCTGACTCTTTCTGACCCTTTTCTATGGGGTCTACTGAAAGGTCCTTTAAACATGTGGCAGGCTTTTGGGCCTTGCTTTGGGCCAATCCTATTTGACTGGACTTTTACCCTCAAGGAGCTGGGTAACTTTGGATGCTTAACTTAGTAACTATATTCTTTGTCCTTTCTGTATTGTACCCTGATTGTATTAAAGTTCCTTTCCATTAAAGGTTTTATATGTTTGTCTTAATGCAGTGAATAGCAAAACCCAGAGAGGGCAGGCTTGGGGATTCTGGGGTGTAACATGGCTCTCTGCCCTGTAACATGGCTATTATAAATAATTCTGCAGTAAACATGAAGATGCAGATATCTCTTTGAAATAGTGATTTCTCTTATATTTAGGCTAAATACCCAGAAGTTGAATAGCTGGATCATATGGTATTTTTATTTCTAAATTTTTTGAGGAACCTCCATGCTATTCTTCATAGTGGCTCTACCAATTTACATTTCCACCAGAAGCACACAGGGTTCCCTTTTCTCCATTCATCACCAATACTTGTTATCTCCTCTTTTTGCCAAGAGCCATTCTATCTGGTATGAGGAGATAACTTGTTTTGGCTTTCAATTACATTTCCCTGACAATTAGCACTATTTTCATGCACCTGTTTGCTATATGAATATTTTCTTTGAAAAAATATACATTCAGGCTCTTTGCCCAAATAAATGGAATAAAATTGAGTCTGTAGAAATTCTTGATCTATTTCAGCCATTAACCCATTATTAGAGATGCGTTTGCAAATATTTTCTCCCATTCTGTCAGTTGCATTTTCATTTGTCATTTATTTTGCTGTTCAGAAGAAAAACATGAGTTTTAACTTCATAATAGACAACTCTTTATATTAGATATGGTGCATATTAGATATGCTTACAATGAAATATTATAAAGCTATAACAAAACACACACACACAAAAAAAAACCCTAATGAGGCATAGCTACACCCTGACATAATATATCCAGATACTTTAAGTGATAAAAGCAAAGTACAGAAGTATGTATTTGGATTTATATGGTTGAGTCCATAGGGTTTTTTCCCCTAGTTCATTAAAATGCTTCTAAATCTATTAATTCTTTCCTCGTGTTTTCCTTACATCTATTTTGTTGTAACTTTGAAGTTGAACATTTTACAAAAGAAATTTGGTAAAGTCATGAATTTTCCTCTGATTTAACCTCAACTATTCACCTTAGTAGTATTGTTATTTCTCTAAGTATTCTGGAATTGTGGTTTTGTTTTCCTCCTCAACCCAAGATTATGCAAAAGACTATCTTCAAAAAAAAATACCCAGGCTCTTAGATTTGAACAAAGTGGTGTTTACCAGAGGAGAAGGAGGTAGAGGGAGGAAAGAATGGGCAAAGGGGGTCGACTGGTTGGCGGCATATGGTGACTAGAACTTTGGTGGAGGGCATGGTATGGTATTATATCTTTGATGAGGCACAAGCTCTACTCCTAAACTTATACACTGTGGTGAATCAGTGCTACCTCAATTAAAAAATGAAAGGAAAATAAATGTTTTGCATTTTCTAGATTACTGAGAGGTTTCCATTTGTACATATATTCTTAATTACAAATATTACTGAATGATATACTATGTATGCTTTTTGGAATTGGGGTTTAAATCATGACCAATATGTATTACACTTTTAATACCCCATGGATACTACAAAATACAGTTAAGAGAAAGAATTTATATGACTTAATTACTTCAGCTTTATTAATTAAAATAATCACCCTCCATTATTTTATACATTTTGCATTTTTGTCTGACCTAGAAGAAAAGATGTTGAAAGTTCCTCTTTACACTGGCATTCTGTTAGTTTCTCCTTGTATCTGGGTGTATTCAGTTATTACATTGGAATGTATCTTGTTTTGTGCATAAGGGTTCATAATGATATACTTTTACTATACATTATACTCTTTACCAGTACTGTCAAAATAAACTGGGATAATGGAAATATTCTGTCATTGCTGTTTACTAGCTATATAGCATTTGAGCACATGTGGCTAGTAATAAGCACTTGAAATGTGACTCTTATTACTAAGGAACAGAAGTTTAATATTTTAATTAAATTTAAATTCAACTGCAGCTAGTAACTACCCTATTAGAGCAATGCTAAAAAACAATATATGAGCAGCCTCATGTTTATGGATGTGGTTATTTCATATTCCATTTTGTCTATTAACAATATGTTTTCTATTTGGATTTGCTAATAAATACATAGACAGCCAGACAGAAAGACAGACAGATAATAAACAGATTACCCTGCATTTTAGCTTTGAGTTGCTTCTAGATGTTTCTTTTGTAAACAACAGAAACTAGTTTAATCTCGTTTCCTAAATCAATTTGAGACCCTTTATCCTATAATAGAAATGTTTAATCCATACACATTTATTTGCATTCTTTTGTCTTCTGTTGTATTTGAACTATATTTTCTTCCTATTTCCTTTTTTAAATATGGATTTCCTATATATTTTCCTGCTTTTGTAATTTGGACGGGAACACTGTCTACTTATAATTCTGCAAGAATTTTAAAATTTAAAATAACTGAATATTTAAGTCTCATTGAAACAGTACCTAGTTATTCCTCCTATACTTTCTTACCCAATCCCCATCTCTCAGGAGGAGTATGAGATTTTAGACATAGTTCTGTACTTTTAATATTTAAAATGTTTCTAGTCTTCCCAGGATTATTAATGAGACCTGCATTCTGGTTTTGAACCTTATCTCTAGGTTTTTAGAATAATTCTACCTCTTTTTATATCATAGTTCTTATTTCAAGGTCTTTATTTTTCATTGTTTTCCAGTTACTTGAAGGACTTACTTTGAACTGCTCTTCTTTCCCAAGGAATCTACACACATTTATATTTTCTGAGCTCTTATATTTCTGAAGATGTCTTTATGTTCTACTGTTAGAACAGAGAATTCCATGGTCAAAATATTTTTCTCCCAAAAATTTAAATACTGTTCCATTGTCTTGTGACATTTAATATAACACAGAAATTTGGGGTTATTCTTATTACTTTTTTCTTAGCAATAACCTGTTTATTTGGTGGGATCTTTTTCCTTTTCTTTTCTTTTCTTTTTGACTGGGTACTTGTAGAGTTTCCTTATTCTTGAAATTCAGGACATTCATCAGGATCACTTAGATGTCAGTCATAACTTGCTAGTTTGACTGGTAGTTGATCATTCTTGATCTGTAGATTCAGCTATTTCTTAATTTCAAAAATGTTCCCTTTATTATTCTATGCACATGTGCTTATCTCCTTGGATGCATAGATTAGCTACATATTAATTCTTCAGTCATTTGTCCATAATATTTATTAACATGTCTCAGTTTTATCTCCTTGTCTGTTTTTTGCTTTCTGTATTCTAGAACTTAAGTTATACCCAAAAATGTTGATTTTATTTTCCACATTCTCAAACCTGACCCTGTTAACTTACTTTTTAAATACTAGTATCATTTTTTGATAGTTGATAATTTTTTGAATTACATAAACAATTCACATGATTTAAACTATTAAAGAAGAGGTACTGCAGGATCAGTGGTGATGGCAACAAACTAGAAATACAATGAATGCCATTTTAATACAGAAATAATTGAATAAACTGTAATATATTCATACATAAACTGCCATGCTACCATTAGGAGAATGGTGGAACTATTAGCAAATCTACTAAGTACAAATTAATAAATAAGACCTAAAGAAAAATGTATAATACAATAACCAATTTTATAAAAGTGACCAAACAAAAGCTTTATGTGTCAGATGAAGTGAATCTAGAGAAATATATAAAAGAAGAAAAGGATATACACCAGACTGTTAACATTGATTGTCTTGGGGGAGCACAATTTTAAAGAAGAGAAAGAAAAGCAAGGGACAAGTCCATTGAAAAGTCACCTTAACAATAAAGCATTAGCCTATGATAGCATTTATGAAAAGTAACATGTATGTATGTATAAACACATAATGAGTCACACAAAAGGATGGTCAAATCGTAGATGCTTCTAACATTGTCTTATTCCTCCATCCCAAAACATATACACACACATCATTTGAAAACCATAAACATTACAGTTACATCTCCAAACACACACAGATTAAACCAGATTCCATATCAGTAATCTAAGAGCCTAAAATAATGAAGAGGAAGCCAGAACCATAAATAATACTGGCAAAAGAATCTTTGTGACTTCTGTGTGTGTGTGTGAGAGAGAGAGAGAGAGAGAGAGAGAGAGAGAGAGAGAGAGAGAGAGAGAGAGAAGGAAGGAGGAAGGGAGGGGGAAAGGGAGGAAAGAGAAAGAGATTGAGATTCTCTTTCAACTTGGTCCCACCTGTATTATATCTTGACTATTACTTCTTTCTTTGCATTTTAAGCTGAAACAGGGTCTATGTTTTTTAAATTTTCTCATTTCTTCTAGAATATCCCTCACACTCCACATTTATTTAATTCGAAGCTCCATTTATTAAAGTCCACCTTAGCTATGAGAATCTTAGCTTCCATTTTACCATCCTAGTCAATAATTCTGGTGATTTTCGCTAGAGAGGTGTTGAATACTCCATTTCACAGGTCCTGAGATAACCAATCTCAATACCGTGAGATTGCCATGGCCTTTGAACCACATTTAAACTAGTAACAAAGCTTTAAAAGTCTCTACTCATTTCTAATGTAGGCCCCTGAGCCCTCAGCATCACACCCTCCCTCCCCATCAATGTTTTATGGAATCTAAATTAAAGGCTGTTTTCAAACTCTTAATTGTAAAGCATTACTTTCAATTTTCATAATGACTGAGACCAAATTTAGCTTCTGGGCATTGCTTAGGCTGTCCTTAGTTGGAGAGAGGCAAGGGCTGCTTAAACCTATAATCTTAGTTTCAATCCACACGCTATAATTTTCTGGAATGATGGCTCTGACAAGAAAATGCCTGGAAAGACACCAACCTCTGGGTCTCACAAGTCTGCAAAAGGCTCATATTGACAAATTTTGACAAAAGGGTCCCACTAAGTACACACTGGGGCATGTTTCCACATGAAGCAGACACCCTCCTGCTTATCCAGCTTCTTACAAATGAGGGCGTCTGTGCACTATCTGACCCTCACCTTTCACCTCACTGCCACTGGTCCCTCAGTCACAGAACACCAGCAGACAATGAAACATTTTGTCCAAAATGTTTTGGACAATAGAGATTTGTTGCCCTATGGGCTCCAGCACAGGAGAGCTATAACAAGAACTTTCTGGATGCGAACCAAATGGACGAAATTAGCTGAGATCAGTTCACATCACTTCAAGTCAAACTGGTCATCACGAGGTATTGGCAGCACTGACTGATTCATGAAATAGCACGGATAGGAGCTACAGTATGGACCATTAAGGTGAGCCATAGTATAAGAGCCCAAAAAAACTCTCCTTCCACCCCCAAATAAAAATCTGTCCCTCACAGACATGCCAAGAGTCTTAAAATTCCCATGATAGGAATTGCTCTTTTAGGTGAAAAGTATTAAATGTCTTCATTAAAATTTAAATTGGCAGCCCAGAGAATATTAGTCAAACCATTTTTAAACACCTTACATTTCTATGGAGTTTTGTTTGCTAAAGCAGTTCTCTTGAAAATCCTAATATTTCATATTTGTATAATGCACTATAACCCATACATTGTGACTTTTTATGTTCATTCTATACAAGGCAGGAAGGACATACTGCCGCCATCCTTGTTATTTAATAAGAAATTTGAGACTCAATAAGCTAGTGCAACTGCTACCTACACTAAGGGTCAGTGAAAATTTGATAGATGAGAACTGGAAAGAACCTGAACACTAGAGGCCAGGCTAGAGCAGGGGCCCCACTGTGGAGCTATTAAGCAACCTGAGAACACTTAGTACCTGAGCACTTACTGAAGTAGAAAGGGAGGTGGATGTATAGACAAAAACAAACTGTTCCTGCTCCACAACTTCACAAAAGGTTGGCTGTCGTGGTCTTAGAATATGCATATCACCATTTGAGGGTTTTTCTAAACAGTATAGCATTGGGTCTGTCAGTGTCCAAAATTAAAATAAGGTAACATAAATCTAATCTACTTAGAATTAAACAACCAGTTCTGGTCTTGGTTCCACTAATTACTAGTTGTATGACCATTTGGGCATATTTTCATAGTTCTCTGTGAACACTGGCAAAAGAACAGAAGCCATTAGAGAATTTAAAAGACCACAGGAAGAGACAGGGGCAGCAAGGGGATAGGGCATTAACAAGGGAGGTATAGTAGAAGGTGAGTGAAGAGTGGGCATATATGGACTAGTGAAAATGCAACCCCAAAGGTATACAGACATATAAACAACTGAAACATTTCATAACAATAATTTTAAAAGACTACAGACTTGGGACAAGGAGATTGAAGTTTACTTCAAGATTCAACCAAAGCATTTACTGTATGCCATGCATTGATCTAGTCTCTGGCAATAAAGAGGTAAACTTGAGAGGTAAGTCTCCCGTTCGTATCAAACATGCATTCTAGTGTCAAGGAGGACAGATAATATACCCAAAAACAAACAATATGAAAGATATCTGAGAGTGTTATGTACTATGGAGAAAACAGGCTTTGAGTTCTCACTGAAAAAATATGGAGCAAGTGACTTTTCTGAACCTCAATCCCCTCATCTTTAAAAGAATGTTCATACCTCATGAGAAGTCTACTGTACAGATTTGGTATAAGGATCAAGGATCAAATGAAAGAATGGATTAGAACGTTCATTGTATAATGTAACTTGTTTATATAATCTTTACCAAAAGCAAGGAAAGCCTCACCACTTCACTGTTGGACTTAAGATAGAAACTGAGCATGCCAGAGATTCTTTTGTTTTCAAAGCAGCATATTCAATAACATAGAAAAGGAGATAAATCAATACAGACCAAATGTTCTCCTCAGTGAATAAGTAAAATTAAGAGTTCAAAGAAAATGAATTGAGACTCAAGTTAAATCAGTGAAAGTTCCCATTTCACATATTTGGTTTTTATTGCTGGAACTGGTAGGACACAACAGTTAAAATTGAGATAGTATCAGCAAATGGCCTCAAAGATCCCAACAACAATAAAAGCCGAAGTCCTTTTGATTTCTTTAAAGCAATGTATCCATCATACACTCAAACTGAGTGTTCCCCACCATTTCTGGAAGAAGAAAGCTGAGCCTGAGTATGAGGAAACAAACAAGAGTCTAGATGTATAGAGGAAAGTTGGCATCATAGGCACATGCTTTATAAGAGAAGGTAGAACCCACAGTTGAGTGCTAAGTGCCAACTGGGGCAAGACAACACCATAAACCAACTTTCATCCTCCCTCAGTGGGCCAGTACTAGTCAGCAGCTAAGTAGCTTACTAGACAATCAGCTGCATGAATCATTTCTCTTCTACCAGTAACCTCCTACAACAGTTATTCTTAACCTTGGCTGCACATTACAATAACCTGGCATATTTTAAAAGAAGAAAATGCCCACACCCGCCATGAGATTTGGATTCCATTACTCTATGGTATGCTTTAGGCATTTAGTTATTTAATTTATGGAGGGGTGGGAGATTAACATGCAATCAAGTTGAAAGCAACTGCATCTACAAATGGCTTGAAAGCCACCTTAAAGTTTCATTTCAACATCATTTCTCACTACTTGTATTCTCTTAGCTCTTCAAATTCTAGTTGTATCCAAAGGTCACTAGTAAGGGATAAAGGAAGAAAGGGGGCATTTCATATTTACCCATCAAAAGGTCCTTAACCTCTCTCCACTGCAACATTGCCCCCTGACCCACAGTTTCCATCTCTACCAAAACATGCATCCCATACGTTATGCATTAGGAGGAGCTAAATATAGGATTTCTCTGCCCAAGACCAGGGAACTTTTTAGCTGCCCCGTCCCTGTCTCTCAAACTGTGCCAATATGTAGTCCACATAGTGCTTTCAAGTCAATGTTTACAGAATCAATCCCATCCCAATTGGACTCACCTGTTATATTACAGATGATGCAGCAGGAACAAGGGCTCCTAGGTCTCATCTGAATTTACTGAATCAAATATAAAGAAATAGAGAATGTCCCAAACCTTGAATTTTTAACATACTCCTTTCCACAGTCATTACATACCTTAAAGTATGAGAAGTCAACCTAAATTCCATCATTTTTCAAGGAAGAAACTAAGACTCAGAAAAATAGGAATTTGCTTAGGCCATAATGCTCATTAGTGGCAGAGATGAGGCTTGTACTTACATCTCTGATTAAAAACAACAGTAATAGCATTGGGAGGATAATATCTGAGGAGGTTCTTTGCTTTGCTCCCAGGAGGAAAATATAAAATAATTCAGATTTATATAAAATATAAAAATATTTTCTATTTTCCTGGAAAATAGAAAATAATCCAGTGAATGGGCCCAGAGTACTCCATGACCTGGAGCAAAACTAGAATACCTCTTAGACATCAGAGACCAACACTAACTGAGACAGAAAAGATATTGAGGCTATTCAATATATTTTAAAAGGTGGGTGGCAGAAGGAGTAATCAGTGGTGCAAATATATGCTCCTGTGCTTGGTTGGTGGCCCTGGGGAAGGGAGAGTTGATTAGTGGAGGTACTCCCTTAAGTGAAGGGAGATAGAAGTGGAGGTGCTGGGGAGAACCAGCAAGGCAGTGTCCCCAGTGAAGAGGGAAGGGTACAGTGTCCTCCCCCTTTCTACCACTCCTTCTGGACTCTAGATGATCCTCGGAATAGAATGATGTGTTCAAAATACTTAAAGGTAAAAACTGCCAGTCAAGAGTACTATATCCTGAGAGACTTTCCCTTCAAATATGAGAGATGAATAAAGGCCATCTCAGACAAACAGAAGCTGAAGGAGTTTGCCAACATTAAACTTCCCCAACAAGAAGTGTGAGAAAGAGCTCTCATATCTAAATGAAAGAAAAGAGTATCCACAAAGAAACGAAAAAGCAGCAGAAAACTAAGGACAAAATAGCAGGAACAAATCCTCATATACCAATAATTACCTTAAAGATAAATGTGGCTCTATTTCAAACAACTAATGAAGAAGTTTTAGAGTATAAGAAAAAATGGGTTGGAATAAACTTTTGGAATACTAACACAGTATGCCCAGTGGAGTGATTATAGAAGTTCCACTGGATTCCCCATCTGTTGATTTCTCAATGTCAATGTGAGAGAAGAGGTAATATATGAATATATGAAAAGTAAGCATTTGTGTTTTACGCCATTAAATAAAAAAAATACTTCTGAATTCAGATTGTGTATTGCAACAATTTATAATACTGACTCTAAGGAACATTATTAGAAGCATTTCAATGTGGATCATGTCATCTGATGCCAGGGTCAGTGGTGTGAAAATGTGTCAAGGAGATAGTTTAAGAAATCACTGCTGAACGATTCACACCTATGTCAACTTTTAGGTTTTTTTAGCACAAAAACATATTTACTAATCAAAGGGATAAGTCTAATGAAATGAACACACTAAAGTAGTTACATGTAAAATATTTGTGATAAAGACAATTGAATACAGAAATTTAAAAAAAAAGCAGTATGGAAATTTGCTCACTGAACTCAGCTTGTTCATCACTGAAGCTAATTCCTATCGAAAATGATGATGGAATTTTCATTCCACTTTTTCATAGACTCAGGTACATGTGACATTGTTTATGATACACTCCACCACTAATTCCCATCTTCCAGTTTTGTTACTATGCTTTCCTTCCCATCCCCTTCCGGATGTTGAACCAATGCACTGTTTGTAAAGTTGCAGAGTCTGAGTTTTTCTGCCATCACCTGTAGTTTCTTCAAACTTCTCTTCCAGGTTATACAAAAACGGTGTGTTCAAAGTGCTCTCAGTTTGTATGGTGAGGTGACTGCTATCAACACTGATGACAGCCTGGTTTGGTTTGGACAGTCCACCCACTTTTCACAGAGCCATTCCAACACCTAGTTCTTCCATGTATTCATCAAAGCCACTGGTGCTTATCAATCATCAACTTCCTACCAGCTTCTGAATGGTGGCTGGTGGGTGTAGGAGGGCACATGGAAAGAGCAGCGCAGAGTCCCGCGTGGTGGAGTCGCATCAACTTCATTTCTAATCAAAACATCTTTTCTTTATATATCAGGATCATGACAGAACTATTATAGTACTCAAAATATAAAAGAGCCCAAGTACTGTTGTCTTCTAAGGGAAGCATTTGATAAGTGAGGAAGTAAAGATGAATCCTATCTCTAGACTTTCATCTGACACAATTTCTTTGAATTTGAAAGTCATCATTGGGATGATTCTTTACTAACTGGTTATAGCAAAGCATTTGTTGTTCCTTTTTTGCTAACAGAACTCTTATTGATGACTGAGGGATTAACAGATACATTGAATTACACTATCCCTTATCAAAGCCTCGTCTTGTAAATTAGTTAAAACTTATATATGTCACTTTATTAAATTATAATTTAAACACTGTACCATATACTTAAAAATTCATTATTTGTGTCTCCATTCTAATATTAAATAGAAAAGGCCATAGCCTTACAATTGGTTTTGTATACGTTTGGGGCTCTCTAACTCTGGGCAAGTCATGACCCAGTTTCTTTGGATGTCACTTTTAAACAGATTGAGATTTACATTATTTCAGATAAATTAATCCAAATTCAGTGAAAGGCCAGATATAACAATATTAACTCTTTGTCAGTTTGAAGTACTAGCTGGTAAGGTTGGAAAGGACCTTAGGCATGATCAATGCCAATCTTATAATTTTACAAATGCAAAAACTGGAGATGAAAGGTTATTTTTCCAGCATCACTGTTAGATAGAATTATGAACCCCCCAAAGATGACCATGTCCTACACCCTATAATCGATGTTATGTTATATGGCAAAAAAGAACATTTCGGGTAGAATTAAAATTGTAGTCAGTTGATACTGATAGGAAGACTATCCTGTGTTATCTGTTTGGACCCAGTGTAATCATACATCTTTATAGGGGGAAGGAGGCACAAGAGTGTGAGAGAGGAATCCTATATGAACAAAACACAGCTACCTTCCAGGAATATGAAAGAGGGCCAAGAATCAAGGAATGGAGCAGTCTCTAGAAGCTGGAAAAGTCATGAAAACAAACTATCCCCCAGAGCTTTCAGAAAGAAACACACCCCTGCAGATAACTTCATTTCAGACTAGTAAGACCTGTGTCATAATTATAACCTACAAAAGTGTAAGGTAATAATGTATGTTGGCTCAACCCACTAAGTTAGTTATAACAGCAACAGGAAACTAATATTGTCACATGGTAACAGAGACCAAGAAAGCAGGTATCAATTCGTCGTTCAAGGCACTTTGCACCAAAAGCAACACTAAAAATTAATATCTGTAAGTGAAGCAGAAAACTGTAAAACACTTGGAATTCTGGAAGTTCATAGAATTAGTTGCAATAAAATGCAACAGGAAAGGAGGAGAGAGGGAAGGAAGAAAGGAAGCAAGGAAGGAAAGAAGAAAGTATCACTAAAACAAAGACACCTTCCTAAATGAGAAAGCATTTGCATACCATACATCTGACAAGTGGCTGATATCCAATATCTATAAAGAACTCATACACTTCAACAAAAAGAAAGCAAATAACCCAATTCAAAATGGACATAAAAGTCAAATAAGCAATTCTCCATAGAAGTCATACAGATGATCAACAGGCACATGAAAAAATGTTCATCACTTATTACGAGAAATGCAAATCAAAATCACAATGAGATAACTTCTTACACCTGTGAGAATGACCCATCTCAGAAAGATCAAAAATGAAACAAAGCAAAGGGTCAAATAAACCAGTAACAAACCCTAGAAATCTGACTGTAGAATTAAGGCTATAGAAGCAGACGGGGGTGGGGGGGTGGGGGGAGGAAGCCAAGTAGTTGTGGGGGCATGACTACTAGGATTTTTGGTGTCTTGGTGTTGTAACATACACCTGAACAGTGTGATTCTGTACCTCTAAATCACACACAATATTGTAAACCAATGCTACCTTTAAAAAAAAAAAAACCGTGCGCAGGAGCCTCCCTGGTGGTGCAGGGGTTAAGCAACGCACTATGAAGCAAACCGCAGCCACTACAGCACGAGTTCGATCCCTGCTGCCAGCCAGGGAGGGGATCCACATGGTGCAGCAGGCCTCTCCTGCCTCGCCTACTGCTTCCCTCAATATGTTTCAGTCAGTCTGCCTGTTCTGCTCCCCGCTCTGTCTCTGGTGAATCCTCTCACCTCTCTGGACTCTGACCTGTACCCTAGCTCTTGTATGCATAAATAAATAAATCTTTAAAAAAAAAAAAAGCATGCGCACACATACCCCCTTCCATAGAAAGTCAGCAATGAATTGCCTTTTCCATAGTCAATCAAATTCTCAAAAGCAGCAATACCCCAATCACCAAAATCATGACTCTAAAATTACAGAAATTCATCAAAAGAAGCATAAAGGAAATGTTTGAGTAAGAAGTTATCTTTTTTCCTTCAACTATTGTTATGCATAAAGCCGGTATTGATAAGCAGTAATTTTAAAGACAGTTTAAAGACAGCATTATTTTTGTCATTATTATTTCCTGAGACTTTGGAGGGGGGTCCCATATCTAACATCTTATTCAGAATTGTGGTCTGCTCTTTGGTCTTCTCATAAGGAGTTTCTCTATTACCTTTCGTGAAGTGGCCATCTGGTACTGAGAAGGCATTTCTAACTAGATTTATGGCTCTTAAACTCGGTTGATCCATCCAGGTGATTATAATTTTATATTATGCAAGACTGGATGCCTTAGGGTCCTGTTGGCCCAGGAATTTCTAATTGGTACCTGCTGAGACTGACATTCCATTACCTGCTGCAACACATGTATCTGAATAACCTTCATGCATTGACATAAACTGGGAATCAAGAATTGGCTATGACAATTGGATACACTAAAAACCTGCAATGCTTGGGATTTGTTCTCAGGCCATAGCAAAGAACCAGGAGTTTCAGAAGCATTAATCCACCCTAAATCAACATCTAAATACTGCAGTGAAACATTACAACAACCAGGTGAAATACACAATTTTGTAATCATCCAAAAGATGCTTCATAGTTACATAAAGTATATCAATCAGTTATGTGATTGTGAAACAAATTCCACCTCTACTTGTTCTGTAATTATATAAACATCACAAAATTTTTATCACTGGAATTTAAAATAAAAAGCAAACTACAAACATCACATGGAGAACTCTGCTACCATGGCAGAACATACACCCCAAATGTGTTCAGAGTGTGTACAACCTCTGTTCAAAAGTGAGATGTCCTCAAGTTGGCATAAAGGCATTTAATGAACACTTACTACATGGAGAAGTAAAAGCCTGGGTCCTTAGAGCTACTTATAAACTACTTTGGGAGATAAAATTTTAAAAAATTGAAATTACATGAAGGAAAGCAGTCAGCACAACAGATAATGTATGTGACCTATAGGCAATTTCCAACTGTCCCCAGTAGGATTACAGATTATGTGTCTTTCCCAAAAACAATTGACAATTATTCACTCTCTCACTCTAGCACACATGCATGCATATGCGCACACACACACTCCACCCCCTACTAACCCTCCCCCCAATCCCCCAAGTAAGCAAACAGCAAACATTGAAACAAGCTAGTTGGATAAACTATGTTTGGTGCAACTCAATTTTCTAAACATTTCCTCATTGTTTTTCAAAGTCTAAATAGCATAGTTTGTGAAATCCTCAAAACATTCTCCCACTGGCTTTTAATGCCTGAAATTTCCACTATTAGTAAAACTTTAAGACTACGATATCCATATTATTTGAAGGCAAGAGGCACACTGAAATCTTTATGAAAAGTGGACATGACATCATAATCTATTGCAAAAACATATCTGGAAATAATTATGAGCATGAGCTCTGGGATAAATATGTATTCCTGTTGAATTCAGTTGAAACCACTGAATTCATATCACTTCCTCTGTGTGTCGATTCCCTTAAATAATTTCCAAACTCTATTCTCACCACTTCACAAAGCTGCTCTTGTCAAGGTGAAAAACCAAACAAAAAAGATCTCCATGTAGCTAAATCCAATGGGAAATTATGAGTCCTCACCTTACTTGATTAATAACAGAATTTAACATTATATCCTTACAACTTGAAATACATTCTTCATCTAGACTTCAATCAACATAATTTCCTGGTTTTCCTCCTACCTCAGTGTAGGGCCAGCAAGGCACGGAGCAGGTTCGCCATCATCAGAGCAGACGGGTCAAGGAGTCCTGGAGCCCTCGGCTTTTTCAGGCTTTTATTAATCTTTCTACCCCAGAGGCGACCAGGTACAGGGCAGGCTGGGAGTCTGGAGTGCCAGGAGGCTGGTAGGCCTCCTAGTCCCCAGCAAATCTTCACTCTCTGGGCTCTCCAGCCTCTGCTCTCCTTCTCTGCTCCTTCCTCTTCTCTTTCCGCTCTCTGCTGGCGTCCTCCTGACACCGCCCTGATACACCCCGTGTCTCAGCCCAGGTGCACCCACTTGCACATGCCCAAACGCTACTTGCGGTGCACACCATCAGGCATGCGTGCAGGACCGCAGGTGTCTGTCATTGACGCTAATGGTGGGAGGGCAGAAAAGCCCCATCATTTTCATTTACCCTACACTCTATGACTTCTTAATTTCCCTTTTGGCTCTTCTTCCTCTTGCAATCTTTGTATACTGAAACACTCCAGGGCTCAAGTTATGAATTTTCTTTTTTATTTAATTATAGCACTTTTTTAAATTATCAAAACAGGGATCAAGGATGCACAAACCAGGCCTAATTCTATCTTACATATCTAGGAAGATAGGATAACTTTTAACTGTTGTTTCATTGCTACATTCATCTCATTGTTACATTAAATCTATACTCACTCATGCTGATCTAATTCAGTCTCAAGGCATATAGTAACTTATGTCACCCAAATTTAAAATTACAACCACTGCACATTCCATGAACTCCAGATGTATATATGCCACCATATCATTAACATCTCCCACTTGGCTGTCTGATAGGCTCCTCAAACCTAACACACCCAAAACCAAACTCCAGCTCCTTCCTCTCAAGCCCGCACTTCCCACCATCATTCCAGTCTCAATTATTTTTTTTCCAGTTTCAGTTATTGACAGTCCAGTTCCAATTGCTCAGGCCTAAAATTTTGGTGTCATGGTTTTGTTTTGGGCTTTTTTAATGTTTATTTTTTTTAATTTGTTAGATTTATTTAATTGTATTTGACATCATTTGTAGTCCCCAGGGGGTTCCCACCACCATTTCACCCATGCATGATTTTTAGCTCATTGTCCCCTAATATTCCAATCCATTCGGTTAGCAGGTGCCACTAGCCCACAACCATGGTCTCCACAATCCAACTACTTCTCAGACTGCTACCACCCCACCACACAGGTGTAAGCTATCATCTTGTCTGGTTGCTGCCCACCTGCCTCCATTTCAGTCAGTTCTCAACATGGCGGCTAGGTCTACCCGAAAATATAAGTCACATCCCTCCTCAACTCAAAACTCTCCAATGACTCACTCACAGCAAAAGCTAAAAAACTTTAAAATTACTTTCAAAGAGCCTTCTCCCTTCACTGCTTTCTCTCTGTCTCCTGATACTCTCCACCTAACTCACTCTGCTCAGACTAGGGTCACCTCCTTACTCTACCTCCAAGCACTGAGCATGGTCCCACCTCAATTTCTTTGTACTTTCTGTTCACTCCATCTGAAAACTCTTTTTTTAAAAAAAATGTTTATTTATTTATGCATACAACAGCTGGGGCATAGGCCTGAGGTGCAGGAGGGTAGGAGGATTCACCAGAGATAGAGTGGGGAGCAGAACAGGTGGATCTACTGAAATACACTGCTGAGCAGAGCAGCGGGCAAGGCAGGAGAGGTCTGCAGCACCATTTGGGTCAGCTCCCTGAATGAGGACGGAACTCCTGCTGCAGTGGCAACAGATAGCTTCATTGTGCTGAGACTTCATCCCTTGAGCCACTAGGGAGGGCCCTGAAAACTCTCAGCCCTCATAGCCACATAGCTCCTTCCCTATATATTTCAGATTTTGTTTAAATATAATTATCAGAGAGGCCTAGCCTATTTGATACAGTAATTGCATCCTCCATCCCAGCCTTATCATATGCCTTCCCTCAATTATTTTCATCTCCAATACGATAAATTTGATTTTTCTGTTTATTGTCTATCTCTAAAAGTATACACTAGAATTAAACTAAATTAGGGCATGAACTATCATCTGCTTGATTCACCCTCATATTCCTAGCACCTAGAACTGTTCTGGGAAATAAATGACCTTAGGAAAGAAGTGTCAACTCTGTGATATAACTGATTCACCTATGAAATGAGAACACAGCTACCAAACTCATAAAATTTCTGTGAAGATTAAATGAGTTAGTACATGCAAGGCACTTGGCAAAGCACACAATAAGCATTGACTATTTGTAGCTCTTACTACCATTATTCATCAGAGGTATGTGAAAGGAAAAAGGAAGGACAGGAGACAGAAACTCTGAAATTCAGGTCCCTGGTGTGTAGTTAAATGGGGCAATAAGGTTAGCTAGGGGACACAGTGCAACCAAGTACTCACTGGAGACTTTGGGAAATGTACGGGATTTGCACAAAGAAAGGACATGTGATATGATAAATCTGCCTTAGGGTATCCATGTCCCACTCTTTGGGTTGGGTTTAGCAACAAAAATTTGCTGATTCAAATATCCTGTTGTTCCTATGGCTGTTGCCATAATTCCTGATAATGCTGACATCCATGAACTAAACAAAGAACTCACTGCAGCACTCTAAAAATCATCAAATAAATGCACGCATTGTTAATTTCTAAATAGTGATGGTGGAAATTTCTATAAGTAAAAGAGGCATAGTTGTGTGTTTTTTGGGGGGAGGTTGCTGATTTTTTAATTTCATATATATTTTACATCATTTTTCCTTTTTTACAGTACATACTTTCTCCCTTTAGGTATAGTCCCTGCAGAATTCCTACCACCAGTTTACTGTTGCACCATCACCATAATCCTTTGTGTAAGAACACAAATCCACTAAAATGCAGCGAGAATAGTGAGAATCTGACATTTGAGCCATGACACACACTCTCCTCTCCCTCATCCAGTTAATATTGGTGAGTACAGCAAAGAAAACAAAGTTCTCTCTTCCCTTAGCTTCCAACTTATGAATATAGTCTCTCCACAGGAGTTGTAATATTCCAGCATTTCTCATTCCCCCCACTCCATCTCTATGTTACAGAAGCACTATTCTAGCCAAGGGCAGCTGAGAGGTCTGAGAGGCCCTTCCTCTAATCAGCCCACATTCACAGGATGGAAGCTCTGCTCTAAGCATGGCAAACAGATAATACTGGACCCTAATTAACATCACCCCAGCTTACTCATAGGGTCATGCCAAGAGGGAGAAGCAAGCCTAGATGACCATAGGCTAATGCCTGTGCCCAGGGTACTACTTGCACAGCAAAACTATCACGCCAACAAAAATGGCTACCATCCCAGCTCTCAGTTCCAGAATGTTGGCCCAAGGGGGAGAGTAGGGCCTTACAAGAGGCCTATGTAGCTCTCCCCAGCTCTGTTTAAAATAAATGATAGAAAATTCAAGCCCAGGGATACTTTCAAAAAGATGGAATATTATTACCAAATGCAATAAGAGGAGACTGGTAGTTCCACAAGAGCAAGTTAAACTGTAGACTAGATAGTTTAATAAAGTGACCCAGAGAAAGACACAACTAAAGAGTCCTACTGGGGTCAGAACAAGTCTTGGGGGTATATTTTAAGCTGTCTCTGCAAATGATCCCAAATTCACTATATCAAACAACAGAGCAATGTATGTTGTAATTTATCTACATATATATATACAAATTTATCACAAATAATAGTTCAGTCATCTGACATTCATAGCAAGTAATAGCTGAGTGTGATACCACAGGCAGCTTAACATAGATCAATGAACACAACATACTATGGGATGCATAGAAAATTTACAGTTGTAAATGCCTACATTAAAATAGAAGAAATGAGGGAAGATGGGAGCACGAGGGACTGAGGTGATGGTGCACTGGTGAGATGGTGATGGGGAATACATGGGGATTACAATTGATGGCAAGTATATGTAAATTTTAAAATATTTTATATTAATAAAAAAAATAAAATAGAAGAAAATCCCAAATCCATAACCAAACTTTACACCTTAAGGAACTAGAAGAATAAGAATAAGAGCATGCTAAAGCTAGCTGGAAAGAAAATAGATATTAGATCAGAGATAAGCAAAATAGATAATAGAAAAACAAGAGAAATAACTGATGAAAACAAAAGTTTCTTCAAAAAGATAAACGAAATTGTATCCAATTGTCATAGCCAAACTCATGATTCCCAGTTTGGCCCAAAGAGCCAAAAGACAATCTTCAAACCTACATCCGGATCCCTTTGTGACATTTTGTCAGGTTCTGCCTATTAATATTTACTTTTCATTTCCATTGTAGTGTTATAGAAATTAATAGCTACAAAATGCTTGAAAGTTGTAAGGTTATGCAACATTCTGTGTTTCTACATCCAGAAACCCTTTACTCATTATACAGATTTCTTTGCATTAGTTAAAACATTTAATCTTTTTTATTTAGTTAGTTATCCTTTGTTATATCAGTTCACTCACATTTAGTATAACCATGAAAATGAAAAGGGAAACCTATAATTTACAGGCAGTCAATAAAGGGCTTGACATTTGCACACAATTACCAAAGGCAGCAACCAAAAAGCATACCTCTGGTCAAAAGGGGTGACTGCCCACAGTTTTACTAAAGGATTCCCCTTGGGGTTCTCCCTCTAAACTAGGTCTTAAATATTCTCCTTCATCTAGCATACTCTATCAGGCACTCTGCACTATGCATTTTTTTCTTACATCGCTGTTCGTTTTTGTACAATATCTGACTTCTCCCCTCAGGTGTAATCATCATAAATCTCCCACTACCACATCACCTGTGAAACTGAATGTCCAAAAACAGATGGCCTACTGGATCAAGATGTGGTATATATACACAACGGAACACTACTCAGCAATCAAAAAAGATATATTTTTAAACACAAAACACTTTACAGACCTGACCTAATAGAATTATGATCAGAATGCCCATGGTATTTCTCAGAAATGCGGCACACCAAAAGTTACTTCACCTACCATTTTTCATGAAGAAGAAAGACAAGCTGTACTGCCCATATTGCTGAGGAAAGACAGCTATCTCAGAATCTATCTCTTCTTTCCTTCATAGCCTCTTGGCATTTATGACTGTAGTTTCAAATAAATAAAGTTCAAACACCTCAAATCCCATCACAATAAATTGGGAAACTGTCTAGAGTTTGTGATTACTCCATCTTCAGATAGTCAATAGGCAAAAACTCAAACTTATGAAAAGAGCTCATGGGGGGGTGTATTCGCTTTATTTTAAAAAGGATTAATCATGGGATTTTTATAATAGGTTCAAAAGCACAAGTTAACAATAACTCAACTGACAAAATTTGGTATTCGCTATTAAGTTTTGGAAACATCTCTATGTCAATCAAAATAGACCTGGAATTAAGATACCTCATATATTACACAAAAAAAGCAAGAGATGGCTAAAGACTGGGAAGACCTTATATATGCTCATGGTATTTCTTGCAGCATTAGTTGGCTTGTTAGTGAAATCATTTCAATTTCTGTTTATAGCATACCTGAAATGGTGTTTACCTTTAAGTGGTCACTGAACTCTTGGAAGGTACAATTTGCAAGCCCTTGGAAAATACTGTTATATGTTCATAGGAATTTACTCTTGTTTCTTAACAGGGCACAGTCAATAATTATATTTTAATATTATTTTTAATATTAATAATAATAATTTTAATATTTTAATATTAAAATATAAATTATTTAATATTAAAATATAAATGTATTTTATTCCTGTTCTTCAGTACATAATGTACCCAACAATGATAAACTTGACTTCTGTGTCTTTTAGGCATCAAGCATTCCTCTGTGAACAGTCTTGTTCAAGGGTTTGATTATGGCAAAGACTCAGTCAAATGGGGGAAAAGCCACCACAGCACAAACGTATTTCCTGAAACCAAAATGGAGTCCTAAAGCTTAATAAAATCTTTAAATGGTAAAGAGGACTGAGCAATAGCAAAAGATTTTGTGTTCAGACCTTTCTAATTCTATGTCTTTGTATGACCTTGGAAAATGTACTTACGCTCCCTGGGCTCCAAATTCTTCATCTATATGATCAGGATATATAACACTTTCTTCCCAGGGTAGAGAAGCAATGACCCAGATGGGCTTCAACTGGCTGATGGTCTTAAAATAATACTTATATTTAAATATTTTGGAAATAGTTTCAACCAACAGAGAGAAAAAAACTGAATTAACAAGAAATCCTGAAAAATCCCACTAATCAGAACCTTTTATGTTTTTCTTCTCCCCACACTTCAGCATTCAGGTTAATAGAGTTTTCTTTAGCACAGGTGTAGAAAAGAGTGAAAGTAGTTCAGAAACAGCTGGCTTCTCTCAACTGACTCACGTAAAAAACAGAATTACAACCAGTAATAAATTTCCATTTGCAACCAGTGATTTTAAAAAAATAAAGCAGTCTCTGTTCATTCTTTTGTTATCTCTCTTCTATACAGGAAAGACTGAGTCAATCATATATTCACTAGACTCAAACGCTTCTTTTTCCCTGACCTGCTTTTGCCTCCCTTAACTTCTAGACTAGACAGAGGCAGGGAAACGAAAGGTGTTAACTTCAAATAGAAAAACATGGACTACTGCTTAACAGTTCCAAGTAGAGGCTTAGAGTTAGGGTGAAACACCTCAAGAAAATGGAGTCACCTTTGAGAAATCAATTTCTCTTTATTATACATGACTTATTGGTGTGTTTATAACAAAAAAAGTGATAACATATTTCCTCCTCCTTTCTAACATAAGTCTGGAGGGCCATAATAATTAGCCATGCATATGAGAAAAGAAGACTATGTCTAATGGAAAAATTTGCTTCCTAATAAAACAAAATCTGTAGTATATTGAAGGTTCCTCAACCAAGAAACTGTTATATACTGCCAAGAGTGAGGTCTTAAATTGTTTAAAATCTCACTAGTTTCCAGTCTGATACATAGGATAGCATTGCTTCCCAAGTATTTCATCAAATGTCACAGGACTCTGTTAAAGAACTCAGAAATCTGATAAATTACAAATTGAGGGAATATTTGATACTACCAGGAGAGACAGTAGATGACATAGCATCTCTAACCTCAATTTTGTCTCTACATTATCTTGAAAAATATATTTCAAAAGTCCTTATTGGATTTTGCTCTCCCAGTAGAGAAAGGGGTTCTTTATTTAACAAAACCATGCACTCCCCCAAAAAAATGACAAAAAATTTTACCCGAGTCTTACAGCACAAAAAAGGAAAATACCTAGAAGTGATTATGGGCTACACCAATATCAATCCTGTAATTTTTAAAAGTTCAAATTCTGGGCCTCCCTGGTGTGCAGCCAGTTGAGTGCTGCACTGTGAAGCATCCATGGCACAGAAGCACAAGTTCAATCCCCAGCCAGGGAGGGGACCCACATGGCGCAGCAGACCACTCCTGCATCACCCACTGCTCCCCTCAGCAGTATGTTTCAGTCGATCTGCCTGTTCTACTCCCTACTCTGTCTCTGGTGAAGCCTCTTCCCTCCCGCAACTCTGGCCTGCACCCCAGCTCTTCTGTGCATAAATAAATCTTTAAAGAAAAAAGTTCAAATTCTGTTCCATTTTTTGTTTTACAAAATTTTGTCACTTTATAATCCTATATCCCTCCAGTTTAGTCAACTGCACAGGGAAAATGCTGCGACACCAAGAAACTCAGTCACCAGCCAAGAAAATAAGACATATCCTTTCCTTTTTCCTAGTAGAGGGATATGGGATTTTAGTGTTCTCATGGGTCTAAAGATCAAATCGCCTAGGTTTTCTGGATGAAGACAGAAAACAAAGTACACAAGAGAGACAACTAAAGTATTAGCCAAGATTACAAACAAGAGGTTTTCTAAGGAGTGATCCAAGGCTTAATGGATCTGAGACTTAGTAAATAGAATGCAATAAATAACACACATGTGGAAACAATCACCTTCTTCTAGAACCAAATTTTAAAGACTTCTAGGAGCACAGTTAATAATAGTTGATAAAAGATAGCTACAAAGGCTTCCCCACTAACCACCCCTCTGAAAGTTTTATTTCCCCAGGAATATTGTAGCCATAATAAAACACTCAGAAGGAAGTTTGCTTCATTAAATAAGAGCTATTTTAAAGAACTCATACAACAACAACAAAACCCACTCCAAAAATGGACAGAAGAGCTAAAGAGTTGAAAGAATTAAGGTTGTTTCACCAACCTTCTTTTCCAAAGAAGACATACAGATGGCCAACAGGCACATGAAAAATTGCTCATCATCAGTCATCATCAGGAAAATGCAAATCAAAACTACAATGAATTGTCAGTGCATACGTGTAAAAATGACTTGTTAACAAAAAGACCAGAAATAAGTGCATGTAAGAATGTGGAGAATAAAAGAACCCTCTATTACAGTATTGATGGAAATGCAGACTGGTCAGCCCATATGGAAAACAATATGGAAATTTCTCAAAAATAGATCTTTCACATGATCCAACAATTCTACACTTAGGCATATACCTCAAGAATACAAAAGCACTAATCGGAAGTGGGAAATGTAGACCTATGTGCATTATGACACTATTTACAACAACCAAGCTATGGAAACCACCCACGTGCCCAAACATGGATGACTGAATAAGGAAGATGTAGTATATAACTAAATGGACTACTACTCAGCTATCAAAAAAGATAAACTCTTGCCATTTGGGACAACATTGATGGAGCTGGAGAGGAGTGTGCTGAGTAAAGTAAGTCCAAAAATGGACAAATGCTGATGATGTTACTTACATGTGGAATACAGAGAAACCAAGCAAAAGGTCAAATAAAACCAAACTAAAAAAAAAAAAAAGAAATCTCACTATAAAACTGAGGCTAGAGAGAGAGGGGAAGGAGCACAATGGACTATGGGGATAGATGCTTCAGTGATGAGTGTGGTACAGTAACAACAGTTGAATTGGGATATCTTATACCTCTAAAACACAACTATTGATGCAAAACAATGTTATAAATAAAGAAAAGAAGAGTTATTTATAAAAATCCTCTCTTCCAATGAGCCAAAAATCTTCTTTCCCTATAACTTTTACATAGTAGCTCTACCTCGGCCCTTCAATACAAAGACAAACAAACCCCATGACAGTCATTTGATGCTCAAATATTTATAGACACTTATTTTCATGTCTTCTCCTGTAGGTGAAACAACCTTAATTCTTTCAGCTGTTTTTTATGACATAGTATATAGACACTATGTGTCAGATATTTTGATTTTGTTCCATATGGCCTTCTTAATAAAAATAAGTTTCATGTGATTTAACAGTTACTATTTAAGTTAATAAAGTATTTTGATTTAAAATGGACATTTAGACATTTTGATTCCTGCCTCAAGCCTTATAAATTGCATAACCTCTAACTCTCTTCTACCTGTTTGCAGAGTATTGTTTGAAAATCGCAGGTTTCGTTACTAAAGAGTAAATAAAATATTGAAAAAAAAACTACTCAAATGTTGAAACAATAAAAAGTACAGTCTTGGGCCCTCCCTGGTGGCGCAGTGGGTTAAGCACGCATTATGAAGCAAACCGCAGCCACTGAAGCACAAGTTCAATCCCTGCCGCCAGCTGGGGAGGTGACCCACATGGTGCAGGCAGACCTCTCCTGCCTGGCCCGCTGCTCCCCTCAGCAGTGTTTCAGTCCATCTGCCTGTTCTGCCCCCTGCTCTGTCTAGTGGATTCTCTTACCTCCCTGCACTTCTGGCCTGTACCCCAGTGCTTGTATGCATAAATAAATAAATCTTTAAAAAAAAAAAGTACAGTCTTGGAGCAACAGTTTTCTGATGTAACTGAACCTCCTTACAAGGCCTAAATTTTCACAGTTAAAAATCAGTTTTCAAACATTAAAAAAAGCCAACATAACTTTTCTTCAAACAGAGCAATATAGTACAGTAGCTAGGAGTACAATCTAGGCCTCAACCCCCAGTTCTACCAATTATTAGTTGTTTAGCCTGGAACAAGTTACTTCTTCTGTAAAAGGAGCATAACATGTATTACAGAAGTTGTTTAGAGAATTAAATGAAGTAACAGTGTTAAAAACAAAGTAGTGTGTTTCCTATTATTATAATTCTAATGAGATTTTACCAGGAAACCAAATGAAGGCATAAAAGATATAAAAGTGGGCCTGCTCTGAATAAAACATAACATAGCCCTAACTATACTACAAACCAAAACACAGCCACTGCAGCATGAGTTCAATCCCTGACCAGGGAGGTGACCCACATGACACAGCAGACCTCTCCTGTCTCACCCACTGCTCCTCTTCAGCAGTGTGTTTCAGTCGATCTGCCTGTTCTGTTCCCCACTCTGTCTCTGGTGAATCTTCTCACCCCCACACCTCTGGCCTGTACCCCAGTTCTTGTATGCATAAATAAATCTTTAAGAAAAAAAGAAAAACTTCAATTAAAAAATAAATTATCTGCTAATAGCTGAGAATGAATTAATTTATCTTGGAAGGATCAGTCTCCTTGGAAAGTACAGGGCAAGACCCTCTGAGAAGAAAACAGAGAACAAGGGATTTTTTGATTCTTTGTTATTCCAGTGAGAGAAAGGAAGACTATATCTGGATCATAGCCAACTATCCAGATAGAATGGGTCTGGGGGAAAAGCACTATGGGAAAACAATGGCCCAACTAATGATAGTGATAGCTAACGACCACTGAGGGCTTATAATATATTAAGCAAAATTCCTTTATAATGCTAACTTGTCTATCCTCACAACAAACCTGTGAGGTAGACTGTTATGATCCTTTACCATTCCTATTTTATAGATGCAGATAACAGGCAGAGCAAGTTTAAATAACTGGTCCAAAGTCATATAACTAGTAAATGGATGAGAAAAAATTCAAGCCCAGACACCTACGCATGTACACATGAAGGATAAGAAGTAAAGGGGAGCAAGGTAAAAGGAGACGCTGAGAACCTGTACAACAAAGTCATGATGAGTATGACTCTGGAGTCAGAGAGATCCTAGTTAAAATCTTGTTCTATTCTTTCACAAGTTAAGTGGTATTAAGCAAGACACTGACTATCTCTGCCTTCAGATTATTCAATGCTGTCACAAGGAGTGGAGACCATGTGTGCAAATCATCTAGCACCCTTGCAACTAGCAAGCGTTCAGCAAGTGATGCTCTTTATATTTTCAAAATATGGTCACCATTACATCCAACCCCCCAACTCACCTTGTCCCCATCACAATTTAGAAATTAACATCACTCCCATACCACAGGAGAGGACAGATTAAGTCATTTACACTGAATTGATAGCAAGTCAGCCCAGGGCTGAATCTCAAATCCAAAATTTCCCAGTGTCCAGCCCAATCATTTGCAACATTCAACCTCTTCTGCCAAATTCTTACATTGTTCTTTTCCTTAGTCTGTCTTTGTCAAAGAAGTGAGCACTTGTAACCAATGTCAGATAAAAATTAGACAGATTTCCTACTGACAGGATGATCCTTTTGCATTTTCTGGGGGAGACTGGTTCCTGCCAACCAACTGGCAGAGAAAAAGGTGACAGCAAGCCACATAAGTGCAAGTATTAGTGGGTGGAGAGATGTCAGAAACAAAGAAAACTCTTTAAAATATTAAATGCAAACTCATTTACCAGTGGCCGCAGATAAGATGGAAGAGTTTACCATCGACAGGGACTGTGACAGTGATGAATGAAACTATTCTGGAACTGTGAAGGAAAGTGGCCTCTGAGAAGGGGGGCAGGCATTTGAGGGGGAGCAGGAGGATGCTGTGGGCGGGGGAACAGGAAGAGAATGAGAACTAGTTACATGTGGGCTGAGGCATTTTCAGTGGCAGAATAAAAAATATAGAAATAATGTTGCTGCTGGTACTTAAAAAGCCCAGGCAGGCATCAATTCCCACCTACCCCTAGTCCCCCACACTCTAAAATCAGGGACTATAGTCTCAAAGGAAAAAATAGGGGGGGAAGGGAGAAATGGGTAAGATGTATTTGGACAAATAAAATTAAAAAGTGTCAGTATCAGACCCCAAAAAGAAGGAAAAAAAAGCCTATGGCAGGGCCAGTATAATGGATGATATAATCACCCAATGCAGGGTCGGCTATGCGTGACACTTAAGAAGGGCTATTATCAAAGGACTAAGAAGTTTGCAAGTCATTGTTCCAAGTTCTTTTCACTTCCCAGTTAAAAGATGACATGCTGCCAGAAATAAAGCAAGCCTGAGTCATAGTTGGGATTGAAAGAAAGTGTTGAAAATGGAAGGTGAGTTATGGAAATGGGTTTGTTTCTCATAAATGAAAATAAAGAATTTTGACTCATTGCAATTCTCTAAAAGCTACCAGGAAGACAGAAAACTTCTCGCGCTTCATTTTTAAGTATTTGACTATTTTAGTGACTACAAACATGCATTTTAGGTTCACGTCCACCTTTGTCCCACAGCACAGTTTAAGGATTTGTGTTTCTCAAGCAAAGCTACATCATGTCCTCTAAAATACTTTCATCCACATTGAGCATTTATCATGCTGTTGCTGGATCACAAACATGGTGCCAGATGCCACCAGATTGGAAAATATACAAAGAAGGATAAGATGTGGCCCTGACCCTCAAGGAATTCAGAGACTAGTTGGCGAGACTGCATCAACAGTCGTAACGCAGGTAAATTCCAATTCAAACGTGAACTCACCACCAATTCCAGGGCAAAATGATAACACACAAGAGCCCCATTAATGAACAGCAAATGAAAGGAACAAGGAAGTGCAGGTACTTCTGAAAACCGAGAAAACCTTCACTAGCAGAAGTGGTCCTGGGACATATATGAGAGGAGCTGACCCCTACAGAATGAATCAGATTTTACAGGGAAGGAGAAAGGCCATTGCAAAATGGGAAGCTTCTCTTTGAACAACAAGTCATTGACTATTGCTTGATGAATTAAAAGAAAACATCCCAAAAGCTATGTTTTCCAGTCTTTTCAACATTCCTTATGATTTGCCTCTTTTGCCTTTTCAGTTCAAAACTTTATTTCTTGACTTTTAAGCTTTTCCTAATTAAGTGACTCTCAAGCCTGAGCATGCTTTTGAATCAACTGAGCTTATTAGGCAGGCACATACATAGTCTCTGATTCACCCTATCTAAGGCAGGGCCCTTAATTTAGGCAGGGCCTAAATCTCTTAATCAGATTCCTTCCCAGGTGGATTCTGCACCAGGTATTCAAAAGAGCACTACATTTTGGAAACATTAGTGCTACTCCAACTACAAATGTATCACATAATATGAGCCTCTTGATAGTTAGGCCAGAAGGAACATCAAGAATAAAAATACAGACATTTCAGGTGTAATCCTACATCCTCACCACCAGTTGTTGGATGGCATGAAACAGAAAACCCACCCTATCCCTCTGAATCAGTGTTGTAAATAAACCAGTGTTAATGCAATAAAAATTTTTAAAACTGAGTCACAAAGTCTGAGAAAAGCATCAGAAACAATACACACTCACAAAATAAAGAACATCAAACTGAAAAATTGCCCAGGTTTAACTCAAAACCAAAAAGTTCATCAAGCTCAATGTTCAACAGAAAAAAATGTACCTGCCCATCCAGCTGGGTTAGCTATCTTAACCTGACCTGTGACCTCAGGGGCTAGCAATCTTTTAGCAACTAATAAAACAAAAATAGATCTCTAGGGGCCTCTCTTCTTGAGTCAAGGGTTAAGTCACAGCACTATGAATCATCCACAGTCACTGCAGTACAGTTCGATCCCCAGCCAGGGAAGTGACCCACATGGTACAGTAGACTTGTATTGCCCGCTACTCCCCTCAGCAGTGTATTTCAGTCTATCCACCTGTTCTGTTCCCCACTCTGTCTCTGGTGAATTCTCTCACCCCCACACCTCTGACCTGTACTCCAGTTCTTATATGCCTAAATAATAAATTTTTGAATATATATATTTACATATAGCTCTAAGTCTCAAAAACCCAATACATCATTTCTTGAATAGCATAAGATATGAATCCATCTACATGTTTCCTGAGGATAGAGAAAATAGCTCATTAACTTAACCCATACTTCCTAGACTGTCCAAATAATCCTCCCAGTGCACATCTCTGAACAAGCCATTGACTATTGCAAAACCTACTGTTGACAACCCATTGTCTACTCTCTAGAATAAAAAACGCATTTCTTAATTTGACAATCAAACGCCTCTTTCAACTGATCCCCAAATAATCTATATGCCCTTATCTATTATTACTTCCACACCCTATACTCCTGTAACATCAGACTACTATTCCTTTTGTACAGCTCTATCAAGGACTTTTCCGCCTCTGCTGACACTGAGTATGTTAGTCCCTCTACCCAAAATGCCCACTTCTGCCCTTTCCCTGCCTTCAGGTGCCTCCATTGACGACTTCCCCAGGCTCCTCCAGCCAAAACTAATCTCCCTGTCATTGCTGCTCCCACCACATTTGGTAGCACGCTTTTAGAACTTACATACATTTGATCTGCTTTATAAATGACTGTGTATATCTCATCTGACCTATTAAATTTTAAGTGCATGAACAGTTGATACCATGTCTTATTCCCCAAAACACCCAATGCAGCAACTTACTAGATTAGTGAATTCTGTTACAATGGTACAGAAGAGGTTAAATACAGACTAGTATAATAACAGACAGATGGTCTGAAAAAATCTTTTCCATAGTAGAACTGGCATTTCTCCAATAAAGACAGACTGGATCTTGCCACTTAAAGCATATTTCCCTACAGATACTATAAGATGTGATTCCCCTTTTTTTTCATTTTTCAATAAGAAAGACTTGAAACTTCTGAGCAATGATAGTGTGGTGAGAGCAGCCAACTTTGATGGTCCGAACTGTTTTCCATCCATCCTCACTTCCTTTCCACTAACTTTTATTTGAAGGGATTTGAAGCACAGGAAAACCAATTTGGTTAAACTGTATAAAAGTGTTGCTTCTGATCTAGTTTAAGCATAATACAGAAAAAGAAATCCCTCATAAATCAGCAGGAACCCCTCAGCACTTCTCCCATGTTACAGAATCCTCTGGGAAATCCCAGACAAGTTGGAGACAGTCTCTCTCCCCAGGAACCCACACACTCCAGCTAGAGCCCCTGAATCAACACGCCCCCCCTTTTTTAAAGCGATGAACTAATGGACAGTTTGCAGATAACTATGGTGATCAGTGTGCACTGGTTCAGGTGGACCCAATCACAGGCTCAATGAACAACCCCTACACCACGCAGAGCAAATGCTAAATAAAGATGTCTGCATTAACCTGCCTTAGTATCTAAAATTCCATTGTTCCCTAAAGGAAAGGCAATAAGGACACCACTTAAAGCTAATATTTCCTAGAGCCAAGAGTTTGAAAAACAATTGCATAGACAACTTTTCATAAGCCTGTAAGCCAGAAAGAAGGCAGGCATCTGCTGAATAAGAAGGAAGTCCAAACCCTGGCTGCTTCTGACAGGCACTTACTCCTGCTGTAGCCTCCTCTCTTGGCCATCTTCTGAAATATTATGAGTGCCTTTAGGCTCATCTTCAAGAATCTCTGAGACTTGTGAGAAAGACAGATATGTAAATAAATTCAAATATAATGGGGTAACTGACAAGACAAGTATGCGCATGGAACTCAGAGGAAAAACAGCCCCATCTGAAGGAATTAGAGAATATTTCTTAAGAGGAGGTAATATTTGAGCTATGTCTTGAAATATGAACAGAAATTGGCAAAGAACAGAGGAAAGCTTATCGCAGGCAGAATGATTTGCATGGACAAAGTCATGGGGCAGCCTTTGTGTGCTAAGTTTGTCTGTGTGTGCGTGTGTTGTGTGTAGTAGGGGAGCAGAGACAGAAAGATCTGTAAGTCATTCAACATTACCATAGCATCAAGTGTGAGACACAAAAGGTGGAATGAGTCATGCAAGAGGCAGATCATGAAGGACCTTGTGTATCACGTTAGGGAACTTGGACTTAATGTTCAGCTTAATAGGAAACGTTGAAGGATTTTAAATAGGAGACAATTAGACTTATGTTTAGGAAAATAAGTAGTGGTGTGGTAGAGGATGGAGTGAAAAAATACAGGACTAGTATGGAGTAGGCTTAACAGCTAACCTGAGAAGCCCATACACTGTTCCCTCTGGCTTTCTGCTCTTCCCCTCTTCCCTCTTCCCACTTCCCATCTTCCTCTCCACTCTGCTACCGCCAACCTATTAGTGCCTCAGGCCTGCCTTTGGCCCAGCATGGAAGTGCAGGTAGCTCTCTGACTAGAGGGAGAAGCTCCCAATGCTGGGTCTTTTTCTTCACAGAAAACGTTCAGCCAACTGGATACACATATGTCATCCACAGTGTTAGCTACCAGAGGAGGCTACAGAAAGAAAAATTACACATCACTAGGATGCGTCTTACCTAAAAATCTCCTAAAGACCCCCTTGGAAGCCTTCTCTATTCAGTGTGACAAAATATTTTCTGCTCAAATAACCTGTTATTTAACAAGACCAATAGAGAAGTTTTGAACTGAGGTAAATTCATGTTCTTTGTTCCTTTATTACAGAAGTTCTATTTTCATTTCCTCCTGTTTTTCAAAACCCTGGTAAACACTTACTGTTTCTTAAATAATTCCTTACTGTCTCCCTTTTTTGCTCTAGTAGGTTGCCTGCAAGAAGCTCACCATTACCTTGGGCATTTTCTCATAACTGATTTTTTCACCTCCGATATCATCTTTAACTATAAAATATAAGAAAAAACAGCACTAAAGATGTTAACATTCAGTTTGAGTGATACCATACTCAGTAGTGATATACTGATTTTATTTTATTGACATAACATTGTATTATAACCTTATATAGGTTTCAGGTGTGCAGCATTGAAAATGAAGATGAATATATATGAGCTTAAGGGCACCACAAAAAATCTTGAGATGAAACTGATCTTGGTCCTAGCTCAGCTTGGCTGCAAGAGGCATTGCCAGTTCACAGCCAGTAAGAGGTCTAGAGGCTGGCTGTGAGGCTGACCAAACAATACAGTGTTTCTCAAATAAAACGAGCCATGCACAAGGGAACCCTGGGCAGAGAAGCCTTACCGTTATATGATAGCATTCTTTCATCTTCATCAATCCTTACAGATGGAATCTATTACATTGAGCACACAGAACATGTCTATTGAGTACACCATATTGGATCAGTGAGACAATAAAAGCGAGGAAAGAGAGTGGTTACCTGGATTCCCATGGAGACAGAAAGTTATCTTCATCTCCATATAAGTTGGTGAATCCCAGACTCCAATCTATCCCACTAGTAATTAATAATTCCTGTGTGTTCTAGAAACGAGCCCACCTGTCTGTAATAACAAGAACTCAATTGCCTACCAAGTCAACAAGGCCAAGCAATATGATATCAACACAGGCAACCTAAGATGTGGTTCAAGAAAAGGCCTTCAAAGGAATGAGGAGGTTGGTGAGATTTCAGGGAGAGGACAAGTTTAAAAACCTATTATTTTTTGAATGTTTATCATGTTACAGATACTATGCCTTCACATTTTTCCCTTTAAGCAAATGTCATTATTATATTGCCCAATTAACAGATCAGGATCTGAGAATCTCAGTGCTTAAATTACCTGCCCATAAGGTGATAAGTAGCAGGGTCAGAAGGCAAATCCAAATCAGCCTGACTCTGGAGCCCAACATCATAATTACACTCTTACCTCCTAGGCCTTGGGGTAGCCAGTGGAAAGACTGAGTTGGAAAAGACATTAGAAATGGAGTCACATCCCCCAGTATATCTCTCTTCACCAGTATCAAGGGTTAGTGCGCATCTGACTCTAAAGTCAGAGTGCTCTCTTGCTCCTGTGGGCACATACAGGATCCCAGTAGAAAGGAAAACCAGTAATCTCTACCTTAGTTTTGGTAAAGTTAGTACAAGTTTCAAATAACATAAAAAAATAAATTTAAGAATTTTTATTTCAAGCAACAATTCCATTTCTATGGAAACATGTAAGGACAAACTGTAGGAACTACAGAATAGGCAGGCTTTACCTCCACACTACAAACTGCAAAGTTATTTTTCCCTTTAAAATAAAGGAATCCTATGTAAATAAGCCATTATGGCTGGGTGGCTGGTGGGTTGTTAGGAAGGAAGGAATTTAACAGTAATGGAATTATAAAATAGCTTGAATCCAACAGAGTTCCAGACGCTTTTTATTATTCATTTAACTCAGGATCTCCTCTGATATATCAAGTAATAAGCTTCCATGTGATGTAATTATTTGTGGAAAGTAAGGGGATAATTTTTAAGAAAGGGAAAAACAAAGCAATATTTTGATTGCATTTCACTTCATATTTTTTAATCTCATTGCCCCTTATTCTCACCAAATGAACTAATCTTTTACCTATGTGTGACATGAACCACACATTTTGCACCAGTCAACTTACTACTTCCAACCAACAACCCAGTCTCTGTAACAGTGTGCTTGTCTTGGACACAATGCAGAGACAGGACTATGAGGTTCTCTAAGTACATCATGCCCAATTAGGCACTTAATTGGGCACTACTTCCTGATGATGATAATTATCATTACTATCCCCACTACCAGCCTGAGGTAAAATTGTTCACAAGTTGTTTTCCAACCTCAAACACCCACTGGACACTCTTCTAGTATTTTCCCTACTTCTTCCCTAGGATACCCCAAATTTCTTACATCCATCCAGTGAAGTATAGAGGTCAGTAACAGTTAAACATTGATTTAGAGATAGAAGGTATGGAGGGTCTTTAGATGAGTTTGCAACATCAGCAAAAATGTTCCAGGAAATATAAGAAGACCTCTGTGAGCTCCTTGATACATCGCTCAGCCTGTGCTTCTACTGAGTAATTGGAATTGCCCTCACATATCTCATTCTTCCAATGTGTAGGGTCAGAGAACAATCAAGTCTTTCCACCCTCCCACCACTGTGATGATGGACACCTGCGGTGCTGCGAGCATTCCAGGGTGGGCATGCGCAAGTGGAAGCACCTGAGTTGGACATGGGCTTAAATGAGCGGCGTCATGAGGACGCCAGGACTGACCAACAGGCCAAAGAGCAGCAGTGAAAGCGAGAGCCGCAGAGAGAGAGAGAGAAGAAGCAGCCGAGAGGATGCGATGTGCTGGGGGCTGGGAGACCTGCCAGCCTCCCGGCCCCCCAGCACCCATGCCTGCCATGTACCTGGCCACCTCAGACAATAAAAAGTATAAAAAGCCACCAAGGGCTCCAAGACTCCCTTCCCTGACCCGTCTTCCCAGAACCATCCCGAACTTGCTCCGTATGCCTTCCTGCCACTACACAATGGAAAAACCAGTATGGAACTCCACAGGATACTCGGGATTTCTTAGTGAGTCACTTACTACAATCAAGAAGATCTAGGACAAAACTAAACCTAGATGAGGATGACAACTGTGTAGTATATGACATCATATAAGGAATACCAAATTATCCCACTGGTCATCAAGGGCAATTTCAAATGAATTTTGAAATTCAATCAAGTTTCTATTTTAAAGTTACATAAATGATACATTAAATAACCCGGAATCATACTTCAGATTTTCCTAAGATCCCAAGTAAAGAAAATGCCCTGGCAAAATGATGGGCCCTGGTTACTATAATTTCATTTGAAAGACTGGAAGAAAGAAGTCAGGAATGGTCTGAAGTTGAGACCACCCCTTCTGGGGAGGCACTAGTGTTGCCTGCCATCCTTTGTCCATCATTTATTCCTTCTAGCAGTGGGGAAAACAGAGAGACAACAATGAAAGAGGACTACTTCAGAGTTTGCTTCAGACTAACCGTACCTTGGATTCAGGTTTTCTTTCTCAAATTAACAGCCTGTCCACATGCTTTCATTCTTCACAAATTCCCCATATCCACTTAATGCAGTTAAAAATCTCCAGCTGAGTTTCCATCAGCCCTCTCTGTGGAAAGAAGATACCAAATGAAAGTGAAACTGTGTATGCCTGGCCCCATGAAGGGTGAAATATTTGGATAACGTATCGGACATTTCAAAAACCTTACATTTTCTGCTGAGGCAGCTGACTCACTGGGAACATGTTCTTTGAGAAGTAAAAAGTTAAGTGCTCTCTTCCAAATCCTCAGTGGGGCAGTGAGCTTGACAGAACATCAACTAGAGGAAGCCAATTAGCGTAGTTTTTACCATGACAACCAGTGCATCTTCCTAAGAAATAGGTGAGGTTCACACACTGACTGGGGAGGAGGGGAAAGAATGTCGGAAAATGTGCTGACTTTCAAAAGACCCCTTTTTGAAAAGAGCCAATATTATTCAATTCCTCAAAATGTCTAGAAATGGAGAATTATTCCTGTCAATGACATGACATTCTTTTAGTTCATGAATGCATAGTTTCTGGATGGTGGAAAACATCAGCATCTGCAAAGTCTGAAAAAGTACCCCAATTATGTGCACAGTTCATAAATGTCATAAATGACCTGGAGGACAGCACAGACCCACACACAGCCCTGCAAATAGCACTGAGTTGAGGAGATGCAGACATCTCTGAAATTTTAATTCATGGACTAAAAGAATCATTAATTCACGAATTACCAGCTTTGCTAAATAAATTGCCCTAATTCAAATGCTCTCCACTCCCCTCCTCCACATCAATCCAAAATTCAAGTCTCTAACTCTCCATGAAATCTTCTTTCAAAAGCATTGATAATCTAAAAAGATTATCAATCTTCAGTAATTCTGAAATCCTAGTAGATGCATTATATTAGAGCACACACTACATAGCTGAGTCGTGAATGCTGGATTATTTTATAACACATTTTAGTGTATTTATGTCATATTTCCCATTGTGACCATGAAAAGAAGGTTAATACTGTTTCTCCTTAAAAGAAAATTCTATCTGGCTATTCCACTGTACACATTGTAATATAGTGATTCAGTAAATATATTCTGATGCCAACTATCCTGTATTCAAATCCTGGTTCTACAGATATCTTGAATCAAGTGTTTAACCACTATGTGCTTCCATTTCAGAATCTCTAAAATAGGATAATAATATCTACTTTACAGAATTTTAAGGGTTACACACACAAAACATTCCTGGCAACAATGTGTTATATAAATTTGGCCACTATTATTGCAATATATAATTATTTTTAATACTCAAATCATAATTCTCAAGCAGGCACAATTTTGCTTCTCAGGGGACATTTAGAAATGTCTGGAAATATTTTTGGATGTCACAAAAAATAAGGAATGGAGAAGCTATTGGCATCAAGAGGGTAGAGTCCAGGAACCATGTTAAACATCCTACAAGGCACAAATCACACCTTTACAACAAAGAGTTTGTTGACCAAAAATATTAGTAGTATGCAAGATGAGAACATCTGTTCTAGAGGCAATCTCTACTTTATGACAACTCACTGGAGAAAAACTTCAAGAGATAAATACCAACAAATAACAGGTGATGTTCCATCTCAAAAAAGTTTCACCAGATTGTCCTTTCAATACCAGAAGTCAATATATTTATGGGTGACTTATGGATTAATTATACTTTCCATCACCTAACATATTATGTTTATAAACATAGGTATATATTTTACATATTATCAGTAGAAATTTTATAAATCCAAATCTAGTTAATAAATTTATGGCAAACTATTGGCAGAAATCTTCTTGTCAATGATTTCATTAAAAAATGCAAATAGCTACCCCCTTTTTCTCAATATTCTATAGATTTGTCTACTGAAAGACTTTTTAAAGTCAGCTATAATTGATAAAGAAGCAAAATAAAACTTACAGCTAACATTTTATCCATCATTTCCAGTCAAAGGTAGAGCACATCTGCAATGATAACCAAAGTTAGAGAAGAAGAGTATTAGCATCAATACCTACTTCCTAGGAGTTGATCAACTTATAGAACATGGCCCATTTATATAGATATCTAATTATGTAGGTACTGTCTTGTCTACTCTATGATTGGTTAGTAACTGGATGATTCAGTCAACATAGTAGACATGCTTGTGTGTCTGAGTTTATAGCTATAAACTTTAACTGGTAAATCAATGAAAAGAAAAATTTACTGCAGTACCTTTCTTGCACCACCTTGTCCCTTCACCTCACCTCCACTTTGTCCCTTCACCTCACCTCCACTCTTCCCAAACAAACCCATACAACAGTTATTTGGATTGTTTTTTAAGGTTTTATCCAGTTGTACTGACTTGAAGTAAATACAGATCGTTGGTTCCTCAAATTTCTACTTTCACAACCACAGCTTGGCTTTCCTCTTCAAGATGAAGTTGTGTAGTCTGTGTCTATTATATCCTCAGCACTGTATATAAAATAAAGTGTAAGTCTAGAGGTAAAAATCAAGCTTATTACATAAAACAAAGGATAACTTGTGGTAAGGGTATTTTCAAGTTTTAGATTTGGTAATTCAAAATCAAAAAACTAATGTGCTTACATGAGTTCCAATTATTAACCAACTTGCTAAGTTAGAATTCTCAAGATGGGTTTTATGAAATGTGTATCATTGGTTAGATGGCAGTATGTGAAGTGGTCTTTGGATTAATACTGACATGCATTCAATCCGAACTCCACAGTCTCTTAGCTACTGGAATGGGAGAAAGTTACTTAAAATTGAATCTCAGTGTCTCCATGTGCTTTAAAATGAAAATAATAATAATAGCTTCCTTATTGGGTTGTTGTAATTACTCAAGGTAATGAAGATCTAAAGAATAGCGTGGTGCCTGTGACTACATTCTATAGGGTAGCCACATGTACCTGTGCATACAGGTAGATATCTGTATATTTTCCTTCATTTCACAAATTTAATTTTTATTCATTCTGTGGAATTTTTCCTTTGAATGATTTTATATCATGTAACCAGTACCTAACAGCTATTTGGGGTATTTAGCTGTTGTTATACAGGTTCTTTATGCATGAGATTGTAAAAAAAATCTTCAAAAGAGAGATCATTTACTTAACTTCTATTTAGTGTACATAAAGTAATCATTAATTACAAGCATTATTTTTATTTCCCATTGGTATTTGTGTTTACTCAAGGAGAAGGAGAAGTAGGAAGAAAAAGAACAGGAAAAGGAAATGCAAGAGAAAAAAATAGAGGAAAAGGAGAAAGCAGAAAAGGTTAACACTTACATATTCAAAAACGAATAGAAAAGGTAATCCAGGCAGGGTACAACATAAAGGCAAAAATGAGCTGGTTTAGTGTAGACTGACCTCTGATCAGATCACAAGGAATATGGTGAGTATAATGAGGCATCTTTTGATACACAGGGAGAATATTAATAGTCATTTGCTATCAAGTAACTACTTTCCTTTCAGGGTGTCAAAATTTTGAAATAGCACATGCCGACTCCTTTGTAATTATAATTTTCCCCCATTTTGGTGGCCTCTTTGAAAAACAAGAAAATGCTCACTATTTTTACAAACATACTCAAGACCTCACAGGCTCACCACCGATCCTAGCGAAATCAATTGCTCCCAGGTACTTCTCCTTGGACTAGAGGTCATTGACTTACCACTACTCTAAAACACTACCTGCAATTCCCACTCACAGAAGGTTAACTCAATCTTCCTCCAAAAGACTAAGAGAAAAATGAGGTCCCAGAATACTCGGTAAAAAGCAAGAGGCTTTTTTAAAAATAAAGTTGCCAGTTTAACCCATAATGTCCACCACCGCCAAACCACTCAAATCTAACACAGACTGGGTTTATGAGTGATATCCCCCAATGTTCATATTTTCCTTTGAGTTTCAGGATTTTTTAAAGTCTAACAAAATTACTTTTGCATTTTGGCTGGGTTTCTATTCAAATTACCCCAAGTGGAATAAATTACCCCAAAAGGTTTTCAAAGACATTTATTGCTGAGAGAAGGAAAATAAAAGAGGAAAAACACATTTCATATATGAATTAATCTGAGGTTTTCTCTTGGGGAACCAAGCAGATAATCCAAAATTAATTAAACTATTTTCCTAGTCTTAAAATCCTACGTAAGCACTAACTCTCAGCACCCTGACCAGCCTACACTGAGTAGCAGGAAACAAGAGAACCACCTCCCAGTACAAATAACTGCTGCCTGCCCCTCTTCGGTGCCCTCTCGCCTCTCATGTACACTGAGCCACAGACCTCCCAGAGATGCACAGCCTGCCTCTTCTGGTTGCTGCACATCTTCAAAGGACAACAAAGTTGGTACTGAGCAAATATATCAGGCAATCAGGTCTACCTTTAGTACCCCACAACGTCCTCAACCCACCTGTGCTCCCAAAATTTACTACCCCACTACCACCCACCTGTGCTCTCTTTTATGAAGAACTGGAAAGGATGAGGGCTCTGGAACCAACAGAACAAACCAATAGTTTGTTCCACTACTTACCGTGTGACCTTAGTCACATTGCTAAACTCTCTGAACCTCAGTGTAGCAAACTAAAATATAGGTAATACTACCTGCTTTATAACATTATTTAATGACTAAAAATTCTCTTATACCTCTAAAACTCAAAGATGTAATCCAATGTTACCTCAATAAAAAATAACCTTTAGTACATGGCATGACAAAGAATATTCAAGAAATAAGTAGCTATTGCTACTGTCCAAGATTACCCACTCCAAACAGCAGGCAAGCCTTCCCCAGAAAGGGTTCTATAATGGGAATGTACTGTAAACCTATTCTGTGACAAACTTTATCTTGGAGAGAAGTATAGCAATTAGCAAAACAAGGTACCTAACAATGAGATGCTCACATTCTAAACTAAGAATTAAAATCCAATCTTGTCATAAAGCCTAGATAGCTACAAGCAGCATATAAAAACTGCATCCAACCCCATAAAAATAGAGAAGGGGAACTCACAATAACCAATCAGAGTGATCTGAAGTTCAGAACAGAAATTATTAGTAAGAAGTGTGTGGTTCCTCAAGCACCCAGAAGCTCTAAGACATGATCTACACACACACACACACACACACACACACAACCACCTAGCTTAGAGATGCAAAATAAGTGCTACAGTTGGTGATACTAACCCTCCAGTGGTCAGCTTTGAAGCTAGGCTGAGCTGGACTGGGTAAGCAAAATCCACGGTTTTAATGCCTCTCATTTCTAGTAAAGTTATATAAAAAGTATCTGACAACATGTAAAACAAAATGAGGTTCAATAATATAGGCCTACAAATATGTACAGAGGTATAGGAGTACAAAATCAGTCAACAATTATTACTTAACACGTATTATAGCAAAGACACTATGCTTGGTGCTGTGTAAACCAAAGGAGATGTATCTGTGCCTTCATGGAGATCAGTATACAGTCGGGTGGGGGGTAGGGTGGGACAGGGAGAGAAACAGGCATTAATCACATGGATAGATAATTACAAGCAAGGAAAACTCCATCTACTGGACTTCCTTAGTGCTACCCAAATTCACCCATTCCATACATTATATCCCATTCCCAGAAAAATCTAATAGTGTAGGGGAAGAATGTGTAATCAAGCAGAAGGCTACTTTTCTCGGATAATATATGTGCATTTCAGGAGTGGCCATCTGGAGATAATATTTACCCCGAAGGAATGGCTGTGATGGCAGCATTCCAGGCAGAGTGACACACCAGGACGAGCTGTATTGTTTAGGATCTCCTTTGGCACACCTCATAGCATGGTGAGGCCATCTGTTCCTGCCCCAGTGTTTTCTAATGAGTTGACAGTGGAGAGATCTCAGTCATACGGGTCAAATGAAAAGCAGGAACACATTTTCTTATTCTATTTCTTTCACAAAAGATAACACTTCTCTGATATGGGGAGAAAAATTTTATTTTGTTCTTCATTCGTTCATGCACTCACATACTCAACAAATAGTGTTTGCAATATGCCCAGCACTGAGAAGCACCAGTGAAATACAAAGACATGGTCCCTGCCCTCAGGGTACTCACAGTCCATTAGGAATACGGACCACTAAACACACACAGTCATAGGAGAGTATGATAAATACTGGAATGGAATAATCACACAGTGATGAAGACACTCAAAGGCCAACTTCTGACTGAGTCTGGGAAAAAGGAAAGAGCCTGATAAGGATTCCCAGAGCTGGCAGCATTTGAAAGAGTAGTAAAATTGGGCCAGACAAAGAAAGAGGAATAACATTTCAGGCAGAGGGCATGAGATGGACAAAGGGATGGATAAGAGCCAGCAAATACATCATATATGTATGGGTAGGAAAATGTCCATCTTAGTAAGTATAAGCTCCAAAGTAGTCCAAATTTCTGTTACCAGGCATAATTATCAATAGCATCCCCTTTCATTCTCAAAATTGTAGTTTGGACAATACTTTATGCAATCACCATATATAAAAGACTGCAAGTAGTTTGAGAGACAACATGACAAAGCAGCAACTGGGCAGACACTGGAGTCAGAATGGAGCCCATGAAGTCTGAACTCAAGACAAGGGAAGACACTTACTGGACTACTTTGAGATTTTATTTTCCATTACTGAAATTGTTGGGTTTTTTCTTAAGATTTTATTCATTTATGCAAACAAGCACGGGGGTACAGGAAGAGGCAGGGGGTGAGAAGATTCACCAGAAACAGAGTGGGGAGCAGAACAGACAGATCTACTGTAATACACTGCTGAGGGGAGCAGCGGGCAAGGCAGGAGAGCTCTGCTGCGCCATGTGGGTCCCCTAGGACTGCAGTGGCTGCAGAAGCTCCACAGTGTGGTGTTCAACCCACGCACCACCAGGGAGGCTCCCATTACTGAAATTATAACTATAAAAGTTGATCAAATTTCCAACCAATGCCTACTACCTTGCAACACAAGTCTGGGCGATTAGATTCTATGTATAAATTCATAGGACCAGCTCTCCCATTTACTAACTGTATGACTCAGAGAAAAGCTGCTTAAGTACACTGAGCTTCAATTTCATATCTATACTATGAATTCATTCAAACACTTGGCAAATATCTATATATGATATGTAATGTATTGTCCTAGAACTAGCCTTAGATATAGTTCATGCCCTCAAGGAGCCTGTAAAAGCGCCAGGGCAAGGTCCCATGTTCCTTGCCCCACTTAATGATAGGTGGAGTTGAGCTACCAGGTAAAGCTATACAGTATGAAAGGCATATGGGATCAGGGAGAAAACAAAGGGATTTTTCTTGTTCCTATGACCCAACTTTTATCTGTGTACTGTTGGGAAAGGTAATGAGGTAACCCATCTCAGTTGTGAATATAGATATAACAATACTACCTAAATTACTAATTAATCAAATATAGCAGTATATTAAAAGATGAAATACCATGACATCAAGTAGAACTAATTCTTTGAGTTTCTTTAATATTAGCAATCTACAGTGGTAATACATTCCTCATCGAGAGAGCAGTGGAAACCTATATGATCATCTTAATGGATATCTAAAGTTATTTATTGAAATCCATGTTGTAGTCCTCATAAAATTATCACTTAGTAAAACTGAAACAGGAGAACTACTTAACATAATAAAGTTTACTTTATTTCAAGCCAATCATTCCAATTAATAGTGAACCTGGAATAGTGGTTCTGTAATACCTAAATAGAAATATTGTTCTGAGAATTAGGGATATTTACAGAGTTGGTGCATTGATGATGGTTAACAGTTTGTAAATATTAATAATTAAAAACTTAACAGCTAGGTATATTATTATTATTATTATCAAATCTACTGTATAAGGCAAGCAAATATTGGGGCATGAATGACAATGACAATTACTGGCATAAAATCACATTATGGAGTCACATCTTAGGTACTATAGTAAAAAGCATTTTACTCTGTATATGAAAGACAAGATGAAATTATCTGTGTTTAACAGATTACTTTAACTGCTCTGTGGAGATGGATTTAAGGGAGACAAAAGTAGAATAAGGAAAACCAGTTAGTCATAAAAAAAATTGAACTCAAAGTACAGAAATATTGAAAGCTTAAAATGGAGTAGTAACACTAGAGGCATAGAAATACATAGATACATTCAGAATATATCTAGAAGGTAAAATATCCAAGACTGTTGGTGAGCAGGACATAGACCAAAAAAAAAAAAAAGAAAAGGAAGTACAGAAGCAGGCAGACTAATCAAAGCTTGAAAGGCATGCTGAGACAAGTTATATTTATTCTAACAGCAATGAGAGGCCATTAAAGAGATTTAAGAAGGAACTTAATGTAATAAGATTTACATTTTGGAAAGTTCTTTTGACTGATGGGTAGAGAACATTTTGGAGAGGAACACAAAAGGAAGCAAGAAGACGAGTTAGGAGAAATTCTAGAAGGAAAGTAGATTTCACAGGGGATATTATGAATTCCTTTTTGAACATGTTGTAATTAAGATATCTAAAAACTGACTTTTGTGCATTTATTTTGTATCCCACTACTTTACTAAACTGGTTGATTGTTTTAGTTAGATTTTCTGTAGAGCCTTTAGGGTTTTCCAAGTATATTATCATATCGTCTGCAAATATTGATAGTTTTACTTCCTCTTTCCCTATTTGGATTCCTTGTATGTCCTTTTTCTGTCTTATTGCTCTAGCTAATAAGACAGAACTGGTACTTATGTTGAATAGCAGTGGAGAGAGTGGGCATCCTTGTCTTATTCCTGATCTTTTTTTTTTTTGAAGATTTAT
>JAGFMF010011923.1:0-13033 GCA_019455555.1 Galemys pyrenaicus
CATTTGCATGTCCTCTTTGGAGAATTGCCTTGTTAGCTCTTTTGCCCATTTTTGGACTGGGTTGTTTTCTTTGTTTCTGTTTAGTCTGGTTAGTTCTTTATGAGGATACTGTACATTCTTCCTGGAAGTGAAACCATTTGGTATTTTTTTTCCATGTTGTTGCGAATGGCATGAGCTTATCTTTTTTGATTGCACTAAGTATGCACTCCTTTGTGTACACACACCACATCTTCTTGATCTAGTCATCTATTTTTGGGCATCTGGGTTGTTTCCACAGCTTACCTATTGTAAATATTGTTGCAATAAACATAGGGATGCAGGTGTTCTTTTGAATTAATGTTTTTTGTTTTTTGGGTAGATACCTAGGGGTGGAATTGCTGGATTCTACGGAAGCTCCATTTTTAGCACTCTGAGGAACCTCCACACAATTGGAACATGCTATGTTTAAGGGAATGCTACTACAAAAGTAGTCACTTGGGAGTGTGGGGCTATTATTGAAAAGAACTTCCAAAATTTCATGAGTGGTTGTAGATCCACATTATCATGTGAAATCTCCTGACATTTAAAGGTTAGTCTTAGGCAAAGAAAAAGCAGCATTTGGACCAAACAAAAAGTATGTGTGGACTGAGTTTGACTTATGGGCTGCCACAAATGGGGGACTTAATAGTATATGAGAAAGATAAACACATGTACCTGAGATTCCAGTGCTGGATTTGGAGAATGATTGTGCTAGTGGGACTGTGGGGCTATAGCAAATCTAGGGGGTGACTAGTGTTGCTATTGTCACAGCAAGAATGAGGCAGCATTCTGCTTGGGCCCAGTCCTGTCAGAAACCAGTTTGCTTTTCATTTAGAAGCAAATACCTTTGGACTGACTGAACTCCAGTGTGCCTGGATCATTTAGGGGGAGACCTCAGGAGATCATAGACCTCCTTCTTACTGGGGTTTGTGAGTTCTTGTGTAGTTGACTAGAGAGACAGGACTTGAGATTTGAGATTGGTGAGGCAGGCCACCAAGTTTACAAGTGCTTTAGGAAAAGACAAGAAGACCTAACAGGAGGATAGGACTTAAACTATGAGAAGGAATTCTCCCTGGAAAAATAAATTTAAGCTGAGATCTTAAAAGTGAGTGGTAGTCAGGCAAAGGGTAAGAAGAGCAAACTCTAGACAGCGGGACGGGTGTGTGAGCTGCCTTGATATAGTGTGCTTTTGAGGAAGCTGAAAATGTGCAGAAAGGAAGCCAAGCTATGGAAACAACCTAAGTATGTATCAGTGGATGAGTAGTTAGAGAAATTGCTATAAATAGAAGTTCTGCCATTTGCAGCAATATGGATGGGACTTCAGGGCATTATGCTAAGTGAAATTAAGCCAGAGAAGACAAATGCTATATAATCTCATTTATGTGTGGAATCTTAAAAAAAAAAAAGGTCAAACTCATAAAAGCCAAGTAGAATTGGAGAAAAATGGGAACTTCTGGTCAAAGAGTACAAGTCTTTAGCTTTCAGATAAGTTCTGGTGACATACAGAATGATGAGTATAGTTAATAATATTGTATCGCATATGTGGAATTTGCAGAGTAGATTATAAATTTTTCAACACACACACACATAGATATGTTGATAGTGTGGTGGTGATATGTACGATGGTGATTTAATATGTATGCACATATGTATGCATGTATGATATGTATGCATATATATGTGCATACATACCACATCTTTGTTTCTGATTCATGTCACTCATTATCATGTTTCTGAGATTTAACTTTGTTGCTTCATCTGATTACAGACATTCTATTTACCTGGCCATGTAGAATTCCAGGGTACCTTTTCTGCTGTTATGGATATTTAGGTTGTGTGCAGTGGATAGTATTATAAATAATGCCACAAAGAATATTCTTGTACATGTCTTTTGGTAAACATAGTATGTATGGATTTCTGTTGATTATAGTTAATGTTTTTTTTTTTAAATTGTAGCTTCTGTGGTAGAATGTGGTGGAATTAAATGGAAGCAAGGCAATGTGGAGAGGTATGGAGAATCTTTTAATAATGCAGGTACTCAGGTGATGGTGGTTGGGATGAAGTCATTGCCAGGGAAGATGACAAGTGGATGGATTCTGGAGATTTTAAAAGCATTTTCATGACTTAGTTGTTGATTGGATATAGTGGATGAGGGGTAAATGTGAATAGTATTTTTAAGATCTACAACTTGTTTCGTGTGGAAGTAGTATCTATTCCTCACAAAACCATTTTGGTTTTAATAACTTACAAGTCATTTGTAGAAATGTATGAGTTACCATTGATGGAGCTTAGAACTTTGAATTTAAAGAAATGATTTTATAAAGTCAAAGTATAATAATTTACATATAATTTTTACAAAAACTTGATTACTGTAATCTTAAATTTACAGAGGAGATATTTTTACATTTTCTCTAAAGTGGCATTAAGTGTAGTCATTAGTGATATTCTAATTTAAAAAGTGTTAATATTTTAATAAACAGGTAGATATGTAGGGAGTTGATTTATATTCCTAAGGGAATTCAAGCATTTCATTTTGTCATGGCTTGATAAAGATTGAATCATATCACTTGATGGCTGGATATTGTGCAAGACGAATTGTTTTCAGTTCAATTTCTTATAGACCAATGCCTTCATCTTCTATATTGCTGTTTCAGTAGCTACCCTATTGGCAGTCTTAGTGACTGGGGCTGAAGTTGAATGAGTAGAAACTTAACCATTGAGTTATCCTGAGCATGGTTTTGGATACCAGTTGAGAAGCTTAAGGAGAAAGAGGTGTGAGAACATCCACTACTTCAGTTGTTAAAACAAAGATTTTGTTTTCATAAAGTCACACTGCATCTTGTACCTCACTGGGATTCAGGTTAATAAGAACGGATATTTACCACAGCTGTGGTACATAGACACGATGGAATACTACTCAGCAATCAGAAATGAAAAACTAGACTCATTCCTGGGAACATGGATGGATCTGGAGGGGATTACGCTCAGCGAAGTAAGTCAGAAGGCAAAAGAAAAATACCAGATGGTTCCTCCCTTAGGAGGAACATAAGGGAACCAAAGGAGGATCAAGGAAAGGAATAAGAACAATAATAATAATAACAATAACAGCAATAAAGACACAGAAACCAAAAATGAGACAAGGACAGACTGGGGACACCTGGTGGGGAGAGGGGGGGAGTGTTGAGGGAAGATGGGAACACGAGGGACTGAGGTGATGGTGCACTGGTGATATGGTGATGGGGAATACATGGGGATTACAAATGATGGCAAGTATATGTAAATTTTAAAATATTTTAATAAAAAAATAAGGAAAAAAAATAAGAACAGATATTATTCACTAAGATTCCTGGACTCTCTCTACTTATATTTTTTTTCTCTTTCCTTTCTCTTTCTAAATTGTGATACATAGTATATGGAAAAGGTGAGTCGCTAAATTTGGAGATAGCCATAACTTTTGTTTTAGATATCAGTGATTTTATCACTTTAATGTGTTTTTTTTTTGTTGGAAAGAATTCTAATTTTCCTCGTCTATAATTCCTGTAATATATTGTGATTTAACTTCATGCTACATGCAGTTTTGATTCTATTTCATTTGTATTTTGCCCTTTTTACCTTTGTCGTATCCATTTTAGTCCTCATCTTGTCCCTGGCGTCTCTCTGCCCTTCGCCTATGTTTCTTTGCACTGTTAGGGCTCTGGGCAAATTTCCATGTGTCATAACATGAGTTATGGAAAATATGATTTTTATCCTCAACTTCTCCAGCTTTAAATGCCCTTCATAGGAAAAGTTATATATATATATATATAAATAATATATATAAAAATAATTTTTAAAAAACATTTGCTGCCTTTATAAATAAAAGACTTAAATAAAAGACTTGATCAGATGTGTGATAATGCTGTTGTTGTAAGTGTGGTCCAGGCTCACTTAACTACAGAGCAGCATAATGGGAAGAGCATTTGAGAGCAAGCTACACACCTGAGCGGGCATTCCAGGTGGGGCTTTCTAGCCATTTCATTGTTCCCCCATTCTAAAATCGGGGTATTTATATTTGTTCTAAAGGCCTGATTAAGTTGTTGTAGACATCAAATGAGACACTGAGGGATTTGAAAAATTGAAATGTGCTCTGTCAATATAGCATGAAATTGACACTTTAGAATGATGTTATACTTGTTAGTGTTATTGTTTTGACTGCTTGAAATAGAGACTCAAGTTAACACAGTCTTGAAAACCAATGAAATGGATGATTCTCTCATGGAAGAGTGTCACCTGGACTGTCACTGGGGATTCAGTCTTTTATCTGGCTGCTCTGCCATTTGTAGGCTTTTGTTCTCATTTGCAAGGTCCAAGATGGTCCATCACTTTGTCCAAATTCCACTCTGTGGTGAGAATGAGGGAAGGGGAATCAAAGATATCTTTTCTCTAAAAGACATAGGTCACTTCTCATACATCACTCATCGTGCAAAGCCAGCTGACCACACCAACTACTTGAGAGACTGAAAATCTGCTTTTATTCTGACTGTCATCTACTCAGCTGAAAATTTTAGGTACTATTACCAAAGAAAATGGGCAAAAAATATACTGGGGTATCCTAAATTGCTGCCACAGGAATTGAAATTATTAATAGCACTGAAATCTTTAGAAGATATAGTTTGGAACAATCCATGTAACAAATATAATGTTTTTATGAAATTAGTAAATAACATGAAATTAAAAAGCTATTAAATTAATAAAAACAATACTATTATTTTTTTTGTATTATCTTCAAGTTCAAATGTAATGTTCAGTTACATCATGTCTCAATTTGGGCTGTCACACTTGAAGGGCTCAATAGCCTTGTGTATCTAGTATTTTCTATATTGAACTATGTAGTCTTAGGAAGATGTTAAATGATCATAATGGAGAATATAAACCTTCTGCATCATTTACTACTCTTTTTTCATTTCATGCAATTTTCTGTGTATTAATTCAACACATATTTCCTGAGCATATAATAATATTCCAGGTATTGTATTAGGTGCTGAAGACTCAGCAGTGAGCAAAAGTAACAAAGTTTTTGTGCTAATGGAGCATATATGCTATTCAGGCAATAAACAAGCAAACAAGTGAATAGTTAGTAGTTAGTATGTCACCTAGCAGTAAGTAAAGAATAATATGGAGAACAAAGTAGATTGAAAAATTGAAGTGAAGGAAGAATCATCAATTTTTGGAAGAAAACTTTTCATAGCAGTAGGAATAGTGAATGTCAAGGCCCTGAGACAGAGAGTACTTGGCATTATTTAAGGAATGCTAAGAAGGCCAGTGTGAATGTGGCAGAGCTGGTAAGATGTAGAACACACAAAAGAAAGTCAAAAGAGGTATAGGAAAGTATGCTTTAATCAACTTATGATAAAGGCCCTTGAAATTCTCAGGATATAAGAAAGTTACTTTAACATAATAAAGGTCATATATGACAAGCCCACACCCAATATCATTCTCAGTGGTGAAAAGCTGAATTCCTTTCCCTTAAAATCTGAAATGAGACAAGGATGTCCATTCTCACCACTGCTTTTCAATAAAATACTGGAAGTCCTAGCCAGAGCAATAAGATAAGAAAAAGATGTACAGTAGGGAGATAAGAAGTAAAACTGTCATTATTTGCAAATGATATGATAATATACATAGAGAACCACAAAAACTCCACAGATTAATAAAATAATCAACCAATTTAGTAAAGTAGCAGGATACAAATCAACACACAAAAATCAATAGACTTCTTATATACAATCAACATGAAGAAGAAATAAAAAAAACCCAACACATCCCCTTTATAATGGAAACCAAAAAAATCAAATACTTGGGAATAAACCTAACAAAATAGGTGAAGGACCTCTACAAAGAAAACTATAAAACACTATTAAAAGAAATAGAAAAAGACACAAAGAAATGGAGACATTTCCTGTTCATAGATTGGAAGAATTAACATCAAAATGGCCATCTTACCAAAGGCAATTTACAGATTCCATGTTATTCCAATAATTATTTCAATGGCATTCTTCAAAGAAAAAGAACAAATACTGATGAAATTCATATGGAGACACAAAAAACCTTGAATAGCCAAAGTTCTCCTGACTAAAAAAAGGAGATGGAGGCATCACAATTCTAGACTTCAAGATATACTACAAAGGCATAATAATTAAAACTGCATGGCACTGGAACCAAAACCGGCACATGGACTAATGGAATTGAATAGAAAACCCAGAAATAAGCCCACAGATCTATGGACAACTAATATTTAACAAAGGTGCAAGAACTATGCAATGGAACAAAGACAATTTGTTCAATAAATGGTGCTGGGAAAACTGGACTGATATATGCAAAAGAATGAAGCTATACCACTACCTCTCACCATGAAAACCAATGCAAAATGAATCAAAGAATTAGACATAAGACTTGAAACATAAAATATATAGAATATAGCCAAAACACTACATGACATACATCTCAGTAAGATCTTTATAGATACATCACCTAAAGCAAAGAAAATGAAGGAAAAGGTAAACAGCTAGGATTACATCAAATTAAAGAGCTTTTGTACAGCCAAAGAGACATTACCCAAAACAAGTAGCACCCCACTGATTGGGAAAATTTTTTGTGCTCCATACAATTGATAAGGGACTGATCAAAAAGATCTACAAAGAACTCACACAACTTAAGAAAGACAAAATAAACAATCTAGTCAAAATGTGAGCAGAAGAACTTAAAAGAAAGTTCTCCAAAGAAATGGAAATAGCCAACAGGCACATGAAAAAAAATGCTTCACATCCCTCATAATCAGGGAAATGCAAATTAGAACCACAAAGAGATACCGCCTCACACCAGTAAGAATGGCACAAGTTAATAAAACTAGCAACTACAGGTGTCGGGGAGGATGTGGTGAAAAAGGAACTCTTGGGAATGTAAACTGGTCCAACCTCTATGCAAAGCTGTATGGAGGGTCCTCAGTCTACTAAATAAAAATGGAGCTCCCATATGACCCACCAATCCCACTCCTAAGGATTTACCCAAAGGACACAAAGACATTAATTCGAAAGAATACATTCACCCCTATATTTATTGCAGCATTATTTATAATACATAAGACTTGGAATCAACCCAAATGTCCAAAAATAGATGACTGGATCAAGAATGTGTAGTATATATAAACAATAGAATACTGTTCAGCAATCATAAAAGATAAACTAGAGCAATTTGCAGAAACATGAATAGTGCTTGAAGTCAGAAAGAAATAAGTCAGAAAGAAAAAGAAAAATACCAGATGGTCTCACTTATAGGAGGAATATAGATGATCAAAGAAAAAAAGTAATTACGTCAACAACAACAAAACCACAACAAAACAAATCAAAAATAAACAGCGAATTCAGAGACATTCTGCAGGGAAGAGGGAGGGACTGGGCTCAACAGTGACAGGAAGCGCACAAGGGACTACGGTGATGGTGTGCGGGTGAGTTGTTTTTCATACATTGTTTGCTTTCTTTTCTAGGTGTAGTCCTCCTAGAATTTCCATCACCAATTCATCCAGGTGGAGATGACTGGCAGGCAAGTGGTTATGAGTCTTGAGGTCAATACAGGTAAAGGCCGAAGGATTAGGGTGGGAGAAGTCGTGGTAGACCTGTGTTTAAAGGCATTACATCATTATCATTTATCACTTTATTAGAAGAGAGGACCATAGAGGAAGAGAGGCAAGGAATTGACCTTGGGGCATTCTGATGTTCCTTATGTTGTGCTGAAGTACAGGCTGTCAGTAACCTACGAAACAAGAGATAGTTGAAACAGAAGCCAAAGGGGGCTTTTCTAGTAGGTGTGAATGATCAACTTCTAATAGCTCTGGAGGGAGGATTTAGCAACATGGAAATCATTGCTGTCCTTGAAAAAATTATTCTTAGACATTGCCCAGTTCGAGAAAGAATATTTCAAACAGTTATATAAATGTTACTATACATATGTGTTGGTCAGACATTCAGTTGTTTTCTTAGGTTCTGTTTCTAAGTAGAATTTCTAGACAAATGCACTCATAGAAAGATTTTTGGAAAGATAAAATAATAGGTATATATCATAGAGAGGGATTGTTTTTGGTTACAATATTGTTTTATTTTCTTGTTTCCTGCCATCTTGATCTGTCATTCCCTACAGTAAGTCAACATGTACTAACAGCTTATATGTATCCACTATAGAAAAAATTGCAAACAATAGAAAGAGTAAATAAATCTTATGTTCATCCATTGCAACAGATCATGCTTAGCAGGTTGATGATGTAGAAAATATTTAATGTATGAAAAATTTGCATATTATAGTAAATGAAAAAGCAGATTATAAAGTAGTATCTTTTAGAGATTTATTTAAAAGTTAGAAAGATAAATATCCAAAATTTAAAATAAGTATATTTGGATTGTGGAATTCTGAGTTGTTTTAATTTTCATTGTTTGTTTACATTTTCAATATTTCCATTATGAATATATGTAACACTTGGAGAAATAAACTTGAAAAAAAATTAGTTCTATAAAAGAGAAAATGAAGAGATAAAAGATTGAGAGCCAAGTAGAAAAGTTCTGTATAGAAAAACAGAGAGTTCTATCCTATGTACAATCTATCATGTGTCTCATATAAAAAAGAAAGTTCTCAAAGTTGCTGGTTTGCTGGCGACATCTGGGCTTATTGACTAGGTTGCAGGCCGGCCTGGGTGGAGATGGTCTTTGCTCTGTGTGTGTGTGTGTCTGTGTGTATGTGAAGAACTTACCTAAAACTGTAGCATTCAACTGTTTTGAGACAAATGAGGATTCTTATTTTAGCTAGGTAATCAGGTCAATGTTCCTCAACTGTATACACATTTTATGTTTATGAGATAGTACTTCCCTTGTTGACTAACATATCATTTTAAAAAGTTTAGTTACATTGGGCCAAACAACTATTGGGTTTGCTTCCTAGAATAGCTTGTTTGACCTAAAAATAGTAATATGAAAAAGTATTCAAGTATTATACAGACAGAACTATAGTTTAGTATTTTGATTCTGGTCAAATACTTTCAAATATTTGCAGTTTTAGTGTGTAGATTCTAAGTACATAGGGAGGATTTAAATCTGCTGAGAATACTTAACTATTTCTCAACTCAACTATTTCTCCTCTACACCAAACACATGAGTTAATATCAAGTTTAGAATTGTTGTTATCAAATAATCTTGTGGAAGTCAAAAAGGATTTCACTTTAGGGATTTTGTTTTTATTTTTTATTTTTGAGGTATAATCAACAATTTATTAGTTTCTGATATACAACATGACATGATATTTGGACATACTATTAAATGATGACCATAGTAAGTCTAGTTAACATCTGTCACCATGCATATTTGTAATTTTTTCATGTGATAAGAACTTTTAAAATCTACTTTCTTAGCCACTTTTATATATACAGTACTATATTATAACTATAGTCTCTAGACTTCTAATTGAGAAAAATTGTTTTTCCATCCTACTTTCCGGCAGAAATCTCCCTTAGTCAGTACAGAAATATGGAAAAGAATAGAAATAAGTGTTCAGGAAGATTCACAGACTTATGGCAAAGCTCTATATTCATACAGAAGATTTAGTAAGTTAGATACAAATGATTTAGGGAAGAGACATCTGAAGTATGTTTTCACATGTATATCCAAAAAGAAAAAGGGTGGGTGTGTGCCCCTTAACTGAAAGTCTAGAACATTGGCCCAACCAATAGGCATTGCCATTAAAATAGCAGCTAAAGTTCCAAGTTGGTGGGAGCTTGACTTTATGGCAACCAGCTAAAAGGAGTTATGGTTTAAGAGTTAGAAAGTTCAGTCACTCAGGGTGTTGCACTACTTGTTCTCAATACTCATGCAGAAGGGAACAAAGCAGAAGTCTACTAAGAGTCATAGTTCAGGGTAAGGATCTAGGAACCAGGGTCAGATTTTGACCAGATAAGACAAATTCTACTTGGCATATGATATTTCCAAACTTAGTGACAGTAATAGTACTTGAGCTTGTAATGGGCAGAAATCTGTTGACATGGTTTAAGGCCCATTTGGTCAAGGTGGAGGTGTATGAGGGCAAAGACCAATCATTCTTACTCAAAATTTCAACATAAGTAATAAGGGCAGAGTAGTAATATTAGAGCACAAATAATGATTATGCATTATTAAAATGTAAGGAACCAGTGTCCTAGTAGGTTTCTCCTACTCCAAAGTGCCAGAATAAATACTGGGGTTAGGGCTCTTCAAAATGCAAATATCAATCCATTGGAAGCCCTAGATTCTTATAAAGGATTTGATTGAGAAAATACCAGGTTTATAGACATAAAACATGATCCAGGGCAGTGGTTGTCAATCTTTGCTATGGGTTAGAGCTGTCAAACTTTTCAAACTCCTGATGTTCAGTTTTACCATGGACAAATTAAAATGATCATCTTTGGTGATGTGGTCTAAGTAGCAGTTGGTTTTAAACTACCAGAAATTCCAATGTATAGTAAAAATAGCAAACCACTCTTCTCGGAGAATTTAATAATTGGGAATAATGGTCAAATGGAATTACATCTAAAATGGAGGGTAGGGTAGAAGATGAGTAACACTTTGTTATTCTTTGTGCTAAGAGTGAAATAGTTACTAAAAGTGAATAGTGCAGGTTAGCTAAGGGACATCACTACAGTCAGTTTTTAGCTAAAAATGGGCAAAGGCCAAGTCTTCTTATATTTCTGAGTTTTTAGAAATTCTTACTGAAATTTCCAAATGCCTTGCATGTAATTTTTGTTTGCTGTATTTTTTGCCAATAAGACCAACTATATCTGTTGAAGCATTGAGGAAAAGTTACTTTTCTAATTTGGTTTGGTTATGACATGTTCTTTGTAAAGAGGAAGATTTCAGTTGAAGGTAAAATGAGATTTGGATTAATTCATTGCTAATGAAGCACAACTGTTTGAGTCCCAAGTACTCTTTCAGTTGTTTCAACTATTCTCAGATGATATATACAAAATATCTAAAGTGAGATGAATATAGTTAAGAGATAGTTGATATTTTGCTCTAATATAATCTTGGTTTGCTTTATCCAGTCAGTCATTCCTCCAGTCAGTTTCTTGATTTACATACTCTATATATCCCTTGTCCCATCTTTATATTTTTTTTGTGCCGAGCACTCTCAGAGTCCTTAGGAAGATGAAGATGGATAAGGTGTTCCTCACCTTTAATAAACTGGTAGACAAGAGAAATACCGAGAATTATTATACAGTGTCGAAGCATAATCATGGAGATATACAAAGGTATTAATGGTCAGACAGAGAATCTATGAAGGCTTCTTGGAAGAAATGTCAGCCTTAGCCTACAAGGCTAACTAAAGATTAACCTTGAAACTACAAAAGGGAAAGCCATTTCAGGCAGAGAGAGAGAATTACTTTTTGAATCATTCAATTTTAGATTCAAGAGAAAGAAACTGCTGAGCATCAGGTATATGCACAGAGAAGTAATTTATGACCTCCATCAGTACAGGAATCACACATGAATTTATAATACTTAGAAAAAAAATGAACTCAGGGTTTCTCAGAGCTTATATGTTTTGAGATGTGTTTTTATTAGTGCATTTTATAGATTTTCTTCTTTCTTGCTTTATGTACAGAATAGTTTTCTAATCAGTTCTAAATACATTATAGCAGTAATAATAATGATAATAGCAACAATAATAAAAATGGAAACATGTATTGAGTACTTACTACATGCAGGCTCTGGTATGAATACTTTAAAAGCATTGAATAATTTAATGAATCTAAATTAAATAACTTTATTAATTAGTTCCAATATTAAACAAATTTAATCCTCAAACTGGTCCATATGATTGATGATACCTAAAACACAAAGCAGCAGTATAGCTTGTTCAAGGTCATCTGTAAAGTAGAAAATCCAGATTTTGAACCAAGGCAGAATCTTACTGCTGACTCATTGACAGTTTTTATTAAAGCTTTCATGAAGGGGTCCTCCCTGGTGGTGTGAGGACTTATGTGTTGCACTGTAGGGCTTCTGCAGCCACTGCAGCACAAGTTCGATCCCCGGCCAGGGCGGGAACCCACATGGCACAGGAGACCTCTCCTGGCTCAAAGGCAGCTCCCCTCAGTAGTGTATTTCAGTAGATCTGCTTGTTCTGCGCCCCACTCCATCTCTGGTAAATCGTCTCACCCCCTGAGCCTCTGGCCGGTATCTTAGCCCTTGTATGCATAAATAAATTAAATCTTAAAGGAAAAAAAAAGTTAAAAAAAAAGCTTCCATGAAGAATAATAGAACGTAAATCTAGAAGTATTAAAACATTGAGTTTTAATATTCCTCTGTGTGATAATTTTGCTATTCATCTTTTCTGACAATGATAAATGCATGGATAAAGCTTGATTAGGAAGGAAGTCTTTAATGGAAAAAGTTGGAGAGAAAGTACATTCAAACTAAATTTAAAGGTGCTTTCAAGGGATGGGATTCTCTTAGCACAATGAGAACCTGTCAAAACAAACCTCCAAAAGGCACATGTCGGGAGGGACCAAGGGATCACATAAAATCTGTAGTCACTCACTCCTTTACTAAGGGAGAAGTGGACTGTCAGAGCTACAGAATCTCACACGCTTGTCAAAATATCAGCCCAGGTGAGAGCTTGCCAGGAAGGAACTTGACAGACTATGCTTGGGGAACATCAGAAGGAGATGTTGCCACGCACTGGCATGCAGACAATTATAAGACACCAAGGTGTAGTGTTTCACTTGAAGAAAGTCTAATAATAAAAAAAATTCAATGTGTGTCTATACCTGTCTCCCAAAGGAAATGACACCATCAAGCATTAGACACATTCACCAATCAAAATGAATTTCAAAGGGAAAGATGTGCTGTCTTTAAAAATTGGGATTATCATGGATGGATCTGGAGGGGATTATGATTAGCGAAGCAAGTCAGAAGGCAAAAGAAAAATACCAGATGGTTCCTCCCTTAGGAGGAACATAAGGGAA
>JAGFMF010011923.1:19724-38529 GCA_019455555.1 Galemys pyrenaicus
TTTCAAAGATGTTATTAGTTGTCGAATATATTTTGGTGCTCCTTCATTGGGTGAGTATATGTTGATGAGTGTTATCTCTTCTTGATTTACTGTTCCCTTTATCATGATGTAATGCCCGTCTTTGTCTATTTTAACCTTTTTGAATTTGAAATCTATGTTATCTGATTTGAGTATAGGTGTTCCTGCCTTCTTTTTTAGTCCATTTGATTGTAGGACTGTTGTCCAGCCTTTTATTTTTAGTCTGTGTTTATCTTTTGATGTTAAATGTGTTTCCTGCAGGCAGCAAATGGTTGGGTTTTGTTTTTTAATCCAGCCTGCTACTCTGTGTCTTTTTATTGGGGCGTTTAGTTCATTCACGTTTACAGTTAAAATTGATACCGTGGCATTCATCTTTGCCATTTTGTTTGCCTTTTGTGGTTCTATTCTTTACCTTATTTATTTATTTAGTCATTTATTCATTTGTTTACTATTCGTTTTCTGTTGGTTTTGGTTCTGAGGTTTCTTGTAGGATTTTTTTGGAGTGGAGGTGTTTTTTTTTTTTTTAAGGATTTATTTATTTATGCATACAAGCACTGGGGTACAGGCCAGAGGTGTGGGGGGTGAGAGGATTCACCACAGACAGAGCGGGGAGCAGAACAGGCAGATCAACGAAAGTACACTGCTGAGGGGAGCAGCGGGCACAGCAGGAGAGGTCTGCTGTACCGTGTGGGTCCCCTCCCTGGCCAGTAGCAGGGATCGAACTCGTGCTGCAGTGGTTGCGGTTTGCTTCATAGTGCGTTGCTTAACCCACTGTGCCACCAGGGAGGCCCTGGAGTGGAGGTTTTGTAGAAGTGAATTTCTGTAGACTTTGCTTGTCTGAGAAGGTTCTTATTTTCCCTTCATAGAGGAACGAGGGCTTTGCAGGGTAGAGTATTCTTGGTTGGATTTTGTTGGCTTGGAGTTTGTTACATATGTCCCTCCATTTCCTTCTTGCCTTCAGTGTTTCCTCAGAGAAACTTGATCTCTGTCTGATTGGTTTTCCTTTGTATGTGATCTGTTTCTTTGTTCTTGTCAGTTTCATTATTTTTTCTTTGTCCTGTACCCTTGCAAGGGTTACTATTATGTGTCCTGCTGTTGGTTTCTTTTCATTGTGGTAATTTGGCGTTCTTCTGGCTTCTTGTATGTCTATTTTCATGTTTGGGAATTTTTTGTCAAGAATCTCTTTGAATAGGTTCTTGGAGCCTGCTTCTCTCTCTACATTTTCTGGTATGCCTATGACTCTTATATTACCCCTCTTCAAGGTATCAGTTGAAGAAATCTTTTAAAATAAAAATTTAAAATTTCTTTAAATAGTATCAGCATGGCCAGTCCTATTTGTTTACATATTCTCCATGGCTGTTTTGAGCTTCTAGAGGCAAAGTTGAGTAGTTATAGCAGAGATTGTATGACTTGCAAAACGGAAAGTATTTACTATTTGGTACTCTCACAACAAATTTGGAGATCCCTGTTTAAGAAAAATGACTTTTTTTAAGTGGATTTTGGATTTTTATTTTAATATTTGAAAATAAAACAGAATGGTCCAGGTTAGGGTAGGAGAGACATTGCACACAGCTGCCTGAATGGGCTGGTATTTATTTTTTTGAACTTGAAAAATTTTAGTAGGCATTCAAAAGAGAATGCATATTTAATATGTTGTATTGTAGGATAGGTAATCATAAGAAATTCTTACATTTACATGATAAGAGAAGGAGAAGACATAGTATGCATAACTGGATCTGTATGCATAAATGGATCTCTTAGACCATTGCTACCCATGAGTTTCCACTAGTGATTCTATTATCAATTTATCCCTCAAATAGTGATGATTACAATACTGCTTCTAAAGGAATACCTCTGTATGTTTTCCTTTCATTACAGGAAAATGGAAACAAACCAGGAGATCTATGTTTGTGGATTATGTAGACTGTCACTGACAGCTTTTTATAAAACCTGCCACTTGTTACTTTCTTTTCCTTAGAATAGATTGTCCAAGATTGTGTTATGAAACCGATTCCAACAGAGGAAACCCTTGGTTTCTCAGGTTTTTAGCTATTGCCATTTGTGTGCTTTAACATAAATTTTACCATTTTATTAAATATTTTTTATATTGTCATAGTAACTACTAAAGGGCTATACACACAGTAGATTCTAAGTAAATGCTAGCTCTCCAGTTTTGTAATCCATCATTATACTGTTACTATACACATTAGGTCTATATGCGGACATGCTTACTCAGTAGATTATTATTGTTAGGTTTTAATATATGTCAGATACAAATCAAAACAATTGCATATAAATACTCCCATATTTTTGTTCTCAAGCTTATCTGTGATAGCAATCCTAAGAAGCTATCATACATGTAATGTGTAAGTCACAAAAGTAATTTTGATTTGTGTTGTTTTCAGGAAGAATGTAGTTTATGTTTATGTCTATCAAGATGGCAGTGTTATCACTCAAAAGTGATGCAAAGTATTAGGGAGGTGAATTTACTTAATTCTGATGGACAAGAAAATGTGGTTAGTGTCTTATATAATTGTTTGGAATTGAAAAGACTGCCCTGTCATCCTGAGTCAGTGTTAGTGGAGTATAGGAGAGCAGGCCTAGGTGTACATGTTTCTTACATTGAGTTTGTTTTTAAATAAGGATTTTCATATCTTTTTATATACCTGGAACTGTAATAGTTGCTATGGATTCAGTTCCAAACAACACAGAAAACCAAGCTCCTGGTCCTTGTGGCACCCCAATCTTATGGATGTGAGAGTGGATCTCTGGGCTGTAATAACATCTGGGCAGCTGGCATAATTCAAACTTGGAGGAACAAAGAAGAGATCTTGGAGTAAATGGCATTTAACTCAAACATTTATTTAAAATTTCAGAGAAAAAAGATCTGATGGCATTAATAAAAACTTGCTTTGAATATCTCAATCACAAAGATTAGACTTCTGTATGTGATGCCAAGGGTTCCCTAAGTGCCAGGCATTTTTCTAAGTGTTCAATATCATATAGCTCATTCATGCTTCACAACAATGTTCTGTAGTACATCTGATTATTCATAGTTTATAAACAAGAAAACAAGCTGCGAGAGGTTGAGCAATTTGCTCAAGTAACAATGGAAAAGCCAGACTCATATCTGTCTGTCCCGGTTGTGGGCTTGAGTGTGTATAGACAGGGAGACATCTAAGGAACAAATGTCTCACCTTAGAGTCAGTCCATTAAGTTCAGATTTTAATAGTACATGTATAAAACTAGAAGGAGGCAAGGTGGTAAGAAGTAGTATATAGAAAAACAAACTTTTTAGGATCTCCAGATCTGAAAAACCTTCTAAGAAAGCCTAAAACAGAATAAACAGAAATCTACAGAAAAGGATGTAAGTTAGGAACTACTGGAATGTAGCAAACACAGATGTAAACCAATGTTACTTCAATAAAAATATTAAAGAAATAAAGATAATCAGTGCAAAATCAACCTAGAATGGTAGTTGGTGTGTAGGAGGTGACCATAGTGGGTCTCAATACAGCCCGTTCTTCTTTTTTTAAAGGTGTCTTTATTTTTATTTTTGTGTGAAAGAACTGGGCTCTAGGCCAGAGATGCGGGAGTTAAGAGGATTCACTAGAGACAGAGTGGGGAGCAGAACAGGTGGATCTACTGAAATGCACTGCTGAGGGGAGCAGCAGTGAGACAGGAGGGATCTACTGCACCATGTGGGTCAGCTCCCTGACTGGGATGAGCTTGGGTGGTCACAGTGGTAGCTCTGAGACTTAACACCTAGGCCGCCAGGGAGGAGCAGTAAGTTCTTTCTGATTGTCTTGTGGGCAACATGGAGAAATGTAATTAGACAACTAAAAATCAATGAGAATGGATAGTGCATTAATGTAAAAATGGATGGCATCGTCTAGATTTGTCCCACTGGGACCTCTTGGCTCTGTACTGGCCAGTTCTTCACAAATGTTCACCTATAAAAAATACACATTTCTGTTAGCCTCTTTCTTGTACTGGAATTTAGTATGTCACTGTATCTTGAAATGAGTGAAGTAGGGCATTAACAGGCTTTGAAAACCACTTCTTGCTTATAAAGAATCATTTGCTGCAATAGGATAAGAATATAGGAGGCACACTTTTAAAACATGTGGGTGACACATCTAGGAGACAGGGAGCAGCTTGATATGCTATTGAATATGAGAGATGAAAGGAATCACAGAAGTTTAACATGTTGGTCTGAAATCAAGAAAGATTTTTGGAATATAAAATGGAAGAAATTTTTTTGACAGTATTTTATGTGAACTATCTTTGAGGCTTAGTTGATTGTAAAAATCCTTGAATGCCTATTATAGGAAGTGTTTTCTGAAATGAATATGACTTTTTGTTTAATTAATGAAAAGCAAAAGACAGATCAACGCAGGTAACAGATTTACTATGCCAGAAGCCACAGGGATTACATTTATGGTTCTGTGTCCCAGCAAAGCTATCTGTTATGAAAGGAAGATTTACACACCAAAAGGATATAAACCCTAGTTTGTAAAGAAGTCCACTCTTGCTGGAGTGTAGGCTTCATCATATTTTCCTTGGATTATGCCACAGTTTTATTCCCACCTCCCTGTCTAGAGTTTTGCCTTCTTTAATCCATTTTCAAAAATAAACTCTTATTTTTTAGAGCAACTTTAGGTTAACAGCAAAATTGAGCAGGAAGTATGGAGAACCCCTGCATAATCCCTACCCCCTCACATACATAAACTCCCCCCATTAACATCCTCTATCTGAGTGACACAATTATTACAATCAATACTGAAGTGTCAACCAATATTCATCATCACCCAAAGTCCATAGTTTACACTAGGTTTCACTCTTGGTAGAGTAAAGTCCATGACTTTGACAAATGGAAGTTTCACTATCTAAAATATCCTCTCTGCTCCACTTAGTCTCTCTCCCCTGACTAAATGGCAGCCTTTTTATTGTCTCATAGTTTTGCCTTTCCCAGAACCAATCCATTTTTTCAGTTGAGCCGGAATGCTCTTTCTAAGATGACAGACTCCTCTTTCATGCCTTCCTCTAGCTCTTAGGATAAGGTATGGACACTGTGCTGATGTGGCAGTGAAAGAACAAGGACTGGGCAGGTGTGGTGATGGGTGTGGGTCAGGAGAGTGTGAGAGGGTAGGAATGTGTGAGTGTGTGTAGACCAGTAAGTAAACAATGAAACTAACTGATAAAATGAGCTGTGTGGCAGTAAACACACTGTTGATGCACACAGCAATGGGGTAGGGAGTGAATGGGCAGGGGAGACTTCTCTGGGTTGGAGGGGAATGATGGGGAGTTAGCCTAGAAAGGATCTTTGGAAGCAGCTCCAGGCACAGCAGGAAAGTGCAAGTGCAAAGGTCTTGAGAGGCACCAGAGGCAGGTATCCTGGAGAGTGGTCAATAGAGGTGGTAGCTTGATAGGCCTTTGGAATAGCTTTATGGGAGAGGAAAAGGAATGAGCATTTGCTGAAGCTTTTTATTTATGTTGTTACCTTAATTTTGAAGATACTGGAAATTATCCCTTTTTATCAAATGAAAAGAATATCACGAGAGTTAAGTAATTGTTCAGGTCCTCCAAGCCAGCAGCCAGGGAAGTGGGATCTGAACTCAATCACCCCCCACCCCCTTTATGGAGTTTACATAGTAAAATAATTCGGGATATTTCCTTCTGCTTATTTGCATCTGTTCTTTATTTGCTTTTATTTTCATAGCATTTAGTTCTTTTTACATGCATGATGTCACTCTGCTTTAGAAAGTAAACTATCAGGAGTCACGAACAATTTCAATCTTAAATTCCTTGCTGTACTTAGTCATGTTTAAATATAAACCCTTTGGGTCTGAGTTTCAGTGAGAAATAAAGGAATCAGTGTGCCTCTAGGGAGACCCTGTTTATGATAAGGGAGCAGCCTGGGGCTGTGAGATAATGGTTCCTTATGTGCACTTCTGGTGTTTTCAGTCTAATTTTCTTGATGATATCAAGAAGTTTAGCAATATATACCAAACAAAGGAGAAGTCATACATTTAAAGGAGAATTCTACATTTCTTGAACAAAATGATGCCCTTTATTTCTTTTTGTAAAGAAAAAAATACATCAAATATCCTGAGATAGGCTGCTTCAACTCTAAAACATGCAGATACAAGAGTCTGTGGGTCACCCCAATAAAACAACATAAAACATAAAACAAGGAAGTGATGGAAATTGCCTTGCCTCTGAAAATTCAGAGATTGCAATTATACCATGGCCACATACAGGTTACATCTCTGGTTGGATTCAATGTAATTCCTTTTTTAAGGAAAATCCCCTAAGTGATTCATTTGACACTTAACATTAACTCAGATATAGTTGTTGGCACTTGCACATTGGTTTTGCTAAATAAAGAACATGATGTTTTTTTTGAGGGAAAGGAATTGTTTGATTTGTTCTATATTTATTTAATTTCATTCCATCAGTTTCTGCCTTAGCTGAGGTACCTGGCTTTGTGCAGACATGTTTGGGTGGGCTGTGGAAATGAAGGGCAGACATTTTGAGTATGAAAATTAGCTGGGGATGAAGTGAATGTTCTACCTTGAGAGTCCAGTGGCCAGCTGGTGGACTGGGCTGTATAATTAAAGGAAGCCCAAAAAAGGTACCATAGAGACATAGCAGGAAAATTAAAAAGTAGGGAAGGTAATACAGAGTGACAGGGCAGGATGGGAAATAGCTCAGTCAGCATGAAGTGTGGACAGAACAGGAGGGTAAAATATGCAAACCCCATGCAGGAAGTCAACCCAGAGGGTCAAGGAGCTATGGAAACTGGTTCAAAGTCACACAGGAAGACTGATAACAAAGCCCAGAGCCATGGAGCAAAATGCTGGAAGATAGATTGAAGTCACGTGAACAGGCAGGGTGCAGTGGACCCACTGGGCAGCACAGCTCCAGCCCACGATGGACAGGAGAACGGGAATGAAGAACAAAGGAGGGGCTAGGTGTGTGACCAGTTTCTGTTTCTTGTCTTTGAACTTGTTCTTGGTAACTGCTCTGGCAACGGAAGCAAAACCTTTCAACGTTTCTATTAAAAAATTCAGCTTACAGGAGTAGCCTTGAAGACCCAAGGGAACATGGGCTGTTCCCAAATGGGTCACCCTGCATGGTCACTTCAGCTAGAGCTTATCACCTACCTGGAGTTCTTTGCCTTTCCATTTTCTCCCTTGCCTTTAGGAAGGTGGTTTGCATTTTATCAGATGGTGTATTGTGAGCCTGAAAGTGCAGTGGATAACAGACTGCCTTTTGATTTAAATGTTATAGCTCTTGTTACTTAAAGTACCACAGCATTATTAGCTAGTCAGATTGATAGGTGGACTGAATGTTCTCAGAATTAGAGAGGGGGTGAAGTGAGAAGTGGTTCCTGCTTGGAGTGGATTGCTCTCACATAGTTACTTCTTATCTCAAGTTTTTTTTTTTGTGTTGTTGTTTTGTTTTTCTGTAGTAATAACTACAAGGCATGCAATCTGTTGGTATCACATTTCATTACCTTGCAGATTTTAAGTGCTCCTGTAGTCTCATATGTAAATCACTTATGCTTTTGTATGACATTTACTGTTTTCAAATTCAACATAAGTTGCTGTGTGACAAAGTAATTGACAAGCCTACATTATCCTGGCAAACGACTGCAATAGATGCTGGTGTTCTCCTCTCTGCTGTTCTCCTGCTTGCCTATTGCCAATCACTCACTGGCTTTGACAGGGAGGTTCCACAAACAACAACAGTAATCACCATTGTTCAGAGCCAGGAACAGACAGGGAGATTCTCCAGCTTGTTCTTGAATAGGCCAAATGCCAGTTTGATGAAAGTCTCTTGGCATCTTATTTAATAAGGGAGAAATGAGTGCCTGGGCCAGATGGGGTTTTATTTCAATGCGGATGGGTTTCATGCTGTTTTGTATAGCTTTGGATTCATATGTTTTGTCTTGTCCAGGTGTGCTTTCCCTCTTGCTCCCCCACATTTCCTTCTACCTGGCATCACACACAGAGGTGCCCCTGGTGTCGCCTCCTGGAGCTGGGCATTCCATTGCCATGACAGGTTAAGGAAGAGTCTTTGCACAGGAGGGGTCAGAGTAGGAGGGTAATAAGGAGATTGTTTGTTCCCCCTCTTAAAGAATGCAAGCCATCCTTCTCTGACTCACCAGCTATAGCGAGATAAAAACATGTCTTTCCTAGACCTAGGGTTAAGTACTTAAACTTTATGTTAAGGATGATACCAAGGTAGGCTGCTCAGGTGGGTGAGGAAAGTGCTGGATGTTGTGATCTGAAACAATGTAGCAATGAGATGATCAGCTGCTCCCAAAGAGGCTAGAGGAATCTGAGGAAGTTGGTAAAGAACCTGAGAAAAGATCAAGATGAACAGGAACACAGGAGGAAGGTTACCCTGTGAGGGCCTCCTGCTCTCCAGGGTTGTGTGATTTAACTTTGTTGTACAATATAAACATTGTATTTACCACGAAGGGTTGTTTGCAACCATCAAATAAGCTAGTCAAAATACTTGAAGAACAGGATTTACTATTTGATTTTAAATTATTCACAGGAATGTGATGTAAACATTAGCCATTGCTTGATATTTTTGGTCAAAATCTGCTCTGGGGGCATTAATGGACTGTGGTGGGGGATTGTGGGTGCTTTGGTGGTTGGGGTAGTGTGGGAACATATACCTGAAGGGGATGATCCTACTTCTGAATCATATGCAATGTTGTAAACCAATGTTGCCTCAAAAAATAAAAAAATAAACATATGCTCTATATGTGTTCTTGTATTGCTAGCATTTTGGGCAGCAAGGAGGTTAACAGCAGTGCCCAACATGAGGTGAGGTAGGTGCCAGAGGAAACTATGTACATGTGGCAGGACATCCCAAATGAATTGAGGGAGGCCAGAGATGATGAGGAGAAAAGAAGAATTTCCAGAGAGACTGAGGGCCATGGGTTTTACTGCAGCAAAACAAATGGATATATTGACTTATTCATTTGAACTCAAAGGCAAGACAACCTTGAGTAACATCTCAGCTTTTTGGTTATTCTCCTCAACTCATTCTGTCTATTTGTAGCTCAGTTTACATAATATTTCAGCTGCTATTTATTCTTCATTGTGGTTCAAAGACGTATGGGCATACAGGATACAGGAGGTGGTGGGTGGTAGGAGGTCAGATGAAGTGTAAACCTGGTTGTGCCTCATAACTGGGGCACCAGTTACCACATCCGGGGCCTACCAGTCTGTTTGGGTCACAGCTGTCCTGGGCCCCTGAAACCCTCCGCGGGGCCCCAGTAGAAGATGGCAGTAAGACTCTTTTGTTTTGAATGCAGCATTCATTCTGAGTTATCCAAGCAGACGGCATCGTTCCCTGATACCTTTTGGAAAGTATAAGGTGTTTGCTCACAGATCCCCCTTTCTCTTTCTGGAGACCAGACAGGAGTTCATAGTGTCAGGAACAGGAAATGTCCCCTTCATTCCACTCTGAGGATCTGTATCTGAATGAACTTTGCCTGATTCTTCTTTGAGCAGGAATCCCCTCCTAGTTTATAGCTCAATTTTCACATGAATGTTTTATGTGCTCTGGTGTATTTTAGCACATGGAGGCAAAGGTTACAGTCATTCAACAAACACTGATTGAGTATCTCCCCAGTGCACTGCTTTGTTCTTTGTGTTGTGGGGCTTCAGTTATGAATTACCCAAGGACACTAACCTCCAAGAAATTTAGGGTAAAGATAATTTAACCAAAAGTCATTTTGTAGTTCTTCAAAGTTTTGATCTTGTTCTTTTGCATTCCAAAACAACTAATTTCTCCATGAGATAGCTGCAGTAAAAGTACTTGACTATACCCATTTTCCTCAAGCATAATAATTCATTAAAGTTTAATAGGTGTTTGTTGAATAAGGTAACTAAATAAAGTTATGGAAGAAATGTTAGTGGCATAAAAATACCCCATATATGGTTAGATTTTTTAAAAAGTAACTTAGGTAATGCAACATAAGATTTAAATTTTGTTTGAAAAGCTTATACATGAACGAAAAACAAAACTATAAATATATAATACAAAATTTTAACATTGGCTCTCTGATTGATAATAAATGATCAATTTTATTTTCTTCTTTTAGCTAATATATTTTTCACTTTTCTTTTATGCAACTTTTATAAAAGGAGAAAAAGCCTTTATATAAACTGTCACAATCAAACATGCCCAAACCCCACATTTATATTTTATCATATCTTTCTTCATATTTCTCTGCTCAATTCACAATCATTTCTTAGAGATTGCTAGTTTTTATACTATATGAATTAAAATATATTACAGTACAGGAGCTTGACCATTTCTCACATGGCTTGGAGGGGTGACTTATACCCATAGGGGAAGGGAAGTAAAATAGAGGAGTTGATGTGGTCTTAGAAGGTCAGAAACTAATCGGGGTATTAGAGAGCTGACCTAAAAGGAGATGAGTCTGCATTGGTCTTGTGATTTTTTTTCCCTATGGAAAAGATGCTCCTTTTAAGGACTTAACACTGAACATCATTGATTGAGAACATACTACAAGCCAGGAACTCTTCTGGTATCTGGTCTCTCCCTGCCCTCCTAGAACTTACCTTTCAGTGGACAAACAGAATAAACAAGTACAGGAAAAGAGTGGATCCAGGGAGGGACCTTGTGGCTAGGGGAATCAGGAGTACCTCTACTAGTGGGTGATATTTGAGTAATGACCCGAATGACATGAAAGAACAATTTATACTGGGATCTCAGGGAACTTGTTTTAGGAAGGAGGGTTGAGCATGCAAAGGTCCTGAGGCATGCATGAGCATAGACTATTTGAGGAAAAGCAGAGGCTGGTGTAAGAGGACCACTGAGCAGGAGGTAGGTTAATGAGGAAAGCAGGCAGGGGCTGGTTCATAGAGAGTCTTATAGGTCTTGCTAAAGAGTGTGATTTTTTTCCCTCAATGTGATAGATGGCAATAGGAATGTTTTACACACAGGAGTGATGGACTAACTTACAACAATGACAAAAAAAAAAGAAAAAAAGAAGAAGTTTAGCTTGAGTATTATGATAGCTATCTTACTTTTCCACTAACTTGAAAATATGTCCTAGATTTATGATAGGGAAAGGAGGGGCCAAAGAAATGTTCTGTCAGTCTTTGACAATTTACCTACTAAACTGAAGTATGAGAAAATTTAAATTTGATCAACCCTTTTAGGGGTTCCTTTACACTGTGTTAGGTGGTCTGTGCGGAAATTGAGGCTCTGAGTGAGTGATAATCAGAAGTGGAACCTTCTGATTACTCTTCACCATCACCATCCCCTGCCTTCAGGGTTATGTGACTATCTGTGCATGCAAAATGCTGCCTAGACTCTTCTATGGGCATTTTTCCCCTTGAAGAGAACAGAGTTAAATCTGAGAAAATGATGATTTCATCTTAAAGTGAAAAAGCAGATCTGCTTGGGGGCAATTATTTAAAAGTGGGATAATAATATACAGGCCCCCACCCCCCATGTTGTGACAATTTGAGTTACACCAGTTTGATCTCATGAAAGACTCGTAAGTACCTGTTTTCGCTGAAGAGTCGTCCCTTTTGACAAAAACCAAAAAAACAAAAAGAGGTCTGCTCTGCGGTCACTACCTGAGGCCACGCACCCCAGCAGGGAGTGTGGACCCCAGACTCCCCCAAAGCTGCTTTATACAGGTGTGTATTCCTCATGTCACTCTTTTTTTTAGTGTATCTTTATGTTATTGTAGCTTTTCTGTGTCATTTTGTGTGATATGATAAGCTACATTTTGGGCCTGGCAAGACTAGTTTTTCTTTTCCTTATAAATTAAAGATAATTGCTTCTTAGTTTTGTGCCGTTTTGATTTATGAATGAACCATCTCTTAGAAATGCTCTTCTTTTGTGGTACATATACACGATGGAATACTATTCAGCAATCAAAAAAGATAAACTAGAGTCATTCATAGGAACATGGATGGAGTTGGAAAGGATTATACTCTGTAAAATAAGTCAGAAGACAAAAGAAAAATACCGGATGGTTTCCCCCCAGGAGGAATATAAAGGAACCAAATAAGGATCAAGGAAAAGAATAACAACAACAACAACAACAATAATAAAAACACAACAAAAACAAAAAGACAAGGACAAATTGGGGACACTTGGTGGGGAGGGGAAGGGAGAGGGTTGAGGGCAGATGGGAGCACAAGGGACTGAGATGGTGGTGCACTGGTGAAACGGTAGTGGGGAATCAATGGGGATTACAATTGATGTCTATATATATATATAAATAAAGAAAAAAAAAGAAATGTTCTTCTTTCCTATAGTGAGGGAAACCTAGAGTCTCTGTTTATATCAGTTCATCAGTGAGGTTCAGGATCCTCAGAGGGAGGTATACCCATTAAGGGGATTAGGTTTCTAGAAACTAGACTGTTACTATTTGGACTTTGGAACCCTTTAGGTGTGAATAAAAAATATTTTCTTTTCCAATTATCATGAGAAGTGAAATAGTTTGTATTTGCCTGAATTTTTCAATTTGTTTTCTTTATGAATAAAACAAACGTATGCAAATGAGCTGTCTTCTACTAGCTAGTTACCTTACTAAACCAGCCCTGGAAGACATACATCTGCACATACAAGTATGGAAGACCTTTACCCCAGTGTGTAATCCTTAGGAATAAAGAGAGTTACTTGTGTGTGTGTGTGTGTGTGTGTGACAGAGATTTAGTTTCAGCAGGCTATGCTGCTAATTTTGGATTGCCCTTTTTGTTCAAGAATAAGATGAGTTTAGGGAAAATTATTCCTCTGCCCCAGAGGTTTATTAAACACTAATTTAAAGGTCTGTGGCAACTTTAGGAAATTAAATCTTCTGGTTATAAAACTTCCTGCTTTCCACTACACTGTGGGTAGTTTAGAATAAAAGGAGCTGGCTGTTCTCATCTCTTTTTATATCAGGTTTTAATTGTCTAGATCAAGATTGCCAAATAGGTTTCACTTCATATGCCAGACCTTATCCTTGGTTGTGCATGCTGCGATGATTGTTGAGATGGACTCCACATCGCCGTGCCAGATCTGTGAGAGAGTCCAGTGCTGTGTGAGGAACTAGCTGTCCACACCCACCTCCTCCCTGACCCTTAGCTGAGAGAGTGTCAGCGCCCCCCTCCTGATTTCGAGCTACTGAAGACTGTGTTTCCAGGTTGTGTGTAACCTGTGAGTGGACCCAAAGTTTGCGTTTGGGAAAGTGGCAGTCTCAGTATGGTGTGTCTGGAGCATGGCACTGTCAATTAGAAAACCTTTATTTGGGTGTTGACCTGATGCAGCACTGGCAGGCATTCGAACCCCGATTTTAAAGCAAAAGCTTCTGACATGTGCTCTAAGTTTGCTTAGGTTCTGTGGTAGGCAGAATAATGCTGACTCTAATCTTCTCTTTCCCCCCGAGATTTCCACATCCTACTCCCCAGAGCATGTATCTTAGGCCACAAGGCAAAGGATGGCTAATTAAGATTGCTAATCAAATAATTTGATTTGGGAAGATTATCCTGGATTATCTGAAGAAGCTCAATAGAATCACAAAGGTCCTTATAAGTGGAAAAAGGAAGCAGAAGAAAGAAAACGAGAGAAAGATTCAACCTTTGTTGTTGGTTTTGAAAATAAAGGGGTATGAGAAATATGGGTGGACTCTTTAAGCCAGAAACATATTTTCCTTCAACATCCAGAGGGACAGCAGTGCTGGCATCTTTTTTTTTTTTTTTTTTAATATTGCAGCAACATTGACTTGACATTACTGCTGCTGTTATGGAAGTATAGCACATGCTTTCCTCTTCCTCTCTCAAGAGGTGTTGCCACCATTGAGCGCTCATCTTAATTCTAGCTCAGTGAGACCCATATCCAAAAAGTCATGCTAAGTTAATAAGTTTGTATTGGTTTTGCCACTAGATTTTTTGTGGTCATTCCTTACAGGAGGAAAAGGAAACTGATAGAGGTGTCTGTTTAGAGATTAAAGAAGTTACCTTCTAATCTTTATTTTACTTTTGCTTTTTGTGGCTTGTTTGTTGTCTTATATTTAAAAATAGATTTTATTAACACTTAGGATTCAGTTTGCTAAGATTTGTTTCAAAATTTAAAATTTATTTTAACATAAAATAGGGCATTTAGGTGGGGGATGGTGGGTGCTGTGGTTCAGAGAAAAATTACCCATTAATCATGTGGGAAGTTAGGAGATACTGCTGACCCGGAACTGTTCCATTGTCTTGAACATCAAGCTCAGTCATGGAGATTTACAACTTCCCGTTTTACCTGACCCAAGACTCAATGTTTCAGCAGTAGGGTGAACTGGGCTTCAACTTCAGGCAGACTTGCAAGGACTGGACGCCAGCAGGTTTTGCTTTTGTGGAGGCAACATTTGAGGTTTCTTGTACCAAACCAAGGTTTATGCTTCTGTGGGGGGTTTTCAGATCATGAGATAAGATGCAGGCCTGAAAAAGATCTCATTTCCTCTTTAATGACTGAAATAAAGACAGCTTCCTTCCCACAGCGAGAGCAGTTTTCCTTGGTATCCACACTCTGTTTTTTAGGTTCTTGATTTCATAATCTTGAGTCTCTGCTACATATTTCTATTTGTTATCCTTTCTGTTCAATCTTTCTTTATACACACACACCCACACCCACACCTATCTTTCAGTCCTTTTTTTAAAAAAGATTTTATTTATTTTTGCATAGAAAAACTGGGGTGCGGGCCAGAGGTCTGAGGGCAAGAGGATTCACCAGAGACAGAGTAGGGAGCAGAACAGGTGGATCTACTGAAATACACTGCTGAGGGGAGCAGCAGGTGAGACAGGAGGGGTCTGCTGTACCATGTGGGTCACCTCCCTGGCTGGGGTTTGAACTCAGGCCTCTGAGGAGGGCCCTTGAGGTGGTAGTGCTTAGTTCATTGGCCATGAGGGAGGCCCTCTCTTCAATGTTTTATTTATTTATTTTTAAAGATTTATTTACTTATGCACACAAAGCACTGGGGTACAGGCCAGAGGTGTGTGTTGGGGGGTGAGAGGATTCACCACAGAGAGCGGGGAGCAGAACAGGCAGATCAGCAGAAGCACACTGCTGAGGGGAGCAGCGGGCCAGCAGGAGAGGTCTGCTGCACCATGTAGGTCCTCTCCCTGGCCGGCAGCAGGGATTGAACTCATACTGCAGTGGCTGTTGTTTTGCTTCATAGTGCGTTGCTCAACCCAGTGCGCCACCAGGGAGACCCTCTTCAATGTTTTAAATATCTCTCCTAGTGGTGGCTCCTTCCCCTCTGTTTATGCATATTCTCAATGGCTTCCAATAACCAGAAAACCAAGCAACACATTTCCCTTGAATTATCTTTCTGTACCGCACTCTTTTCCCACCCTTCTGAACAACTTCTCCTAAAACCATTATGTTATCACCCTATCTTGAGGTTCCCATTTGAATTTAAACTCATTAAAACATTCAGTACATGGAAACTGGGCATTTGCTCCTAATGCTGCAGTGATGTCACTCATGTCATCAATGGCTTTCTGTAGATCGATTCTCTACCAGTCAGAAATTTTCAGTTCCTATCTCACCTGAACTTTCCGTAGCATTTACTGTTGCTAAACACTCCTTCCTACAAGCTTAGTTCTCCTTTGGATTTTGAGATACCATTTTTTCCTGGATTCTCTCTGAACTCCTCTTAGATGACTTTTCTTCCTCGCCCACCTCTTGAAATACTGTTGTTCCCCAAGTTACTAACCTTGGTACTTTTTATTCACAAACACCTAAGTGCTGACAACCTAAATTGGTTTTTCTGTGTGATTTTATTCCCTAAGTGCTAAGGGTAGCATATCCATTCTCTACCCAGCAGATCCACTTGGCAGTCTCCCGAACATCTCACTCCAGACTTGCCCCAGAGTTTAGTAGATAGTGAATATCTGCCATGTGCCATGAGAAGTATATTCCTTCTTCCATGGGGTTTATGATCATCATCTTTTCTTATTACCTAGAGGTAGTTTGTATTTCTTATATCAGAAAGATGGATCATAATTATCCCTTTACTCAACCGAGTGAAAAGCTTAGACTTCTTTACACCACACACTCTCTACACTCCTACTCGTTCTCAAGTACTGTCATTTCCACCTCTTCTTGACTTTTCCTTCCTATTTGCTAGGTCTTTGCGATTGTTCATTCAGTTCATTGTTTCTTACTAGGATAAAAATAGCATTTCCTATCTGTTTTTTTCTTTTTTCTCATTCCTCCTTTACAATGCTTTTCTACATTGCTGTTATCCAAACACTCGTTTCAAACCCATAACAGACTTTCTTTTGCTTTAGATGGGTAGCCATCTACATTCACTTCTAGATTTCTCCTATGTTCCTTCTGTCTTATCTTTCTCTCATCCAGTGTATTCCCTTTGGTGTAGGTAACAAGTTTATTGAGTCATTTCATCTTGTTGGAATATAAATATGTATTCTTGAACTTTCCCTCAGAACACATCTTGTCAAGTTTCCTTTTCCATTGGGTAATCATTCTTTCCAAATTTTCTCATGATTGCACAGCCTTCTGTCAATCTTTATTACCCAACTTTAGCAATGAAGAATTAGTCTGATCTACTTAATTTTTTTTGCCTTGAAATCATTTCCAAATTTGTTTTAATCCTTTACTTCATGTTGACTGGAGAAAGTTGTGGTCTGGTTTGGGTACATCTATCTCTTCTCAGCACTTATGTATTTAGTATTTGGATTTGAAAAACTGGAGAAACAGTGGTAAATCTGACTGAGGGTGATGTTGGTGGCCTTTGTTGGTATGGTTTCCATGTAGGTTCACCTGGACCCACTCTCCCCAAGGATCTCCTCTACAGAAGTAGCCATATCCTATTCAAGAACCCCAATACTACTTTTCAAAAACTTCCTTTGGCTTGTGATTACCATTGTTTTATCTTATAGCTGCATGGCTTTATGGACCGCTCTCCCTCCACTAGTCTCCATGTTCCTTCACATGGAACTACCAAACTCCTAAGGTCCTCCTGTAAAACAGCCCAACTTTGTGGAGATATTTTATAGCCTCCTGTCCCCAACCCAGATTCTCCCAGTCATACTGTACTACAGATTCTTTAGGCTCTGCCAATGTAGATGAGTCCAATAGGTCTACTGCCTCCAGAAAACCCTAGGCCAGATTTTGACATTTGTCTCTTTGTTCAAGTAACTGTCAAACTTGAGGGTGTTTATAGTAAGCACAATTTCTTCCTTTCAGAGGAGTCCAGGGGTTATAAAAGACATTCATCCTATATCAGTCTCACATGACTCTCTCCCAAGATCTGTCTCACAATGTGAATGATGTTATCTGGTGATCCAGAAACCAATCAATAACTATTCAAAGACAGAGATGACTAGAGATAGAGGGTGGTGATGATTGCAGAACATTGTGAAAATACTTAATGCCACAGAATTGTACTTAATAGTGATTAGAATGGTGTGTTCTATATTATGCATTTTTACCTCATAAAAGAAGGGCATTTAAATATGAAACACCAAATGATGAAGGTGGACTTAGCTCTGTTCAGCAGGTTTCTAGTTGAGGAGGGACACTCCAGTTTTCCTTTCTTTCAGGTTCCCCAAATGGGTACTCTGGAATCTCTGTTTACTTAGCTCAGGTTAAAAGGATGTACCTCCCTTTCCTCCCCAGTAGGAAAGGGAAGAAATAATAATTTTTCTCCACAGGCACTACATGCCCTGCAGGGCTGATGAGTTATTGCTCCTCAGGCTTTCTTTGCTTTGTTGTATGGGACAGTATTTTTTCATGATTGGAACTGTTGTGACTTTAGTCGTCTCAATAATCCCGTGGAGTTGTGAGCGGTCCATCTAGTTGATGGGCTGGGGCCCATTTAGAATGCAAGATACTTAGTACTTTTTCTTCTCTGCTTTGGGCATTAGCTTTCATGCCAGAATAAGATAATCTTACTTGACATTATCTTACATGACTTTGTGCTGAAATACTAAAGTATAAATTAGGAACTGCTATGACACAGAAATTTAAGGAATTCTCATATTTTTTTGCCCTTTCAGATAAACATTTCATATCTTTACTTAGAATTGAAAAGAACTGAGAAGAGTTCTCCAAAATGTGTGTTTGTAGTTCTGATTTGTCTGTTTTCCATTCACATCTGCCTTCACTTGATATATAGACCTAAGAGCATAGACTGAAATTAGAAGCAGAATGGAGACCCAAATCCAACAAGCTCAGCTTAGATTCAGATGCTGACTGTGGGTTTGGGATGCTACTATTACGTTGGTGGATATGCTGGAGTTTGGTGAGTAGTGCTCTTGGGTCCCTCTGGTAAATAGTTTAATAGAGTCTATTGCTCCACAGCACACAGAAAGTTTATTAAAAAAAAGGGAAAAATAGGGGCCTCCCTGGTGGTGCAGTGGGTTAAGCAACGCACTATGAGGCAAACCGTCGCCACTGTAGCACGAGTTCTATCCCTGCTGCCGGCCAGGGAGGGGACACACATGGCACAGCAGACCTCTCCTGCTGTGCCCGCTGCTCCCCTCAGCAGTGTGTTTCAGTCAGTCTGCCTGTTCTGCTCCTCATTCTGTCTGGTGAATCCTCTCACCTCCCTGGACTCTGGCTTGTACCCCAGCTCTTGTACACATAAATGAATAATTAAAAAAAAAGAAAAAGGGAAAAATAAATGCAAATGGCCAACAGGCATATGAAAAAATGCTCAACTTCTCTTGTCATCAGAGAAATGCAAATCAAAACCACTATGAGATACCACCTCACCCCA
>JAGFMF010011923.1:53064-73692 GCA_019455555.1 Galemys pyrenaicus
ATGGGAACATGGATGGATCTGGAGGGGATTATGCTCAGCGAAGTAAGTCAGAAGGCAAAAGAAAAATACCAGATGGTTCCTCCCTTAGGAGGAATATAAAGGAACCAAATAAGGATTAAGGAAAGGAATAAGAACAACAATAATAATAATAACAATAAAGACACAGAAACCAAAAATGAGGAGACAAGGACAAATTGGGGACACTTGGTGGTGAGGGAAGAGGGGGAGGGTTGAGGGCAGATGGGAGCACGGAGACTGAGGTGATGGTGCACTGCTGATATGGTGATGGGGAATACATGGGGATTACATTTGATGTCAAATATATATAAATTAATGGGAAAAAATAGAATAAAAATAAAAATAGGCAAAAAGATCTGAACAGACATTTCTCAAAAGAAGACATAAATGACCAATACATAAATGAGAAACTGCTTGACATCATTAATTAAAACCACAAAGAGATATCAGCTGACACTTGTTTTAGTTGCTTTCATCAGAAAACCAAAGCTATCAAGTACTAGCATAATGTGGGAAAAAGTACTTTGTACACTTTCAGGGAGAGTGTCAGTTGGTACAGCCATTAATCAAAACAGTATGGAAGTTCCTCAAAAAAATCACAGACAGAACTATCATAAGCCATGTGCTGGATTTCTTAAGACTAGAGATGCATATATCCCTCAGATCTTCTAAACTCAGTTTTAATCTCTCCGTTACTATGGGGAGTGTAGCCAGGTCTGCCCCAAACATGTTCCATCTGACTGGGCCACATGCTGTGTACAGCTGCTTATCAACATTCATTAGTGATGAACAATGCACAATTTGTAACCAAGTTATTTTGGTAGAGGGTCTCCCAGAGATCCCAAATAACTACAAACAAAGATGCCTAGGCTATGAGATTCCCTACTCTCTTTTACTGATTTTAGTAGCAAGCAAAATTGACTAACTAGGAAATAAAGGATGGAAAAGGAGAAAGAAAACTATTTTAAAGCAAGACTTCTTGGTTGGGTCTTTGCCACAAACGTCTTTTCAGACTTCTTGCAAATGTGGGCCTCTCCTTTCTTCAGTTATAAGTAAGAATCACAAATGTGAGGTCCTCATAATGAAGGGGAAAAAAAGCCTCAGAAAGGTCTCCAGTCCTCCAGAACACAGACACCGAAGCTCTTAAGTAAAAGAATCTGGAAATTAAAACCTTGGCCTATTATACACCCTGAGAATGTAATCGCATCAACCCACACTGCCTCTCTAAGGGCTTGATTTAGTCTGCTTTCCACTTCCACACCTTCTAATTGTGGAATTTCCTTTCATTTTAATTCTCCTCAGGGCCAAACGCTGATTAAACTAACACATATGGTTTCTAGGATTTTGAAACCAATCTCCCTCAGCGAGAAGTGCTTACAGAGGAAACTAGTCAGCCCTCTCATGCCCAGAATTGACAGGGCACTACCGGGCAGCAATTAATGGACACAGACTCCCTTGTATTTTCTCTTCTATGTGAAGACAAGACAAGCATCCTCCTTTGACAACTGCAGGTTGGATATCAATTTACCACAAGCTCAGCACATTCCAGGTTAATGTACTTAGCTTTTTAGAGTGGAGCAAAATGTTAGCATATTATTTACATCTCAAAGATAGCCTTACATTCTAAAACTTAATCGAAACTCTGAATTTTTTAAAGAAAAAGCAATGATCATTGTGTAAGTAAGATTTACAGAAAGTACCTTTTCAGGTTACACTGTAACATACCAGGGAAACACAGTTGGAGGAAGGCATAGTACCAGACATTTGCACATTCACACTAAGAACAAACTGCTCACACTGGCACTTGACACCTTTTCTAGTCACTTAGACGTGGGCTTTTCCCATCTCTGCCTTTATCCCAATAAGCTTAGAGCTCACAAAACGACTTGTCTTTTGCTTCCTGCCTTAGCTCTGTGTCAGGTGTTAGTCTTAGCAAGTCTGAAATTTTCCACAACCAAAGAAAGAGAGGTAAAGCTGTTTTTGGTTATCTTTTAACTTTTGTGAATACATATCTCCCAGTGTTCATCTACATGATCACTCTTAATGTATATTATTGAGCACCTACTACTATATGCTAGGCAGTATTCTGGAATGTCGGGATATAAAAAGAACAGGAAAGACAAAGCTCTTCTTCTCAGCTCTCATAAAATTTCTGTTCCAGAAGAAAAGCTCCTATGATAATTTTATATAGTTCAAGTTTTTTAAAGAAAAACAACTAGGAATGTCATGGAGGATGGGGTTGTGGGGGCGGCCCACACTGTAGATTGGAACTGATTTCTGAATAACAAGATGAACTATCAAGGACAACACAGAGAGAAAAATATTATAGAAAGAAACCATGGCAAGTTCAGGTGAGACTATGGCCTGGTTTTTGAAGAGGAAAAATATCATCGAGGCTGTAGTTTAGTGAGAAAGTTGGAAAGATCAGCAAGAAGAGGAGGCAGAAAGCAAGGAATTCTTAAAAAACATACAACTACAAATCAGAGACATTATGTAGGGAAGAGGAAGGGACTGGGATTAAGGCAGGGACTGGGAGAGTTCAAGGGACCATAGTGATGTTGCATGGGTTAATTGGTGATGGAAATTTTATGGAGACTACACCTAGAAAAGAAAGCAAACATTGTAAGAAAAAATAAAAATAAATTATTTTAAAAAAATTATATATATATGGTTCTAAAAGAATTAAAAGAAAAGAAAACAATGAATTCTATTTTTTTTCTCATTAGATTTATTTAATTGTATTTGACAACATTTGTCGTCCCCAGGGAGTTCCCACCACCATTTCACCAATGCACCATCAACTCAGTCCCTTGTGCTCTTTATGCCCTCATCTCTGTCTTTGCCCTCCCCTCCCTCTGCCGCATCCCCATGTTCCCTTTGGTCTTGTTGAGTTTGTTTGTTTGTTTTTGGTTGTAATTGCCCATTTCCTTGAGCTTTCTCTTGTTTTTGTTTTCTTCTTTTTTATTTTTTGTTTTAGTTGTTGTTTTTTCAAATTCCTCCTAAAAATGAAGCCATCGATATTTTTCTCTTGTCCTCTGACTTGTTTCAGCAAAAGAAACATTAACCAAAATGAAAGACTACCCACTGATTAGGAAAAAATCATTGTACCCCATACAACTGACTAGGGACTTGATCACAAAGATATACAAAGAACTCATAAGACTCAAGAACATCAAAGCAAATGACCCAATCTAAAAATGGGCAGAAGAACTTAAAAGACACTTCACCAAAGGGGACATACACATGGCCAACAGGCACATGAAAAAATGCTTAGCAGCCCTCATAATCAGGAAAATGCAAATTAAAACCACAATGAGGTACCACCTTACACCAGTAACAATGGCACACATCAAAAAAACCAACAACAATAAATGTTGGCAAGGATGTGGAGAAAAAGGAACACTACTTAACTGCTGGTAGGAATGCAAGTTAATGCAACCACTATGGAAGGCCATATGGAGTTTCCTCAGTCTACAGTCTACTAGGGATGGAACTACCATATGATCCGGCAATCTCACTCCTTAGAGGTCTACCCAAAGGACACAAAAACACCGATCCAAAAGAGCACCTGTACCCCTATGTTTATTGCAGCACTATTTGTAATTGGTGAGACCGGAAACAACCCAAATGCCCAAAAGTATATGACTGGATCAAGAAGATGTGGTACATATACACAATGGAATAGTACTCAGCATCCAAAAATGACAAACTAGGGCCATTTATAGAAACATGGATGGAGCTAGAAGGAATTATACTCAGTGAAACAAGCCACAAGGCAAGAGAAAAATATCAGATGGCTTCACTATTAAGGAGGAATTTGAAAAAGCAACAACAACAACAAAAGAAGAGAAAGCTCTTGGAAATGGGCAATTACAACCAAAAAAACAACAAAACAAACAAAAAAAGAAAAGAAAGAAACAAAAACTCAACAAGCTCAAAAGGCCAAAGATAAACCAAAGGGACCATGGGGGGTGGGGACGGAGGGGAGGGCAAAGACAGAGATGAGGGCATAAAGAGCACAAGGGACTGAGGTGATGGTGCATGGGTGAAATGGTGGTGGGAATTCCCTAGGGAATACAAATGATGTCAAATATAATTAAATAAATAAAACCCAAGTATTATACACCCGATATTTGCTAAAAGGTTCTATCTTAAGTGTTTTTAACCACACACATACAAAAGGAAAGGGTAGTTATGTAGGTGATGGATATGTTAATTAGCTTGGTTGTGGTAATTATTTCATAATTGTTTTATAATTATTTTATAACACATCAAACACTTCTCTATGTATATATAGACGTACATGTATTTAATTTTTGTTTACTAATTATATCTCAATATAATTTAAAATAAACTTTAAAAGATCACTAACAACATTCATGTGGGGGAGCTACATAATAAAAAAAGACAGCGCAAACAAAAACAACAACCCACTAACAATCATTAGTCTAGAAGTGATTCTTACTATTCACATATATACTGGTTATTTCTACTTTCTTCAGGAATTGTATTCCAGTGCTCATTTCCTTCATCACTCCTGGCATTCCTACTAGTATAGAAATAGTTAACTCTTCAAATTATTTTGAATGTACAATTTGCTATGTACTGGGGATAAAGAGATAGTGAATTCCTCAAGGAATTTAAATAATCTAGGTAGATAAACATGTAGACAAATTCAATATTAAAAAGTATTTTAAATGTGCGCAAAGGGTAAAGATCATTGGTGAAAAAAAATGTGTAAGCCCATGTGAGGTGTTCAGAAAGAGATGATTAAATGCATTTAGAAGGAGGACTGTCAAAATGATAGCCAGCTGACTGATTACTATGGTATTTTGGGCATCTTTATCAGAGAGTAGAAAGAGCTATGTTAGCCTAGCTCTATTCTATCTATTTCTAATACCTCTACCTGTTAGCAAACTCCAAAACAATGATAATATTGTATTTTTGTAACTCCAATGTATTAACTAAAGCACAAATTTCAAAGAATATTAGTGACACAAAAAAAGATTCTTTTGACCTAAGAAATAAAATGATAGCCCTCCCTTTTTTTTTTTTTTGCATGATTTATCAGCTTTAACTCTTATTGGTACTTAAATCTTCTCCTCTGATTTTGAGTTAGAATGAATTTTGGGAAAACAACACCCCAAAGTATGAAAAAACTCATTTTATAAATGGACATAAACCAGGTCATGACTTAAGTTAGTCAAGCTAAGCACATTTTGAACTCTAGCTTTTATGCAGTACTTTGCATTAAGCAGGGATTTATCTGAGACTAGTGCAATGAACTAAGGTGGTTATTAGATTACTGTAAATCAAAACTATGTAATAATTGGTGTTGAAATTAGAAGAATTTGAAGTGAATTCTTCTTTTTCCTTTTGTTCAGTAATGACTTGAGTTTAAATTGTGTTATTCAAAGGGTACTGGAGCTTTTATAAATTATTCACTTGTGAAGATTTAGCTATTTCAAGCCATATCCCCTGAAACAGAATGGGCTGAGTAAAATGGTTTAATTTTGCCCAAGCATTCATAAATATCCCTTTGCTTTACTTCCGCAACTAATTTGTGTGTCTGTTAGCTTAAGGGTCACATTTCCTGCTATTGGGTTATCTTATCTAATAATTCCCCATTCTAGAGCAATTTAGGAATGAGCTTTTTTGCATTCTGGTTAGCAGAGTAACTTCAAAACTGAGAGTAAAATTAATTGCATTTCAACAACTCTTGACTCTGCAAATGAACTTTTCTTTAACTTTGGTGATCTCATGTCTTTCAGAAAAAAAAAAAAAGGTTATCTTTGTATGAGTCTTCACACACACACACACATACACACATTTCTCTAGTAATGTACTTATTTTCTGAGATACTCTTATTCATGTATCTTTGTTAGAGTTAAAATTACTACATTAATTAGGAATATTTCTTTTTTAAAGTTCAAGTCTCTTTTTTTAAATCTTTTTAATTTATGGCATATAAAAGCTGGGGTACAGGCTAGAGGTTGTGAGAGGATTCACCAGAGACAGAGCTGGCAGCAGAATAGGCAGAAAGGCTAAAAGACACTGCTGAGGGGAGCAGCGGACTAGGCAGGAGCCGTCTGCTGCGCCGTGTGCGTCCCCAACCTGGTAGGGGATTGAAGTCGCGCTGTAGTGGCTACAGAAGCCCCACAGTGCAGCACTCAACCCTTGAGCCACCAGGGAGGCCCTAATTAAGAATATTTCTAAATAGTGTTTTCTGAATATATTTTCCTTAGTCTGGACTAATCCTCCATTACTGGACACAGATGCTCAGCTGGTAATCGATTATCTACAATTGTGCTTTGGAAAAACCTCATTGTGAAGATATTCAATTTATAAGTAGAGCTACAATTTGTAAATAATTCTACAAAATTAATATTCTGAAATCTCCTTGAAATATTAACTCAGTGACTAAAAGATTGCTTCTCTTCCTGAAAACATGATACAATTGGTGCTATTAGTACAATGTTTTCAAGCTTTGTTGTGTTTCAAATTCTGAGTTGATTATTCTTTTTTTTTTTTTTTTAAATCCTTCTTCAGGGTGAAAATCTTGATGGTAGGGTCTGCCCTTGGCTAGCCTTGTGGTAAATGAGAATTGGAGGCAGGATAAAGAATCAGAAAAGGAATAGCATTTTCATAAGAATGGGTTGAGACTTGCTCAAGAGGAATAAGTAGCAAATTCGAAAGTTTAGAGAGCTGAAAACAGAGGAAGGTAAGGAGGAGAGAATGGGTAGCAAGTAAAAACTACAAATGAATATTGACTGATTTTTAAAAAAAATTGATAGTAAAGCCAAGGAGATCAAAGGGTAGTAACTAGAGAGCAGGTTAGAATAAGGAAAGCTTATTTAAGGCAAGTGCAGACTTGAGTAAGTTTATGTAGGAGAAGAAGCCAATGTGAATGGTGAGATACATGGCACCAAATGAACTAATGATTTTAAAAGTTCTTGGAAGAGATATAAGTGAAGAGATCAAGAGCTCGTGTGGAGGGATTAGCAATACCAAAGAAGTATAATAGTTTTGGGAGTATAATTATGGTAAAAAAGAATTATGATGTAGAGATTGTGATTAATTTTATGATTAGGCTATGGTATCCAGTTGTTTGGTCAAATATCATTCTAGATTTTGCTGTGAAGGTGTTCTTTGGATGTGGTTAATATTTAAATTAGCAGACTCTGATACTTCCCAAAGAGGAAATGCAAATGGCCAACAGGCATATGAAAAAATGTTCAACATCCCTCATAATCAGGGAAATGCAAATTAAAACCAAAATGAGATGCCACTAAGAAAGCAGTAAGCTTATATACCAGTAAGAATGGCACATATTAAAGAAAACTAGCAGGCTACTCCAGTGGCACAAGGGGTTAAGCACTCCACGATGAAGCATCTGTAGCCACTGCAGCATGAGTTCGATTACCGGCCAGGGAGGTGACCACATGGCACAGAAGACCTCTCCTATCTCACCTGCTAGACCCTCAGCAGTGTATTTCAGTGAATCTGTTGGTTCTGTTCTCCACTCTGTCTCTTGTGAATCCTCTCACTCCCTGCACCTCTGGTCTGTACCCCAGTTCTTGTATGCATAAATAAATATTAGGAAAAAAAGGGCCTCCCTGGTGGCGCAGTGGGTTAAGCAACGCACTGTGAAGCAAACCGCAGCCACTGCAGCACGAGTTCGATCCCTACTGCCGGCCAGGGAGGGGACCCACATGGCACAGCAGACCTCTCCTGCCTTGCCCGCTGCTCCCCTCAGCAGTGTATTTCGTTCAGTCTGCCTGTTCTGCTCCCTGCTCTGTCTGGTGAATCCTCTCACCTCCCGTGACTCTAGCCTGTACCCCAGCTCTTGTATGCATAAATAAATAAATCTTTAAAAAAAATAAATATTAGGAAAAAAAGAAGGAATTTTGCCTTTAGACTGCTTTAGGACTCAGTGGCAACGTCAGCTCTTCCTTTGGTCTCAAGCCTGTCAGCCTGATTTGCAGATTTTGTACTTGCATACCTGTCAATTGAGTAAACTAAGTTTTTTAAAGTAAATCTCTTTCTATACATTAGTCACTTAAAGACAGGGTATGTTCTGAGAAGTAGATCAGGTGATTTTGTCATTGTGCAAGTGGTATATAGTGTGCTTGCATAAACCTCGATGACATAGCTTTCTACATGTAAGGTACAGGCTGCTGGGACCACTAATACTACTGAATCTCCAAAGCCTGGGATGTAGGTGCGAGCCCTGACACGATGACTGTAGGGGGTTCGGTACAGCCCAGTCCCGCCCGCTAGTGCTTTGTGTGCCCCCACATCACTGTGAACAATTCAGTCGCAGTTTTCCATACCCCTGTTTGCCAGATTGTTGCTCCTGATGTGTGTACCATTGTCCTCTGTTTTCCAGGGGTTATTGACAGTGTTCTCATGCCAACCCATTGTGAGCTCATGGAGGAGGCAGGGCGGCATCTTCTCTCTACTGCCATCTTGCCAGACTCCTGTGAGTTTCGTAATTCTTAGGATTTTGCAGGTTGAATAGTTTTGAGTAGAGGGAGATAAACACTGGGATTATTTAAAGAATATATTTTAATTTTGCTATTTACAGTATTTTGGTCTTTAGTACATACATTGAGAAGTTTTCCACAAAGAGAATATATAGGCAGTTACTGCATAGCATTTCCTTCTTTAATTATGAAAAATTATATTGTTTGGGAAAACCTTTCATTCATCTTAGGTCTTTCTAGATTCTAAGAAGGACATTGAGTACTTTTTGGCTTTATTTATATATATTTGACATCAATTGTGGTCCCCATGGATTTCCCACCACCATTTCACCAGTGCACTGTCACCTCAGTCCCTTGTGCTTTCTGCCCTCATCCCATTCCCTTCATGCCCTCCACCCCAGTGTTTCTTATTTGTCCTTGTCTATTTGTTTTTGTTGTATTTTTTTATTATTGTTGTTATTCTTTTCTTTGATCGCTTATTTGGTTCCCTTATAATCCCCCTAGGGGAGGAACCATCTGGTATTTTTCTTTTGCCTTCTGACTTACTTCGCTGAGCATAATCCCTTCTAGCTCCATCCATGTTTAAACAAATGACTCTAGTTTAGGTATTCTTTTGAATCAGTTTTTGTGTTATTTGGACATATTCCTAGGAGTGGGATTGCTGGATCATATAGGAGTTCCATTTTTAGTAGTTTGAGGAATCTCCACACTGCTTTCCATAGTGGTTGGACCAGCTTGCATTCCCACCAGCAGTGTAGTAGAGTGCTATTTCTCCATATCCTCGCCAACATTTGTTGTTGCTAATTTTTGAATCTGTGCCATTCTCACTGGTGTGAGGTGGTATGTCATGTGGTTTTGACTTGTATTTCTCTGATTACAAGAGAAGTTGAGCATTTTTTCATATACCTGTTGGCCATTTGTATTTCTTCTTTGGAGAAATGTCTTTTTAGCTCTTTGGCCCATTTTTTGACTGGATTGCTTCCTATGTATTTTTTAGTCTGGTCAGCTCTTTGTGGATCTTTGTTTGATAAGTCCCTTGTCAATAGTGCTGTGTGCAAAAATTTTCTCCCAGTCGGTGGGTTGTCGCTTTGTTTTTTAAGTGTGTCTTTTGCTGTACACAACTAAACTTATGTAGTCAAGCTTTTAAGTTTGATGTTGTCCCAACTGTTTATCTTTTCCCTCCTATCTTTGCTTTGGGTGCTGTGTCTTTAAAGATGTTACTGAGGTGTATGTCATGTAGAGTTTTGCCTCCTTTTACTTCAATATATTTTATGGTTTCAAGTCTTATGTCTAAGTCCTTCATCCATTTTGAGTTGATTTTTGTGCATGGTGAAAGGCAGTATTCTAGTTTCATTCTTTTGCATGTAGCAGTCCAGTTTGCCCAGCACCACTTATTGAACAAGCTGTGCTTATTCCATTGCATATTCTTTGCTCCTTTGTCAAAGATTAGTTGTTCATAAGCTTGTGGGTTTATTTCGGGGCTTTCTATTTGATTCCATTTGTCTGCATGTCTGTTTTTGTTCCAATACCATGCCGTTTTTATTATTGTGGCTTTGTAGTTAGTTTTGAGGTCTGGGAATGTGACACCTCCATTCACCTTCTTTCGAGAGATTGGTCTATAGTTTTCTTTTTTTGTGTTGTCCTTGTTCAGTTTTGGTATTAGTGTAATGTTGGCTTCACAAAATGTGTTTGGTAGAACTCCTTCTTTTTCATTTTTGAAATAGTCTATGTAGGCTAGGTACTAGTTCAGTTCTGAATGTTTTGTAGAATTCATTTGTAAAGCCGTCTTGTCCTGGACTTTTATTTTTGGGAAGGGTTTTGATTATGGTTTCAGTTTCACTACTTGTAATTGGACTGTTTAGATGTTCTATATCTTCTTTATTTAACTTTGGTGATTGTAAATTTGCAGAAATTTGTCTATGTCTTCTAGGTTGTTGGCCTTGTTTGCATATAGCTTTTCATAGTATTCTCTAATTACTCTTTTGATTTCTGCTGTGTCTGTTGTGATTTGTCCTCTTTCATTTGTTATCCTATTTACTTGTGTATTCTGCCTTTTTTTCTTTGTCAGCCTGACTAGGGGTTTATTTATTTTGTTTATTTTTTCAGAGAACCAGCTGTTGGTTTCATGGATCTTTTGGATCACTTTCTTAACTTCTAGTTCATTTATTTCTGCTTTGATTTTTATGATTTCCTTTCTTCTACTGGCTTTTGGGTTTTCCTGTTGTTCTTTTTCCAGTTCTTTCAGGTGGGCGATTATGTTGTTTCTTTGTGTTCTTTCTTATTTCTTGGTGTGTGCCTGTATTGCTATATATTTTCCTCTTATAACTGCTTTTTCTGTGTCCCATATATTCTGGAGAGTTGTGTCCTCATTATCATTCATCTCAAGGAATTTTTAAATTTCTTCTTTGATGTCCTCCTTGGTCCATTGGCCTTTCAGTAGTGCGGGTTTCAATCTCCATGTGTTGGGGGTGGGGTTCCTTGTTTTCTTTTCGTGGTGAATTTCTAGCTTGATGGCTTCGTGGTCAGAGAAGATAGTTGGTATGATTTCGATCTTAGAGTATTTGCTAATGTTCGTCTTGTGACCCAGTATGTGGTCAGTCCTGGAGAATGTTCCATGTGCACTTGAGAAGAATGTATACCCATTTTTGTGGGGTGTAATGTTCTATATATGTCTGTTAACCCATGAGGTCTAGATCCTTGTTTAGTGCTCTGATATCTTTGCTTATTTTTTGTCTCGTTGATCTGTGCCTTGGTGAGAGTGGTGTGTTGAAGTTTCCTACTACGTATGTATTTTCTTTTTTTAAATATATTTTTAAAATTTTTTTAAAAGATCTATTTATTCATGCACATAAGCAATGGGGTACAGGCCAGAGGTGCGGGGGGTGAGAGGATTCACCACAGACAGAATGGGGAGCAGAACAGGCAGATCAACAGAAGTACACTGCTGAAGGAAGCAGCGGGAACAGCAGGAGAGGTGTGCCGCGCCATATCGGTCCCTTCCCTGGCCAGTGGCAGGGATTGAATTTGTGCTGCAGTGGCTGCGGTTTGCTTCATAGTGCATTGCTTAACCCACTGCGCCACCAGGGAGGCCCCTGTATTTTCTTTTATGTCAGTTTTCAAAGATGTTATTAGTTGTCGAATATATATTGGTGCTCCTTCATTGGGTGAGTATATGTTGATGAGTGTTATCTCTTCTTGATTTAATGTTCCTTTAATCATAATGTAATGCCCGTCTGTATCTCTTTTAACCATTTTAGTTTGAAGTCTATTTTATCTGATATGAGTATAGCTGTTCCTGCCTTCATTTTTAGTCCATTTGATTGTAGGACTGTTGTCCAGCCTTGTATTCTTAGTCTGTGTTTGTCTTTTGTACTTAAATGTGTTTCCTGTAGAAAGAGGTACCAACTTACACCAGTAACAATGACACACATCAAAAAAAACCAACAACAATAAATGTTGGCGAGGATGTGGAGAAAAAGGAACACTACTTAACTGCTGGTAGGAATGCAAGTTAATGCAACCACTATGGAAGGCCATATGGAGGTTCCTCAGTCTACAGTCTACTAGGGATGGAACTACCATATGATCCGGCAATCTCACTCCTAGAGGTCTACCCAAAGGACACAAAAACACCGATCCAAAAGAGCACCTGTACCCCTATGTTTATTGCAGCACTATTTGTAATTGGTGAGACCGGAAACAACCCAAATGCCCAAAAGTATATGACTGGATCAAGAAGATGTGGTACATATACACAATGGAATAGTACTCAGCATCCAAAAATGACAAACTATGGCCATTTATAGAAACATGGATGGAGCTAGAAGGAATTATACTCAGTGAAACAAACCAAGGGCAAGAGACAAATATCAGATAGCTTCACTTTTAGGAGGAATGTGAAAGAACAGCAACCACAACAAAAAATAAAAAAGAAGAAAAAACAAAACAAGGGAAAGCTCTTGGAAATGGGCAATTACAACCAAAAACAAAGAAACAAAAACTCAACAAGCTCAAAAGGTCAAAGATAAACCCGAGGGATCATGGCGGTGGGTGGAGGGAGGGGAGGGCAAAGACAGGGATGAGGGCATAAAGAACACAAGGGACTGAGGTGATGGCGCATGGGTAAAATGATGGTGGGAACCCCCTGGGGACTATAAATGATGTTAAATACAATTAATTAAATATAATAAAAAATAAAATACAAATGTGTTTCCTGTAGAAAGCAAAAGTTTGGGTTTTGTTTTTTAATCCAGCCTACTCTGTGTCTTTTTATTGATGAGTTTAGTCCATTTACATTTACACTTAAAATTTATATCCTGGCATTCATCTTTGCCATTTTGTTTGCCTATTTGTGTTTCTATTCTTCACCTTCTTTTATTCATTCTTCTGTTGGTTTTAGTTCTTAGGTTTCTTGTAGAATTTTTTGGAGTGGGGATTTTGTAGAAGTGAATTTCTATAGACTTTGTTTGTTTGAGAAGGTTCTTATTTTTCCCTCATAGAGGAAGGAGAGCTTTGTAGGATAGAGTATTCTTGGTTGGATTTTGTTGGCTTGGAGTTTGTTAAATATGTCCCTCCATTCTCTTCTTGCCTTTAGTGTTTCTTTGGAGAAATCTGATGTCAGCCTGATTGGTTTTCCTTTATATGTGATCTGTTTCTTTGTTCTTGTCAGTTTCATTATTTTTTCTTTGTCTTAGACCTTTGGAAACATTAGTATTATGTGTCTTGCTGTAGTTTTCCTTTCATTGTGGTAATTTGGCGTTCTTCTGGCTTCTTGTATGTCTATTTTCATTTCCTTTTTCATGCTTTGGAAGTTCTCTTCAATTATCTCCTCGAATAGGTTCTCAGATGCTTTTTCTTTCTCCTCACCTTCTGGTATACCTATAACTCTTATATTTCCTTTCCTCATGGTGTAAGATAGTACTCAAAGTGTTTCTTCAGTTTTTTTCATTTTTACATCTCTTTCCTTGTCTTTTTGGTTGTTTTTATGTCTGTGTCTTCGAGAGTACTGATTCATTCTTCCATTTCTTCTATTCTGTTTTCCTGGATTTTCCCAGAATTCTTGAGCTCCTCCAGTACTCTCTGTTTTTCTTCATTTCTTTTTCTTTCCCTTTCCTCCATTTCTTCCATTTTCTTCTGTAGGAATTCTATCTCATTCCTCATTTCCTTGATTATATTCTTATCTTTTTCTGCATTTCCTCTTTATTCTTTGATTGTTCTCATCATGGCCTTTTGGAATTCTGCATCCATATTATCATGTTCTGGATGTTGACTTTCTGTGGTGTATTGTTTCTGAGTGGGCCTCCTTGATCACTGGTATTTTTCTTTCTTCCCATTGCTAATCTTTGGCTTTGAATCTGTTGTACCCTAGTAGTGCTGGTGCTGTTGGGTATGATTTCTGATTTCTCTTCCTAAGGTTTGGGTGTGCTTACCTGGTATCTGTTCCTCTATGGCTGAGTACAGGTTTGAGTAGTCTTCCTTTTTGGCAGATATTGTTCTGGTCTATACTTTGCTCCAGAAGCCCTTGTTTTTCTGCCCTCCCCCACCCCACTATATAAGATAGGCTCTGATGTCTCAGTTGTGGTATTCTGGTGTCTTGTGTAGAGTCCTGTACCTCCAGAAATACACTGAGGCTAAGTCCACAGTGAGGTGCCTACAGTCTGGGTGGGATATACTTCTCTGATGAGTTGCTGTGTCCCTTGAGGCATGTCTCCAGTGATTGTTGGGATTGAAAGAAAATAAAAGGAGTGAGAGAAGGGATAAGAGGAAAGAGGAAAATGGTACAGAACTCTAAAAGGAATGAAGGTAAAAGAAAAAAGCAAAGATTGTGTAGGGGGAAGAGGAAAGAGGAGGAGGGAGAGAAGAATGTGATGAAAAGTGAAAGTAGTATAGGCAATGTTGTGGGGGTAAAGAATAGAAGTAGGGGAATCCGGTACCCACACTAGGATAAAGAGGTGAGGGTAGCAGATTAGCAGCTGACCAGTAGACAAGCAAATACATGAACAGATGGGGGCAGAATTGCTTTTCCGGACTCTAAGAGTTCCCCATGATTTCCACTGGGGATCGCTATCTCCCTTGTGGAATTTTAGCAGAGGGGAAAGAAAGACAGGGAAAAAAAAAGGAAAAAAAGAAAGAAAAACAGAAAAAAAGAAAAACAAAACAAAAATAAAACAAAAGGTGGGGAGCAAAAAGTGGTGCTGATTGAACTACAGTGCAGGTATGGAAATTTTTCAGGTCCCGTGTGGTAGCTAGGTGGGTGACGGGGCTCCTGAGGACTCCTTCCACCTGAGGGCTTGGGGTTCCAACAGGCCCCCTCTGTAGAGGCTAGCTCTATGAGGCTCCCCATAATGTCTTTCCATAAAAGAAAAGGAGGAAAGATGAAAAAATAAAAAGGAAAAGGGGAGTAGAGAAAAAGTCTCCCTAGTCTCTGGGTGTGTGGCAGAGGTGGGGGGAGGTGTTGGGAGGGCAAGGCAACCACAGAGTGGCTGGCACCCCAGCTGTGCCTGTCCTAGACTCCCTTTGCCTGCCTGACCTTGTCCAGATGTCTCAGGATTCAGAATCCAGATGTCTCAGGCTTCTCCTCTGTGCCTATTCTCCAGATTTGTTTTCCTTTCTGTTGTTCGAGGTATGCCGGCTTTGTGGGTGGTGGAGGGTAGAGGGTTCTTCTGGTTTGGGGGTAGCTCCTACCACAATGAGTCCATATCTTGTTGCTTTGCCTTTTCCCCGCTGATTCTGTTGGGTCATCAACTCTGTTCAAAATACCTGGACCTTGTCAGGGAGATGCTGTAATTTCTTCCTACCCATGGCTTTTAAGGGAGATTTTAATCCCAGTGTGTCTTTGCCACCATGTTGGTGACAACACCCCCAGGACATTGAGTATTAGGAGCACTGAACTTGGTGCTAGAAGACCTTGGTATAAATCAAGACTTTTCAGTTTGCTAAATGAGTAAATGTGGACAGTTCATTTAATCCCATTAAATCTTTATCTTACAAAAGATGAATGATAACAATATCTGTAGGGTTATTAAAATATTCATTAAATGAGATTAGGATTAAGTGGAGTAGATAAGCATTCTTTTGAAAATATTGGGTAATATTTTACAAATATTAATTAGACATAGTGCTATCTTTGAGGAACATTCACCTGATTCATTTCATATCAGGGTTTAAAACAAGAAGAAAGAAATACATGTATGTACTTACACAATCAACATAATTTTTTCACTAAATTTTATTTTTTACAATTAATTTTACAGGTTCTGAGATGCAGACTCTTAATAGAATTCTCAAGAGAGGCTGTCAATATCTACCCCTAGTTTACACTTCTTAATGAGCACTAAACTACTGTGTGATCAACACAATATTCTGCTTCAAGTGTTTGACAATTGACACCCATAACTTTCTGCACCGGAGGTGATATTTGATGCATTGTATGAGACAAGACCTGACACTGCCACACGGGATAATCCTTTTCCTTTTGGACCCCATGGAGGAAGGAAGTCTTCCCACCAACATGGCAAGGATCCCCTGTGCTCTGGCCTTATCACAGAGAGAAGCAGAACTCACATGTCAAAAAAAGGCAAGAAAGACATATGCACAGATCATTCAGGGGAAAAGAACCCTCAGAGACAAAAAGAGTGTGTAGTTCTTATAGTCATTCCAGAGAACATTAATTAGGGTATAAATGGAACTGCTCCAATACCCCTTCTCCTAATGTAGAGGTTTAAGTGAGACAGTACCTTTTTTCTCTCTCACATAACAGTAAAGTAGGCTGGCATTCCGAAGTAGGTGGTAGTTTCCGAGCCACAAATTTTCAAGGATTTGGTGGGTAGCTTGGCCAGTGTAATGTCATCCCTTTCTATAGATTGAAGGTATCTCCTTCAGGTGTCACATGTCCCAACCATAAAGAGGAGCAGAAGAGGAAATGAAAGGCAAGACTTTTTCTTTTTGTGACCATGACTCTGAGTTTGTTCATATCAGTCTCAATCATCTCCCCTTGTTGAGAACATCCATGGTTACACTTACCTACAAGAAAAGTTACACAATGTATTTTCTAGATGGGACAATTTGTGCTCTAAAACTGGTGTTTTCATCTATTACTTTTCTCTCTCCCCTTTCATCAGCATTTAATTTTGAATGATAGCTTGGTTTTCAAATTACTTCCACTATTCTCCATATTTCTGACTGCATATTTTTAACTGATGTCTTTTTTTTCTGGCCTTCTACAATGACCTTCTAACTGATCAGTTTGCTTCCAGTCTTGCCTCATGAAATTCCTCACACAGTAACAACTGAAATTTAAACATCAAACCCAATCTCATCTATTTTCTTTTTAAGCCCTTTGGTGTCTTCTCATTCCCACAGAATAAAGTACAGACTCCCCACCAGAAGCTATAATGCCTGGAAATGACCAGGTCCCTTTTTCATTATCCTGGTCAAGATGTTCTGGTCTCTCTAGCCTCTACCACTTTGCTAGAACACTGAGATCCCTTCCCACCCCGAGAGCCTTAAGTCCACTATCCCTTGTCCTAGAAAGTTTTTCTCTGGATCTCTGCACAGCTGACTGACCCTCATCTTTTGGCGTTCAGAGCAAATGTCATCTATTCTGAGCACCCTTCCTGCTTGCCCTTTGCAAAGCCACATATCTTGTTCCCAGTTACACAATGTGGTCTTTATCATATCGTTTTGTTTATTTATTCCCTTTATAGCATTTATGAAAATACATAGCAACCTTATTTGACTACTTGTTGTTTGATCAATCAGTCAACTGTTGATTGTCCCCTCATTGGAAAGTCACTCTTACAAGGACCATCTGTTTGGCTTACTCCGATCTTCAAACTCTGGCACATAAAAGAGCTTAATAAATGTCTATCAATTCAGTGACTAAATGAATTGAGTGTATTTCATGTTTCCTACAAATAAGAATCTTGTGTCCCTGGTGGGAAAACCAGGTGAAATAATCATTATGCAGATTTTCCTTCACTGCCTTTACTTCTGACTTGGGCATCCTGCGAGTTTCTCCTGAATCATAGAATTGTGATCTCAGCTGGTGTCTGAAGTTTTAGCTATTCTTCTCTAGCAGGTTGAATGGTGGCCCCCAAAATTATGTTCCTGTACCTTGTGAATGTTACCTTATTTGCAAAAAGGGTCTTTGCAGATGTAATTAAGGATATTGACATGAGATCACTTGACATTAACTGGGTGGGCCCCAAGTTCAGTGATTAATGTCCCTGTAAAGGGAGAGGGGAACTAGGTGCCAAGGAAGTATGTGTGGGGGGCATATGAAGGAGGAGGTGGAGACAGCAGCAGAGAGGAGCCTGGAATAGCTGAGTCTGCAGCAGGTTGGAGAGGTGAGGAGGACTCCCTCCTCCCCCAGAGCCTTGGGAAGAAATGTGGTTCGGCTAAGACCCGAGCCAGAAATCTGGTCAATTTTCAGTAGAAGTATGTCCTAGATATCGTATAGAACATACTTACAATACAAAATTACCTGAAATTCTAATTTTACTGCATTTTTATTGCTCAATCTGATAATTTTATAGCAATCACAAGAAATGTGAAAGCAAAGAATTGGCTGGGATGATATATAGATTCTATCAAGTAAGAACTGGCACCATGTTAAAAAAATTCAATCAAGTAACTAAAATAAAATGAAATTGGTGTCTGAGGAGTTTTAAATATGCTGCAAAATTCTGAAATTTTGCCCAAAAATTTAATTGAAGTGCTTGCATATAGAAAAGATTTTTTTCATATTTTAAATCTGATCTAATACTATTTTGGAAGTATCTAATTTGTTTCTTGAGACTGTAAAAACCAGGAACTAAATTCCATCTGATCCTGGCTTAATTTTTTTTTTTTTTTGTCTCTGGAGGATTAGGATTAAATTGAGGACCATTTCATTTCTACTACTGCAGTTTTTTAGATTCAACTTGAAAATAGGTAAATTAACACATAAGAATTAAAAAAATTGGACTGAAAATAGCTTTTGATGAAGCACATTAAAAGACAGTGCCCCCCAGGGCCTGCAGGTGTTTCTAGCAATGAGGGAGGAACCTCTCTCCACAGTATTCCCAGAGTTCTCCACAGGCTGAGGAGCAGCTAATACCACCCAGAGGGCAAAATTCTGGGTTGCTCTGTTTACATTTTGTACTCTTAATGTTTATAATCACTTTCTTTCTTCCCCCTTGTGAGTTTTAAAGCACAAATATCATTCAGGCTATCAAATAAGTAATTTAACCCATTTCAGGATCAGATGAACAATCAAATGAGATGGGGGTAGGGGGAGAAAAGAGGGAGGGGAGGTAGGGGGGCCAGGGAGAAGAGAGAAAGTGGGGAAGGGAGAGAGAGAAAACAGGGTACCAAAATTCCACAAATCTTTAGTTTATTAATGAAAGAAGCCGTGAACTGGGTAGATTTTATATCTCTTACTAATAAGAATCAGGTGCCTGCCCTGTGGTGGCCAAACAATATAAAAAGAACCTATGTAGAGATTTTCCACAGCTTCATTTCTGACTCTTGTGTACTGAGTGACATAACTAAGCAGAAGACAATCATACCCTCCTTCCTCCCCTTGCAGTAGAAGAACTAAGAGACTGTAGGAATAATGCAGCTGAGAGGAAGAGCCATCCTTAATGGGATCCTGCTATTCCCAAATCACCTCTAGGGGGTGGTGCTGCAGCCGTGCCCAAGGCCAGGACTCCTGGGTGGGAGGTAGGGCAATTACTGAGGCTGCTAGGGATGCACAGCTCTGTCCACACTGCTGTGGGCAGCCAGGTGGAGGAGCAGCAGTGGGTGGCTGTCACCAAGTGGGCCATCTGGTCAAGTACTTGGTGATTAGTTCCCTGGAGATGATCTGACTCTTCTCCTTGATGGCAAGAAAGCTGATATTGACTTATTCCTGTGGGCACAACTCACTGGGCCACCATCTTGGCCAAGCTTTTAGTATCCCTGTGCAGTGAGGATACTGGGGTAACGAAGATCTGCAAGTCACACCACTTCCCTTACAAGATGACTATGCTACGGCTCTGTGCAGCTGAGATACACCCTGTCCCCAGCTCGTGGCCTGCTCCATCACTGACACACCTTGGTCAGGCGCTGCTCTGCTGCCTGGGCCAATGGCTATGGCCACCTTCAATTCTACCCCCAAAACCTACAGCCATTAAATTCCCCATCTGGAAACAGACCCTATTCCGTAAGTCTCCCTAGAAGAAAACCCTTGCCTTCTTGTGAAGACCCCCTCCCCCCACAGTTTTCCTGCAGAGCACCTGGACTCCAGCTGCAATCTGTTTTTGATACAAAGAAACAAAGTGAATCAAGCTTGTTAAGATTAAAAACAAAAACAGAGGAAGTATGTGTGTGTGGGGGGAGGCGAGGTGTGTATGTGTTGGAGTGGGGTGGATGTGAGTAAGGTGGAGGAGTATTGGTGAAGAAGGGACTTTCCAAAGAGATTGTCACAGAAATTTAGTAGTGATTTTCTACCAAAGACACAAAGTAGGAAGTCATTGATCATACCAAGGGAAGTTTCTGGACAGTTTGATATTTATTCATAATCTGTTCCTCAATCAATCCCCGACTGATTCATGTGTCAAGAATTATGTTACATGCCAGGGCTTCTCCAAAGAAAAAGTTTTGTTCACTGACTTGAGAGTGGACAGTGCAATGACTAAGTGTTCTCAGGATAGAAATATTTAAGGATGGTAGTTAACCTACAAAGAGTAAGCCTGGGAGGGCAGTGGAAAGAAGTATCATAATCTCATTGTTTTGGTGTCCAGGTTAAGCTTGGGTGATTTATTGGATTAGATACATATTTTATTTTTATTTTTTAATAAATAAAACTTATTACTTATTTTTTCTTTATATGTATTTAACATCAATTGTAATCCCCATGTATCCCCCATCACCATATCACCAGTGCACCATCACCTCAGTACCCCGTGCTCCCATCTGCCCTCAACACTCCCCCTCTTCCCTCACCACCAAGTGTCCCCAATTTGTCCTTGTCTTTTCATTTTTGGTTTTTGTGTCTTTATTGTTATTGTTCTTATTCCTTTCCTTGATCCTCATTTGGTTCCCTTATATTCCTCCTAAGGGAGGAACCATCTGGTATTTTTCTTTTGCCTTCTGACTTACT
>JAGFMF010011923.1:73895-85431 GCA_019455555.1 Galemys pyrenaicus
GTGTAAGAGAGTTCCTTTTTCTCCACATCCCCGCCAACATTTGTTGTTGCTACTTTTTTGGATCTGTGCCATTCTCACTGGGGTGAGGTGGTATCTCATAGTGATTTTGACTTGCATTTCTCTAATGACAAGAGAAGTTAAGCATTTTTTTCATATGTCTATTGACCCTTTGCATGTCCTCTTTGGAGAATTGCCTTTTTAGCTCTTTTGCCCATTTTTGGACTGGATTGCTTCCTTTGTTTCTGTTTAGTCTGGTTAGTTCTTTGTGGCTCTATGTGATAAGTCCCTTGTCAGTAATGTTGTGTGCAAAGATTTTCTCCCAGTTGGTAGGTTTAGACACATATTTTAAAGCAACTAGTGAAGAATCAAAATATTTATCAAAAAATAGCATTCCTAAACAGCTGTCCTTTCCCAGGCACCTCTTCTGTGCCACATCGTGTGTCCTACTCATCCTCACAATGGCATTATGAAGTCAAGATTCTCATCCCCATTTTACATGAGGGCACTTAGGGTCAGAGGGTTTGAAGAATTATCTAGGTTAGCACAGTGACTGAGCCAAAAAAATCAATTATTTATTTAAAATATCTGTTTATCAAGGTATAAATGATTTATAACAGTGTTCTGCACTTCTTCAGATGTATGTTATCACACTATAACTTCCACCAAAGCCTTATTAACTCTCCACTGTAGTCCATTAAGCCCTCACCCCCTTGCTGCCCCAGCCTCTACCACCACCCCCCCCTTCCCCTGGGAGCCTCAGTTCTGCAGTCAGAATTCAAAGGTTTGTTGTGTTTTTGTTTTTTTGCTTTGTTTTTTATATTCCCTATATGAGTGAAATCATCTGGCACTTGTCTTTCTCCTGACCTATTTTTCTTAGCATAATGTCCTCCATTTATGTCCAGGCAAAATTTCATCTTAAAAAGACATTTTTGATTGCCATGTCTTCCACGTTGCCTTTCTGCCTGTGTCTTAGGAAGTACATATGTGAATAGGTGCCTTGATGTGTGTCCCCTTTATTTGCTGATGATTTTAAATATCCCCAGGTTGAAATACAGTTATCTGACAATGAAGTGCTTTAGTTCATCACACAAACCAAAAACACTGTATTTCACTTAGCATAAACTAATCTGATGTAACTTTCGATAGCTGGATGTGTTTTTAAAAATTTTCTGCCACACTGTGATCCCTTTATTTTTGACAAGGGGATTTTCAGTCAATGAAAATACCCTTTTATTTGCAGAAACGTGAATACAGGTTTCACTGAGGTGGTCTGGGTTCCTCAGCATAAGACTGTCCCAAGCAATACTGAGCCCTGTTCGTGGTTCTCTTGGTGCCTCCTGAACAACCAACATATGGAGATGCCAAAACAGAATGATAGCCTTATGAACAGAGCAGTGAAGCTATAGCCACTGGGAATGAAGTTTCCCGAAGACTGTGGCGCTGGATGAGAATGGGGTCTTTTACCGCACTGTCTTATGTCATTTGGTTGTGGCTTCCTTGCATCTCACAGAAGGATTGTGGGTCAGTCAGCACAGCTGCTCTAAAGTATGCTCTATGCTCCAGCTCAGTGCATCTCACAAGCTAATGTTCTTTCTCATCCACTGGGGATCTTCTGACTATGTCTGAGCTGGGCCTGACAATCTCACTTCCAACATAAATGTTACCAGGTAGTGCTAGGACTGCTGAGCCACAGACCACTCTTCGAAGAGCAGGGGCTTGGTATGAATGCAGAATCCTGATCAAGAGCTTGCCTTGATTCTGGAATGCCATACGACTTCCCCCACTTATTAGAAAATAATTATTGAGTACCTGCAATGTATAAATGTATAGGCACATACACAACACAGAAGATATAGCTCTATCATTTAATGTCTATCTATCTATCTATCTATCTATCTATCTATCTATCTATCTATCTATCTATCAAAAAAGCACAATCTTCAAGTTTTTCCAGTGTATACCCCTGTATGAGGGAGTGGTGGGAAAAGGGAGAAATTTTTTTTCTTCTCATTAGCATAATATTCAAGTTACTTATTGAACCATTATTTTTGTAATTTAAAGTAAAAATTATTGTTAAAGGATAGTTTGCATTGAAGTGAGGAAAATAAACTATTAATGACACTAGGTTAAAGAGCAAGCAGGCACATCCCACTCAGGGGCTTCTTATTCTAAAACAAATAAAGATACATTAAAGGTTATTTTGAGGTGGGGCGACATGATTACATTTGGTTTTAAAATGGTAGTTTGGGATTCAGATTGACTTGCAGGTGATAAGTCGGGAGGCAGGAAAAGCAGTTAGAATACTGTTGCCATAAACTAGGAAAGGTGAGACTGAAAGAAGGGGGTGGATGTACAGACAAAATCAGCTGGATTGCATGTGGGGAATTAAGAGAAAACCATTATGACGCTCGTTGTTTGGTATGTGCAGTTCAATGGATGTTGATCATATTTATTGAATAGAGAACACAGGAGGGCTTTGGAGTTTGCAGTGAGAACACCTGTAAGCCCAGATGTCCCTGTGGGTCATTCACGATATGTTGTAGGACTTGGGAGTGTGCCTGGGCTGGGCATACAGAGTTGGATGATGATAGAAGTCATGACACTAAATGGGCTTATCCACAGAAAATATATATCGCTGAGATTTATATTTAGCTGGAGATCACACATATGGGTGTCAATGAATCCTAAACCTTCACAAAATCTACTTTTTATGTACATTTTTCTGGGAATAATGATACTGAGGTTTCATGAAATTTGCCAAGGAGATTTTCAACCTGAAAGTTTAAGAGTCATTGTGTTGGAGTGTGAAGAGAGAATGGGGACCCAGGACACACACATGGTGTGTGGAAAAAGAAGAATCAAAATCTGAGAACAGACGCTGGGTGGTATAAGTACCAGGACAACCTTATCAGATGCTTAGCTGACTAATTCTGCCACATTTTTCCTGGTGCTGTCTCAAGGAAAAGAAGACAGGATTCTGGAAGACTGGGTTGCAAGCACTGATGAGCTTCAGGAGTAGCAATCACAGAACAGGAGAGCTTAATGAACTTCAGACATAGGGATTTTTGGAACTTATTCTTAGAACTTTCCAAAACCTGAACACCTCCGATCACTTCTTCAGTAAAGAATATTAATAAATATCATTCTTTTAGTCTAAAAAATTCTTGTTCATAGAACATGTAATTGCTTTTATTCATTAGGCTATATGGAAAAAGATGAAAGCAGAGTCCAGCATTGGAATCATCTTGTAAAATTAAGATAAAAGATGAAATGTCTTTTGAAGTACAAATAGAATATTGCTTTATCACTCATGTTCTTTGCAAATACATTGTGTTTCAAAGGTTTTCGCACCAATTGGACTGAGAACAATTCGATCTTGATCCTGTATCTGTCTTTTTTTTTTTTCATCACACCATAAATTTGTCCTCACAACTCAATTTGCTACCTAATTTTATTGGCTAATAGCAGTAACTTGGGAACTTTGTTACAGTATTGGTGGGGGAGAGGGGGGACACAGTCCATACCAGTAATGAGGCTTATTGATGGGTTTGGGCTCTCTACCACAATTTATTCACTGGAAAAATTGTATTTTCACCTTGGCCAATCATCCTTCTGTTCACAGTTGTACTAGTTTTCTGTTGCTATTTCTCCAATCTAGCGGTCATTTGTAGCAACATGGATGGAGCTGAGTGGAATTATGCTAAATAAGACAGAAGGAGAAAGAAATACCAGATGGTGTCACTTACATGTGGAATAAAGAAATCAAGAAAAGGGTCAAACAAAGAGAAACTTTTAACACCAACCCTTGAGGCCCCCCCTCATGGTTTGGGGGTTAAGTCTCAGGGCTACCACCTCCACAGCCCTCCTGGGGCAAAGCAGACTGAGTTTGCTCTCCAGCCAGGGAGCTGACCCACAAAGCGCAGCAGACCTCTCCTCTCTCACCCGCTGACCCCCTCAGCAGTGTAGTCTGTCAGTCTGCCTGTCCTGCTCCCCAATCTGTCTCTAGTGAGTCCTCTTATCCCACCCCCCCACCCCCCCCCACCACCACACCTCTGACCTCTGGCCTACACCTCCTGTTCTTCTATGCAGAAATAAATAAAATAAAAATCTTACAATAAAGGAATATTCTAAAAAACAAAAAACCAATCCTTGAAAACTTACCATAGTTCTGAGGCATCCAGAGGGTGAGAGGTGAGAACAGGGTGAGGAAGAGCACAGTGGATTATGCTGGGAGACTTCTGAGTGCTTTGGTGGGGCGTGTGCTACGGCCACTCTACTAGATAGGGGAGATCCTGTGCTGTCAAAACATTAACAATAATTTAAAACAATGGTACTTCAATTTAAAAAAGAAGGGAGATAGTACCTATGAATTTTGCTTCCATTTTTAACATAGTGTAGTGGCAAGATGGAGGTGGCACTGGAGCAAGGTTCGGGATGGTTCGGGCAGACAGGTGAAGGAAGGAGAGTCTCAGAGCCCTCGGTGGCTTTTCATACTTTAGTCAGGTGGCCAGGTACATGGCAGGCATGGGGGCCGGGGGGCCGGGAGGCTGGCAGGCTCCCAGCCCCCAGCACATCTCACCCTCTCGGCTGCTTCTTCTCTCGCTGCTGCTGCTGCTGTTGCTGCTCGTCAGTACTGTCTGTTGGTCCTCACAGTTCGTCCTCACAGTTCTGGCGTCCTCATGACGCTGCCCATTTATGCCTGTGTGTGCTCACTTGCACATGCACACCCTGGAATGCTCACAGCACCACAGGTGTCCATCATCAGTGGTGGGAGGGTGGAAATACCTGATCAACCTTTACCCTCCACATAGGCAGTGACCTCTAAGTTGGGAACATTTGGTGTTGTTGTGAGTCAGTTTTAATGGATGGTAGGATCAGGTAAAGTTGGGGTTAAGCAGAATAGTTAATGAATGTATTTTCACTAGATTGAACTTGGCAAAATATCAGTTGCTTATAGTTCAAGAATTTCTCTGTATGAGACTCATGAACAATAACTAATCCATCTCATCCTGATCCATATAATCTGTTAAAAGCTTGTCTATGAAAATTTACTTACAAGGAATTTCATATCCCTTTCATTTCAAAAGTTTTTCCTGTTTTCCTCCTTCCAATGGCCTTCAAAAATGCCATTCTTTATTAAATTTTAGGACAGTGTATGCCTAATTATAGACTTAGAATAATGTAGGGTGTGAGCTTACCACCATGTCTCTTAAATGACTCATTTAGGGAGTATATGAGGGAAACTCAAAAAAGGATGCACTGTTGGTCAGGACTGTTTAGAACTTATTTCTTAGTCTCTCTTTAGCAGCTACTTCCTGCAGCTCATTTGGGTCACATAAAGGGAGTTACCCCATTCTTTTTTGTTGTTGTTGTTTAAATATTTTTATACATACAAGAACTGGGGTACAGGCCAGAGGTGCAGGGTTTGTGTGTGTGTGTGGGTGAGAGAGAGAGAGAGAGAGAGAGAGAGAGAGAGATAGAGAGATTGAGGATTCACCAGCGACAGAGTGGAGAACAGAAAAGGCAATACATAGCTGAGAAGAGCAGCAGGCAAGGCAAGAGAGTTCTGCTGCGCGATGTGGGTCACACATTGGCCAGGGATGGAACTCATGCTGCAGCCAGTGTATGCTCCACAGTGTGGTGTGTAACCCCTTGTGCCACCAGGGAGGCCCCAGGAGTCACCCCATTCTGTAAATATTGGGGTTGCTCCTAGAACTGTGGGCATGTTTGGAAGCCTTTGAAACAAAATGGATTCCATCCCTCTGGATCAGAAGGAAGTTAATTAACATGAGAGTGTGTGGGGTGAGAAGATGTTTTCTGGAGGTCATTGTTATTCTTTATGCGTCTGGAGATTAAGAAGTGGTATTTTGAAATTGAGAAAAGAAACTTGGTCATATATTTTTGTAAGTTTTTTTGTTGGAGGACTTAGCTGCTGGTTATGTTTTAGAAGTATACCACCTGAGGAATAAATCAAGAAGGGAGGACTTAATGTGTGCTCTTGAGAGAGGAGAACAGACTTAACTAAATCACCAACACTCAGGTGACTCTGCTTGTATTGATTTTGGAAAGTACAGGTGTGGCAAAATTTGTTTGAACTTTATTACACAGAAATTCATACAGTTTTTAATTTCTTTATTGATAAAATACTCTAAGTATGCTTCTTAATTTCTAATGGAATCCTTACTCCCTTTCTGAAGAATTTGCTCCTATTTTGTGAGCACAACTGCACAGTTCTCAGAAAACATTACCTTAGTGACTCTTAGAACATATCAAAAAAAAAAAAAAAAGAAAGAAAGTAGCAAGTGAGTACTCTCCCATCTTACTTGCAGGTAAGTTAATCATGGGTACGGGTCACATATAATAATAGCCAAGAAACTGTGTGACTTAAATATTTGCGGAATGTATAGATGAGGCAGTAGCTTTAAGAAGATAGTTGTCTAAAAAAGGTGCGCATGTGTAGATATGCTTGCAAAATGTTAAAAGAGAATTATAAACTATGATAATTCCCAGAAGAAATACTTTTTTTTTCAGTTAGGGAAATCTGGGGATGACTTAGGGGGCATGTCAAACCTTCCTCTAGAAATGCTCAGTATTGAAAACTGGCAGAAGACTTGTCCAGTGATTAGTGCAGAGTATACACCCCTACCCTGTTGAGCCCAGAATGTTTTCTAGACCAGTTAGGTGAAAGGTTAGAAAGGTTAGTCAGCAGATCCCAGAGAGCTAGCGAAGACATAACTGAAATAGGTGAGATTCACAGTGGGCAAAGGGGCAAGTTATCTTAGAGGGTACGGGAAACCAGAACACTGCAGGACCTCATCTATCAAATGATGTATGTGAGAGCAACTGGCACAAGGTTGGTCAAAATGTGGTGCTTAATGATAATAGCATAGTGCATAAATAAATAAGCAAATAAATAAAAGGCTCTCAGTCAGTGCTGGGTGAATGTGAACCTGGAAGGTGTCATAGAATGGAGTTTTACAGAAGGACCCAGGGAATAAATGTCACGGTGAGAAGAGGCTTCATGGGAGTGAACTAGTGGAAGAGATCAGTAGAAGGTTGTGGTCTTTTCAGATTTTTTTTCTTTACACATGGAACCTTTCTTAATCAGCATCTCTTGTTTCCCTCATGCTTTGCATTCTTTCCATAGCTCCTACTGTACATAAATCCAATGGCTGAACACTCACTCAGGGTTTAAAGACTGTTCTTGTTTTCCTTTCCCATTTGATCTCTCCGCTTGTAGAAACTACTGTTTTCCCCAAATTTGTTTATGCCAGTTGAATCTGAAATTATGTAATTTATTTATATATTACACAAACTGATGAAATATAAATGCAAAAAAGAAGAGAATATTGCTTCTATGAAAGTTTAAGTGGAATGATGTATAGAAATGCAATAAAATTTAATTGCTAAACAAGATTCCTCTCTAAGCAGATGTGGGTGAGAGAACACAGACAACTAGAAAAATATTGAAAGATTCTGCACTTGGCTTTTTGTTTTATTTTGCATAGTGCAGTATCACAAAGAAGATAAAAATGCGGACCCTGGAGACACACCTGCCTGAGTTGAAATCTGTCTTCAGACACTAGGCAGTTGGGTGACTCTCCATGCCTCAGTCTCCTCATCTGTAAAGTGGGCTAATGAATCTTGCTAGTTGTTAGAGTGCAATCACTTGTGACACTAGAGTCAAGTCAAACTTCACAGGTTAAGGGACAGTCCTTTATATGTCTTCTTTTACTTTCAACACCAGCCACAAATTTGGGATATGACGTCAGCTATTACTTCTGAGCACTTGGCTACAAACGGAGGGTATCCATCATCCTCTTGAAAATGGTCATTGACTGGAGTGACTCACAGTACTCAGGAAAGTGTTATACTCACAACTACAGTTTATTATAGCAAGAGGATGCAAATCAGAATCAAATGAAGGGAGTGCTGCACAGTATGAGGTCTGGGAGGAGCCCAATACAAGTTTCTGGTGGTCCTCTCCCTGTGGAGTCCTGGATACTTTCCCTTCATCAGGCACATCCATGTGTAGCTGCCGAGCAGTGATGCTTAGCTGAGCTTCATTGATACCCAGAGATTTCATTAGAATTGCATTACATAGGCATGATTGACTGAATTCTTGGTCACACAGTTGAACTGAACCACTAGCATCTTTCCTTTCCCTGAAAGTTGGGTTGATATGTGGCCAAAGTCCTACCCCAGTGATCACGTGGTTGGTCTCTGACATGACCTGCTCCATCCTGAGTCATTTCGTTAGTATGAACCATTTAGGGGGTCCATCGTGGGTCACCTTATTAGCAAAAGCCATTAGGGCTCATGATAAATAATAAAGATGTGCCTCCAACTTGGGAAATTCTGAGGATTTAGAAACTACCTCCCAGGAACCAGGGACAAAGGCCAGCAGAATTCTGTATTACACAGTTCCTAATTGGGTTTATGTTGGAAAGCACTTAGAACAGAGCTGACACATAAGAAACACTGTATAAATATATACTGAACAAGTCATCTCCACTTGAAGTTGCCAAACTGAAATTCATGTAATTACTGAATATTTATATCTTTTAAAAATGTCTGTTTATGGGGTAAAACAGCTTCAAAACAAAAGGATTTGTGCTATGTTCTCTGTTTTCGTTTAGATGTTCTTTTCTTTTTAAATCTATAAAACAGAATGAACTATAATTTTATACCAATAAACAATCTTGGAAATTAGATTTTGATTGATTTTCTGTGAGGAGATTGGGTTTCAGTCCTGGCTTAGTTTTATATTAGACATTTGACTTTCGAAATTCCTAACCTGGAAGCATTTGTGTACTTTTACTGTTTACCTGCTAAGGAATCATTTGGTACCAATCTCCTTAGAAGAATACATTTCTTCTTTATCATCTTTCCCTTCTTGCTTCCTCTGTACCATTTTTTTTAATTAAATTTTTTTTTCTGATCATGAACTTCATTCACATCAGAATTAAAACAGTTATCTTGTGGGAAAGTCAATATTCTGATTATTTTGCTGCTGTTATTCATAGTATTAATATTATTATGGTTTTCAGGTCCCTAAGACCTGCAGTAGTGATAATCATACCATCATTATGAATCTTAAAGAGATTGTGAAAATTCTGTGAGCTGGTAAAACCCAATGACTATAAAATATTTTTATCCTATTTTCATTCTTTTTAAAAAGAAGTTTATCTAATTTTTTTATTCAATGATGATTTAGTATAAATTTACCAAGCAGTTGTTAACAGAGAAAGATAAAGCTATTCCCGAGATAGGGTGAGACAGAAGCAAGCCCTGCTATTGGAAGCTGTATGTATGTCTGCATCTGTATCTGTCATCCGTTCAGTTGTAAGTATAAATGACTGTAATGAAGAATAGTATGAAAAGAGTGTGAAAAAATCTTATAAAACTTATTGACTATAATAATGAAAAATGTTATCTGAGCATGGCAGCCATTTTCATGGGCTCTTCAACACTGGCAATGGTTTTGGTAAAGTTTGTTTTTATTTTTTCCCACAGAAAGGATATAAAAGAACATAACACTAAAAATTTTCTTTGTACGAATTGCTTATATCTTTTTTCTCTAGAAGTGGGTCTTGCAAGAACTTTGTACTAATAGAAGAGCATTTCCTACAGGATTCTTTTGAGATAGGAAGGGGTCCTACAGTCAAGTAAGTATGCTTGAAAACTATTGGGGTAGTTAAAAAAAAGCTAAAATGTGAGTATCTATGGCTAAGGAACAGCATGCCATGTTTCCCAAATATAATTGCACATGCATTTCTTTTTTTTTAAAATGGAGTCCTTATGAATGCCCCCAATGAGCAAATAGGGCATGGAAATTCCCCCAAACAAAAAAAACTTCAACCCCCAAAAACATTTTAGTATAGCCACTAACTAAAGGAAAACACAGTACTCTTGATGTTCTCACGCAGAGATGGTTGACTTGGGTTTGTCTTAATTTAGTTAGTTCTTCACTTAGCCATGTTATTTCTGAGTTTATGGTTTTGGAATACCAACATGAGTAGTAATTATATGAAGTAATTATAAGAAGCCGCCGTAGCAGTGATATTCAACAAGAGTCTAATGATGAATGAGGAGGTAAAAAGGCAAAAAAGGGTCATAGAACTTTGTTATTACACAGAACGTACCAACAGATGTTCAAAGTATGACTCTGCTATTAAGGCTAGTTAAATTTTGGGCCTCCCTGGTGGCGCAGCGGGTTGAGTGCCCACTGTGAAGTATCCTCTGCACTGCAGCACGAGTTCAATCCCTGGCCACGGAGGGGCCCCACAAGGCGCAGCAGACCTCTCCTGTCTCCATACTGCTCCCCTCAGCAGTGTTTCAGTCGATCTGCCTGTTCTGCTCCCCATTCTGTCTCTGGTGAATCCTCTCACCTCCTGCCACTCTGGCCTGTATGCCGGTTCTTGCATGCATAAATAAATCTTTATCAAAACAAAACAAACAAACAAAAGGCTAAGTTAAATTTTATGATTTTTAAGAGCACATTTTCTTGAAAGGTATCTATAAAATTGATTTTTAAATCCCTTTGTTGGGGACCGGCAAGATGGCGGCAGAGTGAAGACGCTAGACCCATAGTGTCCAGATACACATCACAGGGAAAGCCAAAAAAGCAAAGAGAAAAGCCAGAAAACGGACTATCAGCTTACATGTAGGAAACATCAGCCCGACGGAAGGCGGTAGGAATCTCTAAATGAACTCTGTTTGAAATAAGGACGGGGCATTCCCTGGCGCCCTGAGGGCACCACTCTGAGAACTGAGAGGGGCAGCGGGACTGCTGGATGCACAGCAGCCCATGCAGACGGAGGCTTGAACTGTAAAAGTCGGCCAGAGAACTCCTCCACCAGGAGCTGCTGCCAGGGGCGGATGCAGAGGGATAGAGCAAAGTTAAGCTAAAACGGCAGTGCAGCCCCAGTGGGGATCTTTCCGTGCCCGGCTCCCGGGAACGCCATCTTGGGATTTCTCGTGCTGGAGGAACCGCGGGCTGTGGAGCAGCCCTTGCGAGGGGAGATCTGAGCTCGGGGAGTCAGTCAGAGGGTGCCACGGCCAGGAACTACTTGCCTGGTGCTGGTGTAGACAGACAGAGCAAAGCTGAACAGGAGCACCAGTAAATCCCAATCTGGATCGGGGCTTGCTCGGCTCCTGGGAAGCGCGATTTTGGAATTTCTCGTGCCGGGGGAACCGTGGGTTGCGGAGCCACCATTGTAGGCTGAGTTCTGAGCTTTAAAAGTCTGTGGGAAGACGCAGACGCCAGGAGCTACTTGCCCGGGGCTGGAGCAGACGGATGGAGCGGGATTGAGCTGGGTTGCAGGCGCAACCGGACACGGGATCCTGGCGAGCCCGGCTCCTGGGGAGCGCCATATTGGGACTTTTCGGCTTGCTCCGCTCCTGAGGAGCGCCATTTTGGAATTTCTCACGTCGTGGGAACCGCGGGCGGCGGGGCCATCATAGCAGGCTGAGATCTGAGCTTTGAAGGCTGGTCGGAAAACGCCAAGGCCAGGAGCTGCTTGCCTGGGGGCAG
>JAGFMF010011923.1:95907-137313 GCA_019455555.1 Galemys pyrenaicus
TGAGGTGATGGTGCACTGGTGAGATGGTGATGGGGAATACATGGGGATTACAAATGATGGCAAGTATATGTAAATTTTAAAATATTTTAATAAAAAAAGGAAAAAAACAATTATGAATGTACATTTATATTCTGATGAAAAAAATGTGGATCTGGGGAGAAATCAGTTGTGGTAAATCCTTAGGGTTGTAGAAATAAAATGACTTACATTTTAACTGGCATCCTGGTAGAATAAAATTTTTCTTCCTAATGCTATCATAGTACACATTTTATCTATAGTCCTGTTATTTCAGTAATCTGTCTGTCTTCAGAGTATTTATGTTCACATCTCTTTATTCCACTGGTTCTTTAATTCCTAGAGATCCAGGATACCTTGTTCTTTATGTTTCTAACCCCAAAGTGTTTGATTAATATTAAATATGATTAGTTCAATCGAGTATACAATGGATTTAAGAGGGTGATAAATTTCAAAACTTTTTTGATAAAATTGGGACATAATTAAATATATAATTTTAAACTATAGGACTGAAAACACTAATAATAACCTAATAATAGTACCCACTAATATTAGCCTAGTACTGTATTAAGATACTACATCTTAACATAAAAGTTTTCACTGTTCACATGGAAAATTTAGTGGGTGTGGATGAGTAAAAACATACAGACATACAGAGGGTAGAGATGAATAAAGTAGAAAAAAGAAATCTCTCTAATAACTGCTGGACTAAGGAAAAGTTTTACCTTTTAGTTTCTCTGAAGAAAGAGTAAAAAAAAAAATCTTAGACTTGAGTGTTTTATGCCTCCTTTCCCATCTGAAGTATTGTCAGGAATCCAATAAGAGAAGTAAGTCCCTAAGAGTCCAATATATTAAGTAGTTAATTGAAAAACAAAACAAAACAAAACATATATTGAACAATTGCAAGCAAAATCCAGTGACTAGTTTTTACGTGTTTACTGCTTAGCCACTGTCTGTCTATTTCTTGTGAAATGGAATTTTTCTTCAGAGTCAGGAAGATAAGTCCCAAAATGGATAATTTGGAAATTAAAATATAAAGCACTTTCCAAAGATTTTCTTTCACACTATAAATAATTCCTGCTTTCACCATTTTAAAAGTAGAAAAAGACTAACAAGCCCCTACCCTAGGTTGAGAAAGATAATATTCAGGAAGATTTGCTTGTACTTTGACAGAATTATTCTCTTGATTTTAATTTTACTTATAATTTATAATTATTCTGCTTGCACTTTATAAGCAAGGTTTAAGCTAATAGGAAAATATTTTTATTCTTCCTTTTTCTTATGTATATGAAAGAGTTGTATTATAAAACAAACATTGAAATGTAGCTGGATCTTTCTTTCCTGTGGGGATTGATAGTCCCAGAGAGTGGTGTGAAGGAGGCTCTGGAAACAATGTGCTGCAGATGAAAAGAGATTACTGAAAAGTAGGTTGATATTGCTTCCAAGTTTCCGATTATATAGTTTTGAGAAAAAAGGTGATCTTAGAAAAGGAATGCATACTCAATGCAAAGATAGTTTTTTCTAATTTGCTCACTTCTAAATGCAAGAGATTCTATTTTAGGAACGATCCTTTTTCTGACATATCTTTCCGGATACATTTTGGTATGTGGTTAATTTTATGAATTGCTTAAAATATAATGTCTTTCTATTTTGGGAACTCATTGTATTGATTTTATAATAACCGAATCAAGGCCTTGAATAAAGGAAAATAAAGGTTAAGAAGTACTTCAAATAATGGAAATGTTCTTTTTCTACCATAGCATACCGAAGTGGGCATATCCAGATGTTGAACCTTAAAAAAAAAATGCTGAACTAAAGTAACAAGTACCATTGTATGTTGGACCATTATCCAGTTCCTTTCCCCCTTCTCTATCCTACCACCCCCAAAACCTCCCTTATCTCTATGCTTCTGTAAGTTTGACACTTTTTTTTTAATTGTACATAGATCAGAGTTCATGTAATATTTGTCTTTCTGTTTTTTATTTTACCTCAGGCAATGCCCTCCAGGTTCATCTATATTTTTGCATTCTTTCTTTTTTAAGACTAAGTGGGGAGAGAGGGGAGTAGGGAGAGAGAGAAAGAGAGAGCAAGAAAGAGGGAGAGAGACATTATGTGTTTGTCCATTCATCTGTTGATGGACATTCAAGTGGTTTCCGTAGCTCGGCTACTGCGAACAATGTTGCAATGAACATGGGAGTGCAGGTTTCTCTTCATGAAGTCGCTATTAAGTAAATCTCCTTGATTAAAAATATTCATAGACTTTTATTCCATCACACGAAGAGCATCACGGCTAATAAACCAGTATCATCACTTGGTCTTCATTTGATTGGTCATCTGAATTATTAATCAGGAGATTGTTGTCCTTCAGATGATGGTCAGTGACTCCTGGAGCTCTGGGATATGCCTCAGGTATCACCAAGGAAACAGCTAGAGGCTAACTGGGCAGCTAGGTCCTCTGCTTGGCTTTGGATGAGGGCAATTCCTTGAATGAGAGAATAAAACAGACTTACCTGTTTTATATACTGGGGTTCTAGAAAAGATTTCTTTTGAAAACAAATTTTCCTTTTCTTTCATAAAGAAGATATTTGAAAACCCATGCTAAAAGATTCAGTTAGGTTCTCTGTATCTCTCCTTTCTTAATAAAAATTTATTCATGGGTAAAATTAAAACAAAAATGGAAACAAATACAAAATCAGCACCAAAATCACTATAATGACTCATAATTGCTATAGTTATTAATGGCATATCATTAATGATGGCTTACTAAGGAATGTGGCAAAGGGAAAGTAAATTGTAGGATATGTCTAATCCTTTCTACTTGAAATTTCAACTATTCCAGTTTTAGAAAGCAGATAGGAAAGTTGAGTGAGTGAGACAGTGGTACTTTTCAGGGGATAGTTTTGACTCTTCTAATTTAAAAAAGAGAGTAAATCATTTGTACGATTGACATTCTAATTATTAACACTAAAATTATTTCAATACCCGTCATTACTAATGACATTACACTGGTTGAGGACTTTCTATGGTAGGGAGCTGAGACCAAGACATCTATATGCTCATTTAGAAATATCAACATTTTAGATCACAAGTTATGCATTCCATTGAGAACAGCTTAAGTTTTTGAGGTGTAACAGCTCTTATTCTGTATTTATCTGCTTATATTTTATCATGCTGTCAACAGAAGATGGTTTTCATAGCAGGAGAGAAAACACCCTTGAAGATGTCTAGCATGATGTTCACAGGATTGATGCCTGCTCCCCTGTGAAACATCTTAAATGGAAGCAGTCTGTCCTCTCAAGGGGTGAAGGGTGGAGATACAGTTAAGAGAGCTTGGCTTGGTCAGCAAGTGTGAGGGATGGAAGTTGGGGTCTAAGATTGGATTAGTACATTCAGTGAAATGAATGTCCATAAGCAGGGTGAGGGCCACCCCAGGACTCCCAAACCTGTCTGATCTAAAAAGGTTCTGCAATCTACTGCATCAGGACAAAACACATTCTAGTGGGTAAGACCCTTAATAGAAAGGAACTTTAATACATTTAGTCTATTACAGAAAGAAGAGAGTGAATATAGTAAAAAACGTTTCCCCATGAAGTAGTCAAATATATTCATCCCCTCCAAACAGGGTTGGGCCAAAGCAGGGCCACTGAAAGCTCGCCAGACATCTAAGGCACCTTCTGGAGGGGACTCATAGGGAAGAGAAGGACCAGGCATGTCTGGAAGGAAAAGAGAAAAATCAAAACCCAAGTCGAGTTAACAGCTGCCATCGATATCCCAGGTTTTTCTCTCACCCAAGTTTCTGTCTCTTTCTGGTATTTCCTTCCATGTGCTCCAAGTCCCTGGTACAAGTCCAAGGCCAAGAAGCAAGCACAGTTTCTTCACATGTCTCTCTGCTCCATGTACCTACCTCTTCCAGGTCTTCTTCTTGATCAACCTCCTTCCTTCTCCCAGTCTTCATTAGCTTCCCCTCCTAGCCCAGCTTCATCTTTCCATAGGGTCAAGGACCCTGGAAACTCCCCTTTTCTTGGGGATTATCCTGTTACAAAAACAAATGACTTATCAATAGTAACATAATCCTCAAAGTAGGGATTTTTGGGGACTCTGGACCAGAAAGAAAATGGGGTTTATGACAGAAATGTAATCAAGCAGAAAGAGTCTGTACTTACTATTGCTGGAAATTTGGAGACCAGTGCTATGCATGTTCTCTTGAGGAATAACTTGTGGGTCATGACTGATTTGCTTAAACTAGAACTACTGTAGACTAATCAGTAAGTTGTGCCTGTGTGAGCTGGGGTTAGGCCTGAGGACAGAATTCAGTGAGATAATGACTAAAGAGGATACTTTCAATAACCTTACCCACCTCACTTTGTTTTAGTAGTAAGTTGGTGACCATTCAGGGAGTGGGTGTAGAGGGGTCCTTTAAGCAGTTAAAAGGGAACATATCCAAAAGAAAAAATGCTTCTAGGCCTCCTTTTTTCACTACCAGGATTTCTGAAAAGTTCTGGCTTGTTACTTTCAATGGCATAAACAGAAATCCCAGTAAGCAATCCAAAACCATGGGATGCAGTTGTACTCTTTATCTCCATCTTTATGAATCAATACTTGCTCTAAGGGAACAATTACAGTTGAGAAACTATGAGCCAGTATTTTACTATCAGGGATCACAGGGAATTTTGCTTCAATGTCTAAGGAAAACTGCCTAAGACATGTTTTACCTAATACAGGGTGCATCTCGAAGGGCAGAAAATAGCTGAATACTGAACTTGAAAGCATTAAGACCAGCCCGGGGTCATGTGGTGAGAAGACATTCATTATATTTGAATAATAAAAAAAAATATCCAATTAGCTTAGCAGCGTTTTCTCCTTTAGGAGACCAATATTATGATTAAAAAATGTAGCTCTGCATGTTACAGGGCAACCCCTATATGAAATGGGTTACCTGACTGTGGGTCTTCACCCATGTGCTTAAAAGCACTTATAATAAGATTCAACTGCAGAACACACAAAAAGGTTAATAAAGGGTTTATTTACAAAAGAGGGGAAATGAAGAAATGATCAACTCAGGGAAAAAGAGCGGGAGATAAATTTGTGAATGTGTCCTATTAGTTACACTGAGCTGGAACTAAAACAGCACACTGAGAGCTAGTGAAAAACTAAGAGTCCCCCCAAGACCCACATGTCTGGTTTTATATCAAACCTGGCTGCTTAACTCCACTCTTAGTTCCCTTCGGTGATGATGACATTATGGAATTTATTGTTCTTGCTGTTTTGGATCTCTTTGGTCTGGAGTAGGGGTGGTGTCCATAAAAACCTATTTGTAGAATTTGTTCAGGACATCCTATCCCCCTAACATGCAGACACATAAAATTGGTGTGTGTGACCTTGGATAAATAAACCTTGCCAAATATCACTTTTCTTATTTCTAAAATGGCATAATGATAATTTCCCGTAAGGCAAGGATGAATGTTTACAAAATTACTGCTAACTCTTTTAATTCACATTGTGATGAATGAGAACCTTAGTGACAGGCAGGATTATATCAAGTCACTGAAATGTGACATGTCACAAAGTACAAATATCACCACCTTCATTGTATTTAGTGGGTTGGTAAAGGAGAAAATGTAAGAGACCAGGGACATGAGGAAGACTTTTCCTAAAGACAACCTGTTTCCTCTTGTAAAAAATGCATGTGAAATTTGGAAGAAGTGCTAATGTCAGCTTGAAACTAGGACCATGTCAGATTATCTGGAAAATTAGTAAAACCAGTGTTGGAAATGCCAGGTTCCCATGACAACCCTATTGGTATTTATTTTATGTCTTCTAGCATTGTTCAGCTGATGTTTGTTTTCATGAGACAATAATGTTACATATTAATTTATTAAATTACCAGTGAATAAGATAATTGTTTCAGAGTGGAGGCGGATATTAACAACACCTACTTTGAAAAGTCATGACTTAAGTGAAAGGTTTCCACATGGTTGAACGAGAGAGCAAGGGAGAGAGAGAGAGAGAGAGATAGAGGGAGAGAGAAAGAAAGAACCAGGCCATGTTTTTGACCAGCAGGAACTTTTATTGCGCTTCCAGGCAAGGTTCTCCGATTCCCAGAGTGGGGTCAGGGGAAGTCGCGCCCAGGTTACAGGCTGTGGGGTTTTTATAGGCAGGGTACTTTGGAGTGGAAAATTTTGAAGTTCCTTCTGGAGGGAAGGTTGTGATGGGAAGAAGTTGTCCATTGGTGGTGATACATATGAAGGCCCCACGTTGCGTTCAGGTCCCCCCTGCATTCCCAGGCCACATTCACATGTCATCCTGTTTTACATAGAGAGTGAATTGTTGCCATCTTATCTTGGTTTCTGCTGGCTTCTTGGAACTGCTGCTCTGGGGGCCTGGGTGAAAAGTTTGGGTGAGGGGCCTGTGTGACCTTTCATCAAGTATCACAAGTACTTTTCCTACAAAGTTTTATTGAAATATAATTTACACAGTATTGAATTCATCCATTAGAAATATTCTCCCACTTTGTGTTTATATTTTACTTTCTTAATTATATCTTTTGAAGTACAACAGTCTTAAATTTTGATGAAGTTCAATTTATCAATATTTTCTTTCACAGGTTGTGCTTTTGGTGTCATTTCTAAGAAATCTTTGCTTAATGTAGGGTCATGAAGATTTTCTATTAGGTTTTTCCTGGAAATTTAATGGTTTTATCTTTGAAGTCTCTGATCCGTTATAAGTTGATTGGTGTGTATGGTGTGAAGGGGGTGGGTGAATTATTTTGCACATATATATATATATATGCATTTTCTCTTCCACTTGACATGTTTGTCAAAAATCAATTGACAATAAAAGTAAGCTTGTTTTTTTTTCTAGATTTTCTGTTTTGTTACATTAGTCTATAGATTAATGATATATCATGCTGCTTGGTTATTATAACTTTATAAAAGTTTTGAAATAAGGTATTGTAAATCACAGTAGCTTTGGTCATTCTAGGTCTTTTGCATTTCTTTATGAATTTTAAGGTTTCTTTGTCTAATTTGCCATTGACCCTCCTATGTTTTTGGCATTGAGAAGACTCAGGTCTTTCAGTGCAGGTGCCAGAGCAGTGGAAGTGGCAGCCTCAGGGAACTGCTGTGATTGGGGAGTTGTAGGGGAGGGGACTGTCTCCTGTGCCTGCCAGAGTTTGTATTTAAATGTAAACAGTAGTGATGTTGATGGAGGATAAGGATAGAAAAATTGGAAAGGAGGAGGCACTAAAAAAATAAAAAATCTAGTTCACACAATGCCAAGAACTGGAGGTGGGGGTAGAAGTGAATAACAGCTACTAACCCAGCTATAGAAGCTATGATCTTAGGCCAAATGCCTAGATCACAAAGCACAAGACCCAAACAGCAGACTGCTGTAGGGGTGTCAGGAGCAGACCTGAAGTTAGAAATATGAAGATTGAGGTCATTGTAGAAACCTGACTCCTTTCAAATCTTACATAGTTTATTCAAAGTCAGCAACAAATCACTCTTTGAAAGAAGGAATGAGCCCTTCACAAAGAGAAGATTATATCAGTGCAGTCTCTACACTGACAGGGGACAGTCATCCTTCTGCCTACCTGTGCCTGTGCAGGTGCTTCTTTTCATCAACTTTCTCTCTCTCTGCAGGGCAGCAACCTTCCTGTCCACCTGTGATCTGTACCCTGCCAGGGCTTTTCTTCACTGACCCCCTTTAGCAGGGTCAGCTCTTGACAGAGACCATAGCAAACCCATCCCTTTCGGGGCAGCACTTTCTGCCCACTTGTGTCTATGCTGTGTTCTTTATTCTTCTCTCCCTTTTATAATAAATCTGCCCTTTGGGATGTAACTAACATCTCTGTTTTAGAGAAACACTCCTAGGAGCTCACCTGTGCCAGTGAAAGGGGAGCTCTGGTGAAACCTTTTCTAGAGCTAACCCAAGGACCCTGCTCTCCAAACCCAACAAATCCAAAAATGATATCAGAAAGCATTAATTTAACAAATTGAGGGCAAAAATATCTTGTAGAAGATGTGAATGTGAGAAGAATGACAAATAACAGTAGAGATGACATTTTAAATGATTGAGTTTTTCATTAAAAATATGCTGCTATACCATAGTCAATACCAATCTCAATGGTGAATAGCTGAAAGCCTTTCCCTTAAGATCTGGAACAAGACAATGTTGTCCACTCTCACCATCGCTTTTCAATATAATACTAGAAATCCTAGCCAGAGCAGTAAGACAAGAGAAGGAAATATAAGGAATCCAAATGGGAAAGATGAAGTAAAACCATCTCTATTTACAGATGATATGATAATATACATAGAGGACCCCAAAAACTCCACAGAAAAACTAATCAAAATAATCAACCAGTTTAGTAAAGTAGCAGGATACAAAATCAGCACATAAAAATCAGTAGCCTTCCTATATGCAAACAGTCAATCTGAAGAAGAAGAAATCAAGAAAACCATCCCTTTTATAATTGAAACAAAAAAATTAATATTTAGGAATACACCTAACAAAGAAGTGAAGGACCTCTACAAAGAAAATTATAAAGCATAGCTAAAAGAAATAGAAGAGGATACAAAGAAATGGAAAGACATCCCTTGCTCATGGATTGGAAGAACTAATGTCATCAAAATGGCCATCCTACCAAAAGCAATTTACAGATTCAATGCTATTCCAATAAAAATTTCAGTGACATTCTTCAAAGAAATAGAACAAATATTGAGGGAAATTCATATGGAGCCACAAAAAAATGCGAAATAACAGAAGCTCTCCTGACTCAAAAGAAGGGGAATGGAGAGGATCACAGAAACAGACACACAGACCAGACCAATGGAATCAAATAGAAAATACAGAAATAAGCCCACAGACTTATGAACAGCTAATCTTTCACAGAGGAGCAAAGAATATGCAATAGAACAAAGTATGTTCAATAAATGGTGCTGGGAAAACTGGACTGCTACAAGCAAAAGAATGACGCTTGACTATTGTTTCACACAATAGACAAAAACCAACTCAAAATGGATTAAAGAATTAAACATAAGACCTGAAACCATAAAATATATAGAAAAAAATTTAGGCAAAACACTTTAAAAAGTAACATCTTTAAAGACATATATAACCTAAAGCAAAGAAAGTGAAGGAAAAGATAAACAGCTGGGACCACATCAAATTAAAAACCTTCTGTATAGCAAAAGAGACATTACTCAAAACAAAGAGACACCCCACTGATTGGGAGAAAATTTTTGCACACAATACAAATGATAAGGGACTGATCACAAAGATCTACAAAGAGCTAACAAAGCTAAACAACAAAAAAGTAAACAACCTAATCAAAAAATGGGCAAAAGAACTAAAAAGACACTTTTCCAAAAAAGAAATGCAAATGGCCAATAGGCATATGAAAAAATGCTCAAAATCACTTGTAATCAGGGAAATGCAAATCAAAACCACAATGAGTTACCACCTCACACCAATAAGAATGGCACATATTAAAAAAACTAGCAACAACAAATGTTGCTGAGGATGTAGAAAAAAAGCAACTCTCTTATACTGCTGGTTGGAATGCAAACTGGTCCAACCACTATGGAAAGCTGTGTGAAGGTTTCTCAGACTACTAAAAATGGAGATTCCATATGATCCAGCAATTCTACTCCTTGATATCTATCCAAAGGACACAAAAACATTAATTCAAAAGGACAGCTGCTCCCCTATGTTTATTGCAGCACTTTTTCTTTTATAATAGGTGAGCTATGGAAACAACCCAAATGCCCAAATATAAGATGACTGGATCAAGAAAATGTGGACTATTTACACAATGGAATACTACTCAGCTATCAAAAAGGATAAGCTCATGCCATTCCAGCTACATGGATGGAGCTGGAAGGGATTATGCTTAATGAAATAAGCCAGAAAGAAAAAAACAAACTATCAAATAGTTTCTCTTATAGGAAGAATGTAGAGAAACAAAATAAGGGATCATGGGGGGGAAGTAATGATAATAAAATAAAAATCAAAATCATCAGGCAACTATAGATCAGAGACATTCTGTAGGGGAGGAGGTGGGAGAAGGATCAGGACTGGAGTGGGAAGAGTATGAGTGAGGGACTATGGTGGTGGTGCTTGGGTGAATTGGTGGTAGGAATTTCACAGGGAAATCATACCTTGTGCAAATATGAAGGATGATGTAATAAGCATATATTAAAAATACCCTGCTATAAATAATCTAGTTCGTAAATCACTGATTCTGATGTCTAGTGTTACTTGTGAATGAACACAATTTGACTTGTACTTAGGTTTTCTTTAGCTTGATGACACCTTTACATTGTTTATAAATGGCAGATTAGTATTCAGAGAGGCTAACTTCTTTAATCTTTAATTGAACTCATATTAAAAGATATTTTATTCAAGTGAAGTATTGCTGTAATAAAATTCACCAAAAGATCTTAAATTCTGCATCCTTTACTAACATCTTTGACTTTTTGAGGGAATCATTTCTCTTTATTCTCTAAAACTGTTCTTCCTTTTCCTTTAATACAGAAACACCTTTTCACTGACACATGAACAGTCACATCTGTCAAAGTGTTTTTCCCATGTGGCATGAGAGGAACTGTGAAAGACTAGGATTACTAATTAGGAATGTATTATTTCAGGAATATGAGATTACACTGTATATGAAATGCAGTAATAGATATTTTAAAGCCATCTGCAAAATTTAAGATTCACTGCAAAAGAAAGTAGCGGTGAAGACTGTTTCCTGAATGAGCGTACATGGTGTTCAAAATACAGTATCTTCCTTTGTGGGATATATAGTTGCAAAATGCTGCTGGTGACAAATGGCAGGAGAAAGTGTTACCTGTCTGCTCTCAATAGGTTCTGTCATCCACAGCATCGAGACAAAATATACTTTAGTACTTAAGACCTTTAATGGAAAGGAACTTTAATACAATTAGTGTGCAATAAAGACATGAGAAGGAAAAGACAAAGAATATAGTTTCCAAATGAAGCACCTGAAATTACCCATCCCCTCATGGGTAAATGCCCAGTCAAAGAGGATTGTCCTAAAGCAAGGCCACTGAGGCCCGAAAGCCCGCCACAAATCCAAGGCACCTCATAGTGGGGACCCATAGGAAAGGGGCAGAAGGGGCTAGACAAGCCTGGAAGGAAAAGAGCACAATCAAAATCAAGATAAAAGCTGCCACTGATAATCTCCCCAAGGGTCTCTCACCCACATCTGTTTCAAGTGTCTTGTTCCATGTCCCCCAAGTCCCTGGTACAAGTTCAATGCTGAGAAGCAAGTGCAGCTTCATCACATTTGCTCTCTCTGCTCCATGTGCCACCTCCAGGTCTCCTCCTTGCTCTCCAGTCTCTTCCTTCTCCAGCTTCTCCTCCTCCCTGCCTAGCTCCACCCTTCCTTGGGTGGAGCAAGAAACCTGGAACCTCCCCTTTCCCTAGGGACCATGCTGTTGTAATAGTATATAATAGTTAGCCAACTCACCAGCTGGTCAACCTTTAAAGCAAATGTCAAGTGTGGTTTATTTTTTAGCTTGCCTAGTAGAAGTTTCATATCTGCTAGACTTAATTATATATATATAGATAGTCTAAATGTTTTCTTGTATTGCTACTTTAAAAAAATTAACACATGAGTTTACTAATGTTGAAGTTTTTAGTGTAGAACTTTACAAATCAGCAACATTTCAAGTACACTTTTATATCAGTAGTGTATCTTAATTTGTAGGCTTTCAATCAAAATTTAAATGAACAGCAGTTATTTTACCTTTTAAAGCTTAAAAATTATAACATGCATCAGTGTATATTTAGTATAATAGTAATATAAATTTTGTATCAAAAAAGTGAACGAAAAAACATTCATCCTCTCTATACAAATGTGTTTATATAACCTTAGGGTTAAATCACCCCAAATAACCTCAAGGTTAAGGAGCAGTTCTGGGAATTCCAAAATAATTTCTTTGAGTAGTAATAAAATAACCAGCTTTCCATTTGTACAATTTTATTCATTTCAAAGAAGTAAATTCAAAATGTGTGTAAACTAGCCTAATTGAATATAAAATAGGTAGAGTCACTTTATACTTTCCTCTGTAATTTTCTTCACATCTTTTATTACTCAGTGCTGATAGAAGTGAAATGGCAGAAATTATAGGCTTTGACAAAGTTTAGAAATTTTCATTTAATTGTACTATACACTAAAGATATAGCAATATTAACAGCCATCGACTAATGGGGAATCTTGAGTTTATATGGTCATATCCAGAAGTAAATGTATAAGTGAATATATTAAGTAGTGCAGCAGAACAGTGGTAGTTTACAGTAAGGATTACTATTTTTTTTTAAAAGATTTACTTATTTATGCATACAAGAACTGGACTGTATACAGGACAGAGGTGTGGGGAGTGAGAGAATTCACCAGAGACAGAGTAGGGAGCAGAACAGGGAGAGCCACTAAAATACACTGCAGAGGGAAGACCGGAGGGGAGACAGGTGAGGTCTGCTGCGCCTTGTGGATCCCCTCCCTGGCTAGGGATCTAACTCGCACTGCTGTGCTGCAGTTGCTTCACAGTGACGCGCTCAATCTGCTGCGCCATCAGGAGGCCCTAGGGTAAGGATTCTTAATTCGTTAATATTATGTGGCCATATTAGTGTTACATCTGTATATGTTTGACTATCTTGGTTATACCTTATTGGTTATAAATGGAAGTGACTGCTTTGACCTTTTGTCTCAGATGTTACCCATTTCAGTAGAGAGTTTGTGACTGATAACCGTTAAATGCTAAAAGGTTAAGGATTCTTTCCATAGTGAATGTTAATTTTGACATCATCTTGCCTTGGCAAATAAACGTGATACGAATGCTTGAGATAAAAGAACCAAAAACAATGATCCTAAGAAAGTGAAGTCTATTTTATATTAGCAATTGCTAAGTTTACTTTCTCTTTTAGCATAGACTGTTGATTTATAGCGATTGACCTGATTGTAAACAAATCATTTTAAGTATGACTCTCTAGCAAGGGGTCCTAATTTAGTATGTGTTAACTAGGAGGGATAAAGAAATTATTTAGCCTATTCATTTTCACAAGGTAATGTAGTACGCAACTTCTGACACAATCCCCAATGAAATTCCCATCCTGATATTCATGTTCATGTGGAATGTACTCCCTGGAGAAGTTAGACCTAACAGCAAAAGTAACTGGCTGTCATTTTGGCATTTGGGTTGCTAACCTTTTCTTTCTTGCACTCTCTCTTGTTCACTGCTGTGCTGTGAGATGTTCTGTGGAGAAGGCCATGTGGCAGGAAACAGATGGAGACTTGCAGCCAATAGCTCAAGAGAAACTGAGCTCTGAGTCCAGCCATCTACCAGGATCTGAATCCTGATGGTCTCAGAGAGTCACTCAGAAGTCAGTCCTTTTCAGGTAGACCCAGGAAGATGGAAATCTCAAGATATGCTCAGAGTTATAGGATCCAACTAACCTTTGCGTAGATTCCTGATCCAGAGAAACTAAGATCATAAACATTCTGGTTTTTTTTTTGTTGTTGTTGTTAAAGATTTATTTTATCTATTTATACATAGAAAAGCTGGAGTGTAGACCAGAAGTGCAAGGGGTGAGAGGAGTCACCAAAGACAGAGTGTGAAGCAGAACAGGCAGATCTACTGAAATACACTGCTGAGGGGAGCAGCGGGCGAGACAGGAGCGGTCTGCTGTGCCCTGTGTATCAGTTCCCTGACTGGGATGGAACTGGTGCTGCAGTGGCTGCAGAGAGCTTGATAGCACTGAGACTTTAACCCCTGTACCACCAGCGAGCCAGTGAGGCCTAGTAAGCATTGTTTTAAGTTATTAACATTTTAGGGTAACTTGTTACACAGCCATAGATAACTAAACCAGTGGATAAATTGAAGAGTAAAATATTTATTTTAATTGACCTTTGAGACAGTTTGGTTAATTTGGCTTCAGTTCTCTGAGCTATTACATAAAATGTTTCTGAAGGATTGTAAAAGTATTACACTGCACTGTATTTTGAACTTGTACTATTTTCCTAATTATTCTCCCTCTCTTCACTTCACAATCAGCTTCTTATTCTACTTCCTGACACATAGATATATAACTGTGATATTGGAATATTTCTCTAAACATAATTATATACTAACCACATGACACAAAAGTATTTTGACAAAATGTTTTTGCATGTCATTGCTCCAGGCTATGCCACGTCAGGGAGCATGAAATTTAGCATATATTTGTAATACATGCATTACCCATGAAAGCAGTTACTTCCCGTGGGGTGTTCTAAGCAGATTTCTCCTTTGAGATGATTTGTCCAGATTACCCCAGTCACCATGCATTCCATCAGACAAGGAAATGAGGACTGTCAAATGCAATGTGCCAGATGGAAGTTGTCCAAGAAAATTTTCTTTGAATTTATTTGATACAAATTTCTTACTGCCTCCTTTCCCCCTAAGTAATTTGTGCTTCAGAAGGCACATTGCAGGCAGGTGATTAAAGGCGCCGTGTACACTACTAGGAGTTTGCCATATTTTCTTCTTATAACTGTGTGCTGAGTTGCTGGAGGAGATGATGGAGAGGACAATGACTGGATGACCCATGAGCTAAACCCCAGAATTTGGAGAATATTCCCTTCCCCCTCCTATACTTCTGCCCATCGTTCCTACATGAAGAGTGTGGCAAGAATGTGCCCTATCTGGCCTTGATATGTGACTGACCCCTGTTAGAATATCTGTCTAAACTATCATGTTTTTGATGGTGTCTGCTGAGATCTTATTTTGTGGCTACTAAAGACAAACGTCCTATAAGTTCCCTTTGGTTAGGAAACATCACCTACCAATCTGAACTGGTCTGCTTTTTCCTTTGGTCTTTCCTTTCCATCTGTAGAGATTCAATACCAGTTTTGAATCTCCCCTGGCAAAGTCCAAGGTTGCAAAGTAACATGGGACCAGGTGAGGAATTGTAAAGGAAAGTGAAAATGAAGTTTATGAGTTAACTCACTTTACCAGAGAAATTAGGTGAAATTTAGTGGTGTTTCTGATTTTACTTTATTCCAGTTCTAACAATGGTTTTGTGAAAGTTTGATAGTTCTGATTTGAAGTTAGTTTATAAAAATATATTGTGGTTTTCCTCTTTTGATTAATATAGCTGATTCTAAATAATTAGCTCTTGGCTCAAGTGCAGTTGTTGGATGGTAGATTCTTTCCCACTGCTTCTGTATTTAGGGTACTATATTTTTTTCCCCATTTTTTTATTAATATAATTTTTTTAAAATTTTACATATATTTGACATCAATTGTAATCCCCATGTATTCCCCATCATCATAATACCAGTGCACCATCCCCCATGCTCCCGTCTGCCCTCCACCCTTTCCCTCTTCCCTCCCCACCAAGTGTCTATTTAGGGTACTCTAATTAAGCATTTCAACCAGAAGCAGGAGGGTAAGTTCAGGTTATCTTGTCATTTGGCTTATGGTCTGCTCTGATAAAGAGGGTTAAAAAAGGAAGTTGAATTTAAGAGGAAAAACCCCACTGAAAAATTTCAATGATCCATATTAGTTTGGTCCTCTTAACAAAGGAATCAGTGTCGATTGGTTTTAAATTTTAGCTCCTACTGGATCAATACAAACTAGTCAAGATACAATAGGAAAAAAAATGTCCTATAGTTGAATCTTATAAATAGTCTTAATATTACTAAGGACAATTGGATAAATACAGCCTCTTAAACCATGAGTCAGATTTGTTTATTTTCTGGGTATCTGCTGGTCTGCTTAAGGAGAAATTGATCTTGATTATTTATTATTTGCTCAGATTAGTTGTAATCAGTCAGGTATTGCAAGATTTTTGCATCAAGACACATGTAATCATTACAAAGTCTGCTTTTCTTCTACTGGCTGTTGCCTTCAAGTCCTCAAGGACTTGTTCTTTCCAGCTTTATGTAACAGATGAAACATAGGCTAAATAATTTGACAGAGGTGGAAGAAGATGATCACTTTTTAACACTTGATCTTAGCTGAAAGGCCGAGAAGCGATGAAGATCATTAAAAAAAATGTAACTTTAGATTTATTACTCCAGTATAAAATCATCATTTAAGGGACCTCCCTGGTGGCACAAGAGGTTAATTTGCAGCACTATGACGTTATGACGCTATCAGCAGGTGCAGCAGATATCTCCTGTCTTGCCTGCTGTTCCCCTCAGCAGTGTGTTTCAGTAGATCTGCCTGTTCTGCTCCCCACTCTGCCTCTGCTGACTCCTCTCACCCTCTTTACCTCTGGCCGGCACCCCAGCTCTTGTATGCATAAAAAATATATCTTTAAAAAACATAAGATAAAAAGAAACTAGATAAAAGTCTTTTATTCTTTGAAAAATAAAATAAGTCTATAGCATGCTTTCTTGTTTTGGTAAATTAGGTTGTAGTTGAAAAATAAAACTAAGAAAAAATTGTGCAGAGATACTGCATTGTCTTTCAACACTTCAGAGGGAAAGATAAAACACATCAGTGAATCAGAGATATCGTCCTGAAATATTTGCAAAATCTGCATTCATGTGAATGGTTAGATCACACAAAATGCTTCTTTTATAACTTTTGTATGAAATTGGCTTACTTTTCATGGATCCTTCACATATAAATTTTTATGAAAAATGTATTCATTATTACAGAGTAATATATATTTATTATAAAACAAAATAGAAAATAATTTGTCTGAGAAATCTGTAATTCTACCATCCAAGGATTAACCTCTAATCCTTTGTTTATTACATTGCCTCCAGGTAAACACACATAAATAATTTTTTAGCCAAAATGGTATCATCGACTTATGCTATTTTACCCTGATTTAAGCTTGTTTTTTAATTGAACAATATTTTGCTAATCTTTTTGCATTTTTATTATTCTTGATGACTACATTAGTATATAAATGTACCATAATTTGTATATCCAATTGACATCGTTGGCCCTTACACTCATGCTAAGCAACCCTGAAATATACTTCCCTTTTCATAACATTTTTAAGCCTTTGTCAAATTCTTTCTTTAGTATACATTCCTAATAGCAGAATTTCAAGATTAATGATATGCATTTTACATGTTTTGATATACTCTAGATTTATTTTAACAAGTGAAAATTTCTGTTAGTTTAAAGGACATTTTCGGGATCCTTGTTATTTGATCATTTTGTATTTTGTCATATAAACAGTTCTTCTTTCACATGTCATTGTGTATCTTGGATGGCCATTGGAGGTCATTTAGGAGATTAAATCTCCCACCTGTGACTCAAATTTTTCAGTCAGAAGTTGACCTTTATGTAAATCAAAGAGAAAAATAGTCTTGAGTTAATGCTTGCTAACTAATAACATTTACTATTGAAGTCAAATCTCTTTTCTCCCTCAAACCACCACCTTGCTTTAAAAAATAATTTTTGTTTATAAAAGACTCAACTTTTATAATACTCAAATGCTGAAATACTCAAGTGTATTTGATTGTATTTCCACTGTGATTGGGAGAGGTAGGTTGGCACTTGTGTCTTTTTCACTGTCTCCTGTTACTTTAAATAATTTGTTTTTTTATGTTATTTGAATAGTTGAGGTCAAATAGTGAATCTAAGAAATCTTGAAGTCAAAATGCCTCGTTAATGACTTTTGAGCCTGTTTTATTTTATTTTACTAGTAATTCTTTTTTTCTTACAATGTTTGCTTTCTTTTCTAGGTGTAGTCCCCATGGAATTCCCACCACCAATTCACCCTGCACTGTCACCATTGTCCCTTGTGTTGAGTCTGTTTTATTAAGGTGGCAAGTGTGCCTGTAGTATTCTTCCCACTCTCTCTCATGATGTTATTATACATGGATATGCCAATTTGCTTACCAGCTGGTGTTGTTTTATTAATGTATTTTAATTTTGGTGGATATGTCATCATCGTTATTATTCTTGACACTTTGGAAATTATACTTAACTATTTAGCACTGGTCTAAATATGTGAAGATCATTGTTTCTCAGGTTTTATCATTCTATACATAGGGAAAATAATGCAGAAAAGATTTCAGAATTACAAAAGGTTTACAAAATAAAACACAAATAATAAAATTAAAAAAAAAGTTCTGAAAAATTTCTGTGATTACTTTGAAGACAAATTTTAAATGTCAAACACCATCTAGATATATTATATATAGAATATTATCTCATATGCTGAATATTTAGATAGCTGCCTATATATTAAGAAAATGGTTACACTGATCAAGTCTGCAGTGAGAATGAATTTCTTCTGTGCAGCTTTAACTTGTTTAAAACACAAGTTGTATCTGTGTCTGTGTCTACATCTACATCTACAGCTACGAGACTACACAGCATATACTATGATACACAAAATAATATAAATTATTTGAGGATTTATTATAGTTACATTTTTATAACACATATACCTATACATTTTTTTAAAGATTTATTTATTTATGCATACAAGCACTGGGGTACAGGCCAAAGGTGCGGGGCGGTGAGAGATTCCACCAGACAGTTCAGGGGGCAGAACAGGCAGATGGATCGAAACACACTGCTGAGGGGAGCAGCGGGCCAGGCAGGAGAGGTCTGCCTGCACCATGTGGGTCCCCTCCCCAGCTGGCCGCAGGGATCAAACTCGTGCGGCAGTGGCTGCGGTTTGCTTCATAGTGCGTTGCTTAGCCCACTGAGCCACCAGGAAGGGCTCCCCATACACTTTTATTTTAAGGTTAAAGAGTCATTATAGTTTGTGGTAAGCTTAAGTTCTTTAACCTATTTAATGGTTATGGATTTTTAGTAATCTTAAAATTTGCATTCTTATTTAATTAAAATTTGGATTTATTGCAGTATAAAATATGCAATAAAATCTTGTGATGAAAATATTAGTTTTGTATTTTCACTTTGTAATTCATAGTCCATTCTACTCCTATAAAATTTAAAAAAAACCACAATATTACCTGGCAGCAATCTCTTAAAAGGTCTTTAGTCATGGAAGAACGCTCTTTAGTTTGGGGGATGTAGTGATAGAAATGGCATTTGATTTCAGGGCACCCAGATAACTGTCAAACTAAATTAGATGCTCATTGAAAAACTCATTGTATAAATTTTTCTCCTTATTGGCATTCTTGTACTGCTAGGAATTTTTTTCAAGGTTCTCAAACCTGTTGTTCTTAGAATCCTAAAGTGACCTTAAAAATCACCCCAGCTCCCTAAGAACTTTTGTCTGTGTGTTTTAGAGACAGGAGAAGAAACTGAGATAGTATATATTGATAGCTTGTTTAAAAATTTATTGCAGATTAACATAAATACCATGTTAATGAAAAAGAAAATGATTTTATAAAACTAAAAAAAAACTTTAGCCAGAGTGGCATTTTTTTCACTTTTGTAAGTTTCTTTAATGTCTGACTTAATGGAAGACAGATGGAATCTTCTCTCTGCTTCTGCATTCAATCTGTTGTGACATTGAGGGTCATGGAGCCTCTGAAAACTTCACTGTAAGCTCATGAGAGAATGAGAATAAAAAGGCAAATCATGTCTTAGTCTTACTATGAAAATAGTGTTGACCCCATGTCCTCCTCTAAAGGTCTTCAGGGCCCAGGGAGCTCCAGGGTCACATTTTGTGAACCACTGTGCTAGAAGATAAAATATGGGTACCCTTCTACATATTTTTTGTGGAATAGAAACCTTTCTGGGAGGTGCTATTGCAGCGTAATATTGGAAACCTTCACTCGAGGGGTTGAAGAGCAGTTTTGCTTTTCAGCTGCTTTGTTATCTTGGGAGAATTCACTTCTAAACCTCAGTTCCCTCATCTGAAAAATGAGGATAATAATGTTCACTTCACAGGGTTGTTTTTAAGGATTGGCATTCATATTTACCTGCATCTACTGGGATCTTAGTTACTATAAAATTTGTGCCTAAGAACACAGAGTACTCTGAGTCTACTGACAATGACCTTTTCCTGGTCTTGCAAAATGAGAACTTTGCTCTATATTGCAGTGACTTCAGAAAACCATTGCATGGCTGAGTTAGTTGTGGCTCCATATGTAAACTTAGTGCTGCTTCTCCCAGCGTTGTCCTTGTGTTGGAGTGAAGAGGCCGAGGCACAGGACTCAAGCATGTGGTCTAGACAGAAGTGGTGGTGTCTGCGCAGTTCACTTGCAAATCCCCATTCTTAATCAATCCTTAATGACATAGCTGCTCTGGGTGGAATTTTGATGGTCATATTCCAAACTAACATTATCAAAATTTGCATATACTGTTGTATTAACCACTGCTATTAAAATGAATGAGGCCCAATGTGGATTTCTTCAGTCATTCACTTGCTCCCAGTCTCTACTTCATGTACTTATGGAGATTGCTGTATTATTTTTGTTTAATTTCTTTTCTTTGTGTCTGGGTTAACCTTGTTAGAGTTTCATATTATTGTGTTGATATTGTCTCACAATGCACTCTTGATTGTTTCTCAAGGCATTTATGTGAGGAGCACTTTTGAGCACAATTATTATCTGACCAAATGTGTTTTTAAAAATTGAAATGAACAGAACTTTGTTACTTTATTACTTTTAAAGAAGAGAACTTTCACTGGCTGGGTTTCATGAATGATATATCTAGTGTATGTTTTCTCTTTATTTAAATTAATTTTAAAATCTGGACCTTCCTATTGTAGCATGACACCATTTTCCAAAGCAATTGAAATTTAAGTATTTGGCTTAATTTTGTTTCCTTCTACACATTTTGATACAGAAGTTATATTTTTATAGTTATGTAGCAATTATATGTCTGATTCTGATCTCATGTAAGAGGGCACAAATAGTATTTTCTGATGAGTGTTCTTTCTTTTACCAGAGAGGAAACTTCTATGGAAATCTGGGCTGCTAATATTCATTGTTTTTCTTGGATACAATGAGACACAATTTAGGTGATATGTGCAATTTAATCTGTGTTAATAAGGGTCAGCATTACCATCTGGTCTATAAAATAAAGTTGCCTCTTGAGGAGAAGAAATAATCTAATTTCTAAACTCATTATGAGTTTCCTTTTAACAGCATTTATTTAATTATGATATTGAAAGGAAATTTTGTTCTTTGAGAATCAGTTTTAAAAATATTTCATAAAGTTGGACCACAGGCTATGAAGTAACATACTTTCAGCAGTTTAAAGAAAGCTCTGAACGAAGTGTGAGAAGTTAGAGATTGATCATAGTTCCTGTGTTTGCTGGCTCTCATTACTTAAAAAATTTCTGGCTTGCTTTGCCACTCGTCTCCTCTAAGTTTTTAATCTCTTTTTAACCCTGAACTGTGTAAGATTCCCCTCTCCAGGGTTTCTCATCGATCAAAGGCATCAACATCTTTCTTCTTTTACTACTAATTCCCTCTAAAACAGACCAACCCTGACCAGGCCAAGTTTATAAATTTGCTCCATTCCTTGCTGTGTGTTTCCATTTCTTTTTCACACCCTTTCTAGCCCTACTCGCAGCCATCCCCATCTCCATTTGCTTTGTGAAAGCTGACTACTCTTCTGTTATATTAAGTGAAAAATCCCCTTCATAAGATATTTTTATTAATATTGTAGTTTGAGTTATAATTCTTTGTTGTTTTAAGCCATTCTTCTGATGGCTCCCAAATTAATTAGATGGCAACTAATTTTGTATTTCAGCTTTCATAACTAGTCACATGGCCATATATCATTCTTACACTTCTGGAGATTGTTAAATCCATTCTGATTTTAGGTGAGTTTGAATAGCACAGATCTAAATATGCAGCATAGAGAAACATTTAGAAAACTCCTGTGATGGTTTGGTTTACATATTGGTGATTGGTTTGATTTCAATGAATTATTATCTTTTCATTTCCATACTAGGCATTAAGAAAGGGAGCACTGATTGCAGTATACAGGAGTCTGCAGATGAACAATATTTTTGATGTCCTGAAAGGATCACTCATTTAACACCTGGGAAAATGACTAAGGATTTTAAAGATCTATTTCCCAAAGAATAGCAAGAAAAATTGCTTTTTAGAGAACCATGCTGAAGGCAGGGATTTTAGGGTTTCTACATTGAAATCTTAGTGGGGGGAAAGGACTCCAAGTACTGTCTCTAAAATGCATAATGTATCTCTAAAAATCACATCATAGAAGAGTACCTCCCATGTATGGGAACTAATGTTTCTAGCGATTCCAATTTCAAACTGTTTACTCTGTGAAGTGAGAATAGTTCGCAGTGCCCTCCTGTGTGGTTCCTGAGCTAGTCCTGATAATTAAGTTTTATAGTGAGAAGGAAAGTAGAAATCATTTTACAAAGACTGAATGGTTTAATACTTCAAATACATGAACTTTTTGAGATATGAAGATATTTTTTTATTTCCAATATGTACTGTATTAAGAACATCCTGGGAGGAAACACCTACTCTCTGTCTCTGGGGGAAAAGACATAAATTGTTTTTTGTCACTTTATTCTTTAAATCAACTGTCTAGTAAGAATCTATTATGTGCCAGGGATTCTTCTGTGCTGAAAGATACAGTTGTGAATCACACTATCATTGCACTATTTAGCTTCCTGAAGAGAGTGGAGGAAGTCAATAAATTGGGGATAATTTCAACTGGCAATAAAACAGGGTAATAGGATGTGGAGTGACTGGGGAGACAGATTTTTATTGAGAATTTAAGGAAGGTTTTTTCCAAGATGACTTTTGATGTAAGATCTTCCTCGATATAGAATTGGACCTGCATGTATGTTCATGACTTGAGCATTCCAAGCAGAGATGGAAGCATGTGCAAAGGCCCGGGGCAACAGCTGGACCTTTATGTTCAAAGAATAGGCAGTGTGTTTGTAGTGCAGGGAGTGAGATTGAGTGTAGTGTAAATTAAATTCAGAGAGGACAGCAGTGACTATACCATGTAGTGTATTGTAGACTATAGTAAGGACTTTATTCCAAGTAATAGGAGAATTTTAAGCAAGAATCTAATATAATATATATCTTCTTATAGATTACCCTGAATGCTCTGAATTACTGTGTATTGTACAAAGACAATGTTGGCACTTTTATATATTATTTTAAATTCTTATTATATGCTAACAAAGGAGGTATTGTTATGATTTCTGTATACAAAATGAGAAAATTGAGGCTTACGGAGTTAAGAAATTCATTCAAAGTTACATAGATTGCAAGTAGCAGGCTGGAATCTATTCTATCCCTAAATCCCATACTCTTTTTTAAAAGATGACAATAGAGACTAGAACTAGAGAGAACAACAAACTCCCATAATTGCTATGTTAGAATGGGTTTTTTAAGTAATTTATTTTATTGTGCAACATACATTTCAAGAAGTACAGTCATACATTTACAGTTCAAGAAAGTTTTATAAAATGAACACACCTGTGTTACCATCACTGGCTTAGATGCTTCTGGTGTCCCCTTAAACATGTGCTACCACTCCTCAAAGGTAACTTTTATTTTGATTTCTAGTAGCACAGACAAGCTTTGACTATTTCTAAATGATATATTAAAGGAATCATTATTCTCTGGTATCTGGCTCTTTTGATCTGCTTGAGTTTTATTTGTGTTATTGTGTATGGCAGCAGTTTGTTATTTGTTGCATACTATTCCACCGTTTGCATACTGCATGATTTATTCATCCCTTATTGAGGGACATTTGGGTTGTTAGCTTCTGGAGTTTATAAATTTTGTTGTTATATACATTCTTGTAAGTTGCTTTTGGTGAACATACATCAACATCTCTTTGGGTACTGTATTTAGGAGAAAGTGTTCAGGGTGATGGGGAAGATGGTTGTTCAGCTGTGTACAAACATAAGATGGTTGTTCAGCTGTGTACAAACATAAGCTGTGTACAAACATAAACTTACAAGAGTCAATTTGTACATCTCTGCCAGAATTCCTGGTTAGTGATGCTACTTTGGCGCTTGAAATTGCCCATAGGGAGCTTGTGCACATCATGGAACTAGGTGTAAATATAGCAGGTCCTTAAATAAATCCTCTTATTCGATGTTGTTTTGATGTAACCTGAGGGGAGAAAAGCTTTTGATTCCCAGTTGGGGCCCCTGTCTTTGTGAGTTGGCCAGTTCTCACCATGTTCTCATGTATTGGGGAGTTTTCTCCTGCTACTCTAGTTTCCTCCCACATCCCAAAGACGTTCAGGTGAGGTTCACTGCATACTTAGAGGTTTCAGTGAGAGTGAGTGTGGGCATGTGTGACATACTCTGTGATGCAAGCATGTCCCATCCAGGGTGGGGACTCCCTGTGCACAGGTTTCTGGGTCTCCTGCAGCCATGAATAGGAATAAGTGGGTTATAAATGAATCAATTAATGAATGAATTCAAATAATTGTTTAATATTAGAAGTATTTTGGGTCTTTACTTAGAAGTCTGGGGATGTTTTTATGACCAGAAATACTCTGATGGAACTTGGTTATATCAATTAGCCTGTGGTCAGTGGGTTTCCTGGTAGATCATTTTACGGAAAGCTGCAGTTTCCAAAAATCTATAGATGTTGTTAAGTGAGGACTTACTGTTCTACAAATCAGACCCCTTTCCCTCCCCTGACACTCATTTGTTAGACATTTACTGGCACCACTGACTTTAGTAGTTATTTTCTCACAATTTCCCAAACTTGCTTTTACCAATTTACGTTCCCACACATAACATAGGAGAGTTCATGTTGCTCCATGTTCTCACCAAAATTTTTAAATTTTAATTTAATATTGATTTTACTTTTAGTCATTGTGTTGTGTATGCAATGGACAGAATCTCATTCTGAGTTTAATTGGCATGTGGAAGAAGTTTTGAGTTACTCAAATTAGCTGGCTATCTGCACTTACAAACCCAGATATAACTTTGAAGGGAGTTTCTCACTGGAGACAGGAGCAGCTGGACAAATAAAAACACATATGTAAGACTAATGGACTAGTAAATATGCTTTTATTTTACAGAAATTTAGAAATGCTCCTAAAGATTTTGGGGGTATCTCAGCCTTTGTTTGAAACATTCACACCCCTTCTTATACTCTAGAAACTTCTGGATTAATTATGATAGCAAATGAAATTTACCAATACCCATAAATAAAAAATGACATGGTGGGATGTCAACATGAAAGATTAATTTCCTCTTGATTCTTACTTGTGTGGTCCAGGGGGATGACAGATGGCATGAACAGCAGTAAGCTATTAGCTCTAACACCATGTCAACTTCTTCATGACTTTTTTTGGGGGGTAAGAGGGAACTTTCAGCCTGTATCACTGCTGCAAGCCGCTTTTTAACTGGTGATTTGTGGTGATTGCACCAGACTCTCTAGTTTTATCTAAGTTATGTGTTCTACACCAGGCAACTGACGGATGAGAGCAGCGCTTAAAATAACTCAGTGCATTTGGATTTGAAAAGTTTAGACTCTTCTATATTAAACCAGCATTTGCTACTATTTTTGAGAATGATCTATCTATCCAGTTGGACAAGGAACAATAATATGCTTTCTGTTACATCTTCTATTACTTCCCTTTTAATTCAGTAATGGAAAGTAAATTGAGGGACTATAAGGAGTATATAAACACACACTTTTTAGAAAAGAAGCATTTATCCATTTATGAAGCACTGAGGATAATACATCCAGGAAACAATTTGAATGCTACATTGATATAAAAAGGAGACATGATATGGATGGAAAAATGAGTATTAAGATCCTGATAATTTAAATACAGAGGCAATGAGTATGAATGTGTGGAAGACTATAATATAGTATTTCTGGATCTTGCCCCCTTATTTTCCCTTTGCCTCCTTATATGTATTTTTTGCCCCCATATAATTCACATATCACAGTATCTTGTCTAAAAATATTATATGAACCTGTTGAATTAAAAACTCTATTGCATTAATAACAAACTTTTAGAGACTCATGTATTTAGGAAAATTATTAACAGTTTGATGAATTTACTAGGGAATTTCAAGCAGTAAGACATATCAATGATTTAAATCCAGAAAGAGTTTTGGGAGATAAAGAGTAAATGAGCATAAAGAGGTAGTTCAGAGATTCTGAGGTAAGAAGAAGTGAGAATGGGAGAGGACTCTATTTGCAGAACTTCCACCAGTCATTACCACCTGGCTCTGTGCTAGTACCATTGTTTTTCCTATCTTCTTGTCTTTCATCTTGCCCATTCCATGTGTTCTGGACCCCACCCAAACTTCTTCCACCTGTCCCTCTGCCTTGGAACAACTCCAGTCCTCTCACTGCACACACATGCCTTATTTTTCTTGTCCCTGGGAAAATCCCCAAGCCTTATAGAGCCCTAGATTTTTTCCAGCTTTCTGCCCCTTCTCCAGTCTCCACTAACAGTTGAATTTTTCTTACTTTCCTTTCCTACTCATTCTAGGGCAATTCTCGATGAGGAGTTGTCTGTGCTACCTTATGGAACCTAGTATTGCTAGAGTGAATGACACAGCATCACTGAGGTCGCCAAATCCACTTGACAGCTTCCTGTTGAGATTTTTCTCTGCTGTCTCTCAGCATCAAGCTTCAGAGGCCCTCCTAGTTTGACTCCTGCCTCTTTCTCAGCCTCTTTGCCCCTCTCCTTTTATGTAAAGGTTTTTAAAAATTTATATATATATATATATTTTTTTTTTACATCACTTCATTTATTACAATGTTTGATTTCTCCTCTCAGGTGTAGTCCCCATAAAATTCCCAAAAGTATACCATTGCCGTAGTCTCTTGTGCTCTCCCTCCCCCACCCCTGCAGAATGTCTGTGATTTATAGTTGCCTGCTGGTTTTGTCTTTTATTTTTTTCCTGATCCCTTATTTGGTTCCCTTCTATTCCTCCTATAAATAGAACCATCGATATTTTTTCTTTTTCCTTTTGACTTATTTCACTGAGCATAATCCTTTCAAGCTCCATTTATCCCTCTCCTTTTTGTCCATGGTCACCCATCACACCTGGCCTCATTCACCTGAACATTCTGGCTCTTTCCTGCCTCAGGCACCATATAATGCCATTGTCCTGGTGGAAGACAGCATCCCTCCATATTTACATGGATGATTTCTTATTCTTAGGTCTCAGGTTTACTCTTTTCATCTTAGCAATGCCTAATCAATCATTTTATTTAACATCAGAATAAATTTAAAAACATTTATTTTATCTTTCACAATATTTTAAAAGATAAAACTGGTTCACTTTGTTATTTGTGTTTTAGAGGCATTGGATCTCCCCCTGCAGGTGTTGTTACTAGATCACATCACTGCCAAAGCCCACAGTCCACTGTGCCCCCTCCTCCCCACCCCCATAGCCTTACTTCTATAAGTCATATTGTAGGGTTTGTTTTCCTTTGGCTTTATCTAAGCTTTTGTTTGGTATCATTATATTCCACATGTAAGTGGTACCATAGATATTTGTCTTTCTCTTTCTGACTTATTTTGTTTATCATAATCCTCTCCAACTCCACCTAGGTGCTGCAAATGGCAAGCATTTATCTTTTTTATTCCATTGTGTGTGTGTATCAATATCACATCTTCCTGATCTGCTCATCTGTATTTGGGCACTTACATTGTTTCCATAAATTGGTAATTATAAATAGTGCTATATATAGGAGTATAGTTTCTCTTGAATTAATATTTTGTATTTTTAAAAAATATTTTAGGAAACCACCATACTGTTTTCCACAGGGCCTGGACCTGTTGATGGGAGGGTAGACTAACCACATTTTAAACTTACTTTCTAATTCTTCTGTCTCAGCTATTTCCTCTCTCTATTTGGCATTTGAAATTACTTTATATAGTTGTGTGTTTATAGTCATGTTCTTTTTTCTTCATTTCCTTGTTAGAGTTTAAACTCCATACTGAAGGGAACCTATCTTTGCATTATTCATAGAGTATCTGTGTTAACCTAGAACTGTGCTAGGTATTATCTATGAATGAGTTAAACAGGACAAAATTCATTATGGTTTATATCAACATTACTATGCTTTCATGTTTAAATCTTCTTTTGAATTGGGCCTCCTTGGTGGCCTAGGGGTTAAGTCTCAGTGCTACTACTGAGAAGACCCACAGTGGTGGCCTGAATTCTATCCTTTCAACCTCCCCCACCTCCTCCTGCACCTCTGACCTGCACAACAGTTCTATGCAAAAAAAAAAAAAAAAAAAGAAAGAAACCTTAAAAAAAGTTCTTTGAATTAAAATGGCATTCCTAAATGCATTTTTTTGAAAAAGATTTTTTTTTTAACTTATGATCCTTCTTTAAATAACTTACCTTTTCAATGAATTTTTCACCCCCAAATTTTAGGTAACATTTAAGAAACTTAGGATTTTGTTATATTCCATTTAACTGAATCAAGTGCTTTATTCAGTTGAATTAAGATGCACTTTATACATTATGATACTTGTGGAACCCTCCCTCCCCAAAACCTGCTTCTGCCCACTCACCTTATACTGAACTTTTGGCTTCCTTTGGGCTTTAATGTCACATGTTTAGGGGCACTCCCCTAAGTCTTTTTAACTTCCACATCCCCATGTAATTGTTGCCAGAGTGTAAAGTAATTTGAATGGTTGTGACAGGGGTAGCTTTGGATAATTTTTTATTTCTGTAGTTAGGCTGGCTTAATTAAGGGTCAAACCTGGGGGTTTCTTTAACCATTGCTCTTTCATAGTCTGCATTACGGCTTTTAGTTTTATCCAGGGACGTTCTACTCTGGGACAGGTAAATCCCAGCAGGACATTCTGACCTGGTTCTGTCCCTAGTGTACACAAACAGGTAAGCTCGACTTTAGCTCCAAGGTCCTTGTGACTTTGAATTCTCTTTTCCAAGTTTCCATGGCAGAGATATCACCTTTGTCCTGTTTGCATTTTATGAACTAAGACTCTCAGTTTTTATCAGTGAAATCGAAGCATTATCTTAAAAGGTTGTTGACAACTACTCACAGGTGTGGGAAGATAGGTAAACCCTCACCAGGACATGAGAATTTCCATTTATCCTTTCCTTGTGAAAATAGTTTCTTAGTAGGAAAAGTAACTTACAGGGTAGGAAATAAAGAAAAATGTGGACTGCTGAGAAAAGGAGGGTGGTTTGAAAGGTCACGAAAACAACAGTTTAAGAGTAGCAAATTGGTAGGAGGACATGAAACTGAAGGGGAAGTTGAAGGTGCAGGGGATTAAAAAAATAATGTGCTGGGGTAAATAATGTATTTATAGCATTTGTATAATTTTTAAAATCTGTTGTTTTGATGTACTATTGGTTTACATGACTATACAATACTTCCCTTCCTCTAAGGTAACTACCATTTTGTTGTCAGAGTCTAAGGGTTGTTTTGTTTTTTGACGTTTTGTTTTTTTTCTTTATAGTCCACATATGAGTGAAGTCACTGAGTGTTTGTCATTTTCATTCTGACTTATTTCAGCATAATCACAAAATCCATCCATGTTGTTGCAAATGACAAGCTTTCATCTTTTTTTCCTTTTTGTTATAACTGAGTAGTGTCCCACTGTGCATAGAGCACATCTTTGTCCAGTGAAAAAACATGCACCAATATGGTCTCCCTCCTTTCCTCCCACTCTGGTAGCTTCAATTCTACAGTCAGATTTCTAGGGTTTGTTTTTGGTTTCATTTTGTCTGACCTTTTATTTTCTTTCTCTATGTTTCGTATATAAATGACACCATGTGGTATTTGTTTTTCTCATGATTTATCTCACTTAGCATAGTAACTCTCACACCCCCAATTCTATTGCAAAAGTCAAAAGTTTGTCTTGTTTTTTATAGCTGACTAGTATACCCTTTGTATATATACTACATCACCATAATCCACTTAGACTTCCACATGGCACAGGGCTGAGTTCTGAGGTGAAGGCTCTCCTCTGGGATTGTTCTCAAGGGAGCTCTTAAAGGGGACTAGGTAGGAGCTGCATGATCTTTGGGAGCCAGCCTCAGATGTCACATAGTGTCACTTAGGGTAGACTTCAGAGCAGTTACATGTCACCTCAAGATGAGGAACAATGACTCCGCCTCTTAATGGAAAGAGTATCAGAAATTTTGGGACCATGATTTAAAAGTTCCACAGCTATTAAGTTAAGTTACTAATTTAACTCTTAATCAGTTAATTTCTAAAATCCTTTCTTAGCTCTTTGTCCTTTATAAAGAAAAAATATTTATTTCCTTTTTTAGTGAAGGAAAATATAGCCAAACACTGTGTCTCCGTATTGTTTACAGACATAGTTTTCATAACAACTCTCTGGTGTTGAGGTTATCACCCCCATTTAACAAATGAAGACACTGATGTATTCAGAGGTTCAGTGGCTTGGTCACTCAGTTGGGGGTGCTGGTGATGCCACACTTGGGCTCTTGACAATAGCCATTGGCAGGGCTTCCCTAGGGAAGTTTGCATAATCTAAATGTCTTTGGTGAGACTTGAAAGAAATGGATAATCATGCCTTATCAATCAAATAATCCTAAGACTTACTTTGAAAAGTTTTTGGCTAAATGATGGCTGGATCCTAAACCTTATAGTCTTATGAAAGCACTCAGGGGCTACAAATTTTTAAGGTTGATATTTCCTGTGGAATAAAGAAAATGTTCTTAGTTACACTCCTCAGCTGAATTTTGACCAGGGAGTAAAAGATGCCTTTTCTTTATGAAAAAGGGCAGGACATTTCCATTTGTTTTTCCCTGAGGGGTTGGCTATTTGGTTTAATTTTTGTGATAAGCTGACTAAGGGTCAGGGAATGTCAGGAGAGAAAAAGGCAGGAATATTTGGACAGGAAGGAGAAAGTCTGATACAGGTAGGGACCATAAATAGAAAGTTGTTTGGAAAGGGGTCAGACCCCAAAGACTCAAGTTAACTATCTTAGATTAGTTAATGCTGGATTTAGAATCTGTACACTTGATCAGGTCAAAATTTGGTTAATGAAGTTGAAGCCGAAGTTGGAGTAAAAATTTCAACTATAAAAGCAAACTGTCCATGAACACAAGAAGTGAGGTTATGCCAGTGTCTGCCTCCTCTCTGAACCCACTTAATAGCTGATGAAGTGGATGCAAGCCTAGGGGGATGTTCACTATGCTAAAGGTTTGCTTAATTCCCAGAAACAAGAACAGTCAAGTCTAATAAGGAGTTAGTGAGAAGGAACTGGACAAAACTCAAATTCTGTTCATTTCTGTTTATACCTGTCCCAATGTAGAGAAGGTTTGGTGATAAGTCCATGGCTGAGGATATGAGAACATTATTTCTTGCCTTTTGGATAATACATGAAGCCAGTTGCTATGTGCTTCCTTCCTTCCTACTTTCCATATGTTACTTAGACTTGTAGAATCCAATCATAGATAATTATTACTAAATTCCTTCCCATTCTGAGCAATCTAAATAAACATTGCAAAACTCTAATTTCGTCAACAAGCATTTATTTAGCGCTTTTTTGGGTTGTTGTTGCACGTCATTGTACTAAGTGGAAGAATTGAAATGTGGCCAATGTGGATCTTTTTCAGCCCTTGTTTCAGGTAGCTACTCCCCATTTAGATGAATGGAGTGAGACTTTAGGTTAAAAACTTAAGCATTATTAAGGATTAATGGTGGAGAAAGAAATGATCATAGTAGATTAGGTTAGTTTGACTTAAAAAAATGAAATGTCTGATAATAAAATATTGAATAGCAATTAGAGGGCAATTGGTGTAGCAGATACTCTTGCTGATTCACCATTGTCCCCTTGACTGCGTAATTTTCTTGCACCTGTGGACAGTTCCCAATCCATGGGCAGGTTACCACCTTAAGCACTTACAACCTCCCCTTTCTCTGCATGAGTATTTTCTTCACTGTTGCTAGAGGTTGTTGAGCTGTAAAAGCTAAGTCAGAAGGTTTGAAGGACTTGCTGCCTAGAAGGGGCCTTCAAATAAAGGGAGTGGTAAACAAAGACCCAGTGCACTGTCCACTGGAGGAGGGTCCTGATGCTGGCTCCACAGGTGCTTCATCAGAAGGGCCCTGGTGAGGCTGGGCCCCTCTTGCTTTACTGGCTCTTCTCCTTCTTGTCTTCCTCTCCTAACTTCCTTATGTATTTTCCTCGCTTTACCTCTCAATAAGCTGTCTTCTATTTCACTGTCTTACCATTTGCTTTTAGAGGAACCCCAGATTAGATTGCAGGCTACAATGGGGAGGGATTGGATTATGGCGAAGACTGTGGGTGCCTTGTTTAGGGTGTGGTGTCAGGAATGCATCTAAGGAGGTGTGATCCTGTGTTTCTCAGTCACGTAGTGTTGTAAAACAATGTTACTCCAAGTTTAAAAAGAAGAAAAAAGATTCTAGACTAACCAACTATGCTAGGAACCATTTTCCCCCTTTAATTTATATATATTTGACATGAATTGTAATCCCCATGTATTGCCCATCACCATCTCACCAGTGCACCATCACCTCAGTCCCTCGTGTTCCCATCTTCCCTCAACCCTCCCCCTCCCCTCCCCACCAAGTGTCCCCAATTTGTCCTTGTCTTTTCATTTTTGGTTTTTGTGTCTTTATTGTTATTATTATTGTTCTTATTCCTTTCCTTGATCCTTTTTTGGTTCCTTTATATTCCTTCTAGGGGAGGAACCATCTGGTATTTTTCTTTTGCCTTCTGACTTACTTCGCTGAGCATAATCCCTTCCAGTTCCATCCATGTTGCTAGGAACCATTTTAAACTGGAGATAATTTTTATTTTCAGCATCATTTTCCCACCCAAACAGGTTCAGTTTATCTTTGTTCTTCTTACACACTTCCCTTCCTCCCTGCTGCCCTGCTGTCCAGCGCCTTCAGGTCCAAGTCTGGACACAGAGGCAACAGCCGGGACCTGCTGGGCTGGCTCCTCTGTTACATGAGGTCTGACCCCTAAGAGAAGACTTCATCACCTCTGCTGGCTCTGCTATTTTTAATCTTATTTTATTCTTATTGGGGTAATACTGGCTACAACACTTTGTGTGATTTAGAGATGCAGGATCACACTCTTCAGGTGTTACCACTCCACTCCCCCCACTGAGAGGCCCGTAGTCTCCACCACAGTCAATTGTGCTCCCCACTTTGCTCTCCCCTTCTTTCCGCCCATCTGTTAGTCTCAGTTCTGCAATCAAATTTCTGGGGTTTGCTATTAGTTTGGTTTTATCTAACCTTTGTTTAGTTTTTCTATATTACACATATTTGTCTTTCTCCTGCTGACTTATTTCACTTAGCATCATCCCCTCTGTTCCGTCCATGTAATCATAATGGCAGCAGTTTATCTTACAGTTGAGTAGTTTTCCAGTGTCTATATAGATCACATATTTCTATTCTACTCTCTGTCTTTGGGCACTTACATTCTTTTCATAGCTTGGTTATTGTAAAAGTACAGCATCATTTTAAAGTCTATATGGACATGACTAATTTTATTATACAACTTTTAGAGTTGGAAGGACCACTGGTAGATTATATTCTTGTTCACTGGTGTTCATTTCATCTCTGTGCAGGAAGATTGTACAACTCTACACGTGGAATAGAAGAGTGGTCATGTGACACGCTGAGGCCAATGAAATGTGACTAGACATGGTCTGTACCACTTCCTAATAAAGCAGCTCATGGTTTTCTGTGTCCCTTTCTTTCTGGCACAAGCAAGTTATATTCCAGATGAAATTACTCTGAAGCTTGAGTCTGATAGACAGAAGCACAGCTTTACCTTAGCTACAATCTACATAGACAGTGAAAATGAAGTACGCTTTTCCTTGTAAATCACTGAGATTTTGGAGTAATTTCTTGGCACAACACAGATTAGGTTCAATTGACTAATAAAGAATTAAAAAAAATAATTGAGATTGGTCCTCAATCTTCGTTAATTATGAGATTTACTAGTGTGCATTTTATATTTAGACTTAAAATTTTTATTTTAATTCAGTAGGTTTGGGGGAAAAGCAGGAATCTGTAGTTAAAAAATATACCCAGACTAGTGATCACACTGTTTGAAACCCAATCATTTTGTTTATTTTAAAGATGAAAGGAGACCGACCACTTGAAAAGTTGTCTATTCTTTTAGCTTATTTATAAAAAAAATACCATGCTGATATAGGTCACAGTTTGAGTTATTTATAAAATCTTTTCTCCTAAACGGCAAAAAGAAAACTTAATTGTATACTGAATAAGAGTAAATTCTGAATTAGTATTATCCAAATTAACAAAGTTTAATTGTGTGCCATATATAGGCCATCAGGTTCAAATCTAATCAAAAATTATAAATGCATCTGGTTACTAAGGCCATTAGTAGGTCAGGAGGGCAAAGAGTATTAGGAATTTAATAAAGTGAATTTGTAGCAGAAAATAGTATCTCCTTCCTTGTTACTAAGTGATCATGGTCCACAGGACAACTTGTCATGAACTCCAGGAAATCAAGTTAAAGGTGGTTCAAGGGCATCTGATGATATTTCCCAGCATCACACCTGACAGTTCTATGACATTCACTTGACTGAGTCACTGTGTATGTTTATATTGTAGAATTACTAATTCCATTCAGTTTTAATTCTTACTTGTATATTCCTTGGAGAAAGCATTTTAATAGCTGCTGCTGGTGTCCTAAGTCTCCTTGAGGAGGGGAATGATGGAAGTAAAATATTGGCCCACCGATGATGGCAACAGGAGGCAGAAATTATAATAAGAAAAATTATAATAAGAAAGGAATACCTTTCACGCTGACTTAGGATCCTTACTGATGTTCTCGGGCCAGGCAGCTTCTGTTTCCTTGGACTCTCACATGGTTTGTCAGCTTAGGTTCCGTAGTCAAGGATTCGGCTAGGTGGGTCCCCCGAGACTCACAGCTGTGTGGGAACAGGAGCATTCCACTCTCACATTCCCCTTACCATTCTCAGCTCCTTGGAATCTGATCCAGAGTGCACCAAAGAATCACACAATGTCCTCCCTGACAGTGCTGGGTGCCATTGCTTCAATCCCTTCTCATTTCAACACTTGACAAATCTGATCTCCAACCTTCTTTTTCTCCTAGACTTGTAAACATTATGCTTACATTATGTGTCTATCCCATAACCACCTGTGCTTTAGGGAAGTAACAATAAGAACTTTCAGTTACTGAGCACTTGTTACATGCAAGGGCTATCTATATAAATATACACATAAAATTATAAACATAATTTCATTTAAAACTTAAACCCAGTGGAACTAACTTTCACCTTGTGCTCTTGGTCACTCTTTCAGTTTCCAGACCCCTTTTACTCTTAAAAACTATTAATAATCACGGGGAGTTTTTGTTTGTGTTATATTTGTTGTGGTAAAGATTTAAACAGATGAGTTAAAAATAATAAAACAGATCAGTTAAAAATAATAAAACCATTATGCATTGATATAAATATTGCTATGAGAAATAGTCTCTCCTAAACAGAATCTGCAGCCAGTGGCATTGGGTCACATTTTTCCAGCTCTGCTTAGTGTCTGGTTTAATTGACTAGAGCTGAATTTAATTGACTATTGCTTTGGTACTCAGTCTGTTGTTGTGTGATATTTAGATTGGAGTAAATGAAAAAATACAGTCTTGCACAGATATGTAGTTGAAAAGGGTGGGATATTAGAACAGTATTTTCAGGTAATTGTGGACTTTCGCCTTTGACAGTGCACAAACATTCAAGTCGGGGGGGTTCCTTAAAGGCTGGTTGCAATGTGGGAACTTCTCACACTTTTTTTTTTCTAAATTAATTAATTTATTTATACATATTTGACATCACTTGTAGTTCCCATGGAATTCCCACCACTGTTTCACCAGTGTGTTGTCACCTCAGTCTCTTGTGCTCTTTCTGCCTTCATCCCAGTCCCGCTTCACTCCCCAGTACCTTGGACTTGTCTTTGTCTTTTTGTTCTTGTGTTGTATTTTTTCTTTTTCATTGTTATTGTTCTTTTCCTTGAGCCCTTTTTTGTTCCTTTATATTCCTCCTAAAAGTGAAACCATCCTATATTTTCCTCTTGCCTTCTGACTTATTTGACTGAGCATAATTCCTTCTAGCTCCATCCATGTATCTACAAATTACTCCAGTTTACCTTTTTAGATTGCTGAATAGTATTTCATCGTGTGGACCACATCTTCCTGATCCATGCATCTATTTTTGGGCATTTGGGTTGTTTCCAGGTCTTACCAGAGCTGCAATAAACATAGGGGTACACATATTCTTTTGGATCAGTGTTTTTGTGTCCTTTGGGTAGATCCCTAGGAGTGGAATTGCTTGGTAATATAGTAGCTCTATTTTTAGTAGACTGAGGAACACTTTGTTGCAACACAATTTATTGGCCTGTTTTTTGTTTTTGTGGTTTTTTTTCAAATAGAGCTTTTCCTTATGGATGAAGCTAGACTAAGGCTTCACTTATACTACACCCTTTATAAAATTCCAGAGAAACGAAGAGGATTATGACCTGTGAAGATACTTAAGAATTTTGAAGCTAAACATGAATTCCTTTGAAAACACCTAGCAAGTTTCTAAAGCTAATTAATAAGAGTTGCTGATAAAACTACAGGCACTTTAGGAAAATTTCTGATTTTTATGTCTATTGAATCAGACTATGAACTTGGAACTGTCTTGATGGTTTTATGAAACTGATATATATTATTTCCTAGAAGCCAACGCATTACTTTATTTGGCATTAAATATAAGTAGCTTTTTATCTTTTTGCCATTAACCACCTAATTAACTTTATTACCATTGATAGTTTTCAAAAACTCTGGGTCAAAGCTATTAAGTTCTAATTTTTTTTGGCAGCATCTTAAAATGTTACTTTATGCATCTATGGCTGCTCTCCACCAGATCATTCAGCACTGGGATACTTCCCTGTCATAGTTTCTCCTCTCATAGAATGGGGACTTCTCTAAACACATCTAATACTGCTGAAGACTTTTGAGAATGAACTTTCTCCTACAATGGGTCAGATTATTTTTATTTAAAATAATCTTTAAATTTAAACAATATCTATGTCATGACTAATTGTTAAGCGGTTCAGGACAGAAGCCCACACAGTAGTTGGCTCCTACTGCAGGAGAAGCATATGGAGTGTTTTCATGTTAGAATCTTTTTCATTCTCCAGTTAGCAGAGAAGTTAGGATATAGTTTTCCATAATATTATATGTCAATTAAAATATAATATTGCTCAAGAAGAGATGAAAATATGCTATCATTGCTATAGGTTTGTTATTATATGTCTTAATTTTCTCAGGAAGCAACATTTACATACACACATACATAAGCACATATATACATGTATTGTATATACATACATATGTAGTATTGTTTATCTTAAAAATAATTACAAGTGTGTTAGGGTCCTCTCAAACATACCACATCTGTAAATCAATTTCATAGACTTGGGCCAAGAAAAAATATATATATATACACACACAAAACTAATTTTTTGCTTTTCAGAAATTTTGAATAAGTCCATAAAATTGTCCTTGTTGGACTTCGTGGAATTAGAAAATTATGTTGATCATTGGACTGTCATATTTTTAAGAAACTTCATAAACCTCTCAGTACCCTCAATTTTTTTTTTTTTTTTTTGCAAGTAGGTAGAATGCAGGTAGAACCAAATGGAGAGATTGAGTTGAATTGAGACTATCAATTCTAACTGGTCTAGTACTTCACTTATTTCTCTGCCTTTTGTAATGTCCCGTGAGCATTTTGAATAACAGGACGGAATGTTGAGTCTTTGCTTTCATTACCTGAGCTGCTGTCATTTTCTTGTCATCTTCGATAGAAGGTTCTTGAGGAATATTTATTTATTTGTATTATTTTAGTATTTAAAAATACTTTATAGACTTCTAAAAATTGAAAAAAAACCATCGCATTATAACATTATATATGTATTTCAGTGCTCATCATTGAGAATCAATATGTGTATATACCAAGTCTGGCCTTCCACTGACCATTGCCCCTTTTTTTTTAAAACATTTATTTATGCATACAAAGCTGGGGTACAGGCTAGAGGTATGGGGGGGTGAGAGGATTCACCAGAGATAGAGTGGGGAGCAGAATAGGAAGATCAATAGAGGTACACTGCTGAGGGGAGCAGCAGGGGAGGCGGGAGAGTTCTGCTGCGCCATGTGGATCCCCTCCCTGGCTGGGGATTGAACTCATGCCACTGTGTCACAGACGCTTCACAGTGTGGTGCTCAACCCGCTGTGCCACCAGGGAGCCCCCTGTCCCCTTTTTTTTTTCCTGATTAACTAATCCCTTTTCCCCTTTCTCTTTTGGTGACCACTAATTGATCTTATGGGCCAAAAGTTCATTTTTGTTTTATTTGACTCATTTGTTTGTTTTCTTTGTATATCACACATGCATGGAATCATACAATGTTTGTCTTTTTCTGTCTTGCTTATTTTACTGAACATAATTCTGTCATAATTCTCATAATTAAGTCCATCTGTGTGAAAAATGGCAGTATTTCATATTTTTTAATTTTACTTTTAAAAAGGACTGTTAGGGAAAGAAGGAAAAGACGCATAGGAGGGTAGAAGAGCTGCTCATATTTCTTTTTTTTAAATAGCTGAGTAGTGTTCCATTGTGTATATATACCATGTCCTCTGTCTGTTCCTCAACTGATGGACATTTAAGTTGATTCCAATTCTCAGCTGTTAGACTGGGGGAAAATATGCAGAATTGAAATAACTAACTCATGTGGAGTTTCTATTTTGAATTTTTTGAGGAATGCCTGTACCACTTTCCATCATGGCTGCACCAGTTTAACATTCTCACCAGCAGTGACATGACATCCTTCCAACACTTGATGTTTTTTATCTTTGGCATTGTGGCAAGTCTCACAGACAAGCGGTGATAACTTGTTGTTTGATTTACATTTCTCTAATAAGAGACAATGAACATCTTTTCATGTACTTGTTGTCCATCTGTATGTCTCCTTTGGAGACAGCGTTTATTCAGCTTTTTTGGCCCATGTTTTATTTTTATTTTTTTTTAGCGTCACAACAAAATGGCTTTATTCTTTTTTTAAAAAAAATTTTAAAATTTACATATATTTGACATAATTGTAATCCCCATGCATTCCCCATCACCGAAACACCAGTGCACCATCACCTCAGTCCCCCGTGCTCCCATCTGCCCTCAACCCTTCCCCTCCCCTCCCCACCAAGCGTCCCCAGTTTGTCTTTGTCTTTTCATTTTTGGTTTTTATTTCTTTCTTGTTGTTATTATTATTGTCGTTGTTGTTCTTATTCCTTTCCTTGATCCTCCTTTGGTTCCCTTATATTCCTCCTAGAGGATGAACCATCTGGTATTTTTCTTTTCCTTTCTGACTTACTTCGCTCAGCATAATCCCTTCCAGTTCCATCCATGTTCCTATGAATGCGTCTAGCTTTTCATCTTTGATTGCTGAGTAGTATTTCATCGTGTCTATGTAGCACAGCTTCCCAATCCACTCATCTGTTTTTGGGCATTTAGGATGTTTCCAGGCCTTACCTATTGTAAAGAGTGCTGCTATAAACACAGGGGTGCAGGTATTCTTTTGAATCAGAGTATTTGTGTCTTTGGGGTATATTCCTAGGAGTGGGATTGCTGGATCTTATGGAAGTTCCATTCCTAGTAGATTGAGGAAGCGCCATACTGCTTTCCATAATGGTTGGCCCAGCTTGCATTCCCACCAGCAGTGTAAGAGAGTTCCTTTTTCTCCACATCCTCACCAACATTTGTTGTTGCTACTTTTTTTGATATGTGCCATTCTTACTGGTGTGAGGTGGTATCGCATAGTGGTTTTGACTTGCATTTCTCTGATGACAAGGGAAGTTGAGCATTTTTTCATATGCCTGTTGGCCATTTGCATGTCCTCTTTGGAGAATTTTTTTTTATTGTTGAGGTTATAAGTACTTTGTGTACTTTAGACATTAATCCTTTGTGAGATATATGATGTACAAATATCCTCTTCATTCATAAGAAGTCTCTTCTTTTTAATGCAAGTTTCTCTGTGCAGAAGCTTTTTAGTTTGATGTATTATAGTTCCATTTGTTTACTTTTGCTTTTGTTTCCTTTGCCATTGGAGGTGAGTCTACAAACACATCTCTGAGGAATGTATTATCTATGTTTCTGTCTATGTATTTTATAGTTTTAGGTCTCACCTCTATGGCTTTAAACCATTTTGACTTAATTTGGGACATAGGTAGTTGTCTAATTTCATTCTTTTGCTTGTGAGAGTCCAGTATTTCAACACTATTTATTAAAGAGAATTTTCTTGAGAACAGCTTCTAACAAGGCAACCCATGGCACTTCCTTCCACACTATTTACAACTAGCCTCAACTCCTTTTTTAAATTATTTTTCTTTCTTTATATATATTTATTATCAATTGTGGTTCCCATGGATTTCCCATCACCATTTCACCAGTGCACCATCACCTCAGTCTCTTGTGCTCTTTCTGCCCTCAACCCATTCCCTTCCCCCTCTCCACCAAGTGTCCCCAATTTGTCCTTGTCTTTTTGTTTTTGTTGTGTTTTATTATTATTGTTATTGTTATTATTCTTTTCCTTGATTGCTTATTTGGTTCCCTTATATTCTTCCTAGGGGTGAAACCATCTGGTATTTTCTTTTGCCCTCTGATTTATCTCGCTGAGCGTAATCCTTTCTAGCTCCATCCATGATTCTATGAATGACTCTAGTTTATCTTTTTTGATTGCTGAATAGTATTCCATCATATATATGTACCACAGCTTCCCAATCCACTCATCTGTTTTTGGGCATTTAGGTTGTTTCCAGGTCTTACTTATTGTAAAGAGTGCTGCTATAAACATAGGGGTGCAGGTATTCTTTTGAATCAGTATTTTTGTGTCTTTTGGGTATATACCTAGGAGTGGGATTGCTGAATCATATGGGAGTTCCATTTTTAGTAGTTTGAGGAATCTTCACAATGCTTTCCATAGTGGTTGGATGAGTTTGCATTCCTACCAGCAGTGTAATAAAGTTCCTTTTACTTCACATCCTCACCAGTATTTGTTGTTGCTAATTTTTTTTGATATGTGCCATTCTCACTGGTGTGAGGTGGTATCTCATAGTGGTTTTGATTTGCATTTCTCTGATGACAAGAGATGTTGAGTGTTTTTTCATAAGTATAAGAAGAGACAAAGACGTGGAAAGATAGTCCTTGCTCATGGATTGGAAGAATTAACATAATTTTGGTGGGTCATCCTACCAAAAGCAAACTACAGATTCAATGCTATTCCAACAAAAATTTCAATGACATTCTTTAAAGAAATAGAAAAAATATTGATGAAATTCATATGGAGACACAAAAAACCTCGAATAGCCAAAGCTCTTCTGACTTAAAAAAGGGGAGTGGCCTGGTGGCGCAGTGGGTTAAGCAACGCACTACGAAGCAAATCGCAGTCACTGCAGCACGAGTTCGATCCCTGCTGCCGGCCAGGGGGGGGACCCACAT
>JAGFMF010011923.1:138859-214519 GCA_019455555.1 Galemys pyrenaicus
CTGAGGTGATGGTGCACTGGTGAGATGGTGATGGGGAATACATGGGGATTACAAATGATGGCAAGTATATGTAAATTTTAAAATATTTTAATAAAAAAATTAAAAAAAAATAAATAAAGACACAGCACCCAAAGCAAATTTAGCGAGGGAAAAGATAAACAGGTGGGACTACGTCAAACATAAAAGCTTCTGTACACCAAAAGACCTACTAACCAAAGCAAAGCGACAACCACCAACTGGAGAAAATCTCTGCAACACTACTGGCAAGGGATTTATCACAAAGATCCACAAAGAGCTGACTAAACAAAAGCAAAGTAAACAATCCAGAACAAAAAATTAGCAGAAGAGCTAAAAAGACATTTCTCCAAAGAGGAAATGCAAATAGCCTCAACTCCTTTTTAAGACTCAGCTCCTTTTCCATTCTCACTCTTGTGATGGACTCAGCTCCTCATGCTGTCCCATGTGCCTGCTATCTACCTCAAAAACTGAGGCAATCAGGGACTTACTGCTCACACAGGGAAGCAGGGTGCCAAATCTGTCAGGATGAAGAAAAAATGGATTATTTATTAAGTTTAAAGTTTGATGCAGGAGATAGCTCTCTACCTGGGTTATCACAGATAAGAAGGCAGAGACCAAAGCTGTCTTTGGCACTATGTTTGGCAGTGAGGAGCTGAAATGAACCAGGCATGTGTGCTTAAACTATATAAAATCTCAAAGTCCTTAAAAAAATTGACTCAACTCACACCTCACCTTCAAGAGCAACCCCATGTGTGCTGGGCTCTGCTGCTCCACTGGCAACTTTGCAAGCCTCTGTGACCGTGCAGTCCTTAAACGGTGAGAACATCTTGATTGTCTATCTCTGTAGACCTTAAACTAGAATGCTTCTTCATTTCTTTATCTCTGGTGACTGCTGCCATATCTGGTGTTGTCAGTGATGTGATTCAGTGGTGCCAACCTGGTCCCACTGTACCAGGTGAGGCATCTGTAAAAGTCAAGCCTCATAGACTTTGCGACTTGCAGAAATTTCAATGAGTCAAAAGGAGAAGTGATGGGGGCCACCTAACTATGCCATGAGGCAAAAGCCTGTCTTAGGGGAACTGTCCTGAAAAATCAGAGGATCCACAGCTCTCCCTCCTCGAACTCTTTTGTTTTGGCCGATTTAATAATCAAAGTTTTGCAAGTTACTAAAGACATGCTTGCTGGAATATTATCCATGGGGGTGGTTGTATAATTGGCTGTTTCATTAAACAAAGCAATTGGTTGCTGCGCATTTTGATGACGTACTACTAATTGGCTAATATTATAATACAAATTCTAGAAAAGTAATACAGTAAAACCAGGTAAAAGTAGATATAATTGGAATGTGGTTATTCTACAAATTCTAAAATTAGATTATTAGGAAAACTTTTAAGCTCAAACATTTTACTTTGGGCTACAAGCCTCAGGAACCTAAAGGTGACCTTCAAGACTGGGCCATTGTGAAAGGCTTTGCATTTCTGCCTTTGCTAAAAGTAGGTCCTGCATTCCTCAGGTGATAATAGTTGCAGGACCCCTCCTCCCTTTCCCTTTTTGCTCTTGTGTGAATTAAATTTAATTCAATACAAAAGATACCTCAGTAACACATTATTGATCAAATCTAAAGACAATGAAACTAGTGATTCCTATTGAAAGCCAAATGCAAGGGTACAGATGTTATTCCAATGTTAATTTGGGTACTTCCCTCTTCCTACAGGTCTATAGTAGAATGCTGACACCAATTTGACCTTAAGCTGATGGTTCATCTTATACTCAGAGTGAAAATAGAATAATTAGTTGTGATTGCATAAAACTAGTGTACCTGCCATAATATAATATAAATAAACCAATCATAATAATTCTAATACTAGTGGAAAGATGCTGTCTTCATTTTGTAATTACCTATGTCATCTATCCTGGCTGAAGTTCACAAGACCCCAAGCCACTCTTGAAAGAAAAAAAAAAAAAGTAGTCATTGTTAACTCCCTGATCAATGCACATGTTCATGTAATCCTGCCCCTCCTTCCCCTTTCTCCTTAATGTATAAATAAAGACCTGCTGAGACTTTTTCAGTAGAACACATACCATACCCTCACTCGAGTTTTGTAACCCTGAAGCCCCTCATTTTCACCGACTTCTGTTCCATCCTTTGGGGACCTGGCCTTCAGCTGGAGCTGGACTGCAGCAGAGAAGCTATAACTGAACTGGAAGGGAAAGGAAAGAAGGAAATTGAATGGTTTTTGGTGAATTAGAGGTAAATGGTGACAGAACTTTAGAGTTTTCTCTTAGAACACTGTCCTCACTGATAACTGCATAAATACCTGTGTAGTTAAGTCTGTAAAAATGTTGGTTGCTAGGATAGATGAATCAAATTTCACACTTCAAGGTAAGCCTATACTAGTGGGGCACTGGCGTTATTATATCTCATACTGTTTCATTTCATTAGATGTTCTATTTTAATCCCATTGTATTGTTTTATTATGCAGTATGTTGACATAGAATGAAAAAAAAATTAGATTGCTATGCATTTTGGAGAGATTGGAGTGGGGAAGTGAGATTTTCCAGTGATCTTATTGTGGGCAAGAAGTATATTGTATCTCTTACCCTTCAATCCCCAGACTCATTGCAAGCCCCTCTTCATGAATTTTTATAGTTTTTATAGCTGTGTTCACTGGCTATATTCATAGCACCGTACTGAAATCTGGGGTTTATCTTTTTCTATTTTTACAATGAATGTAAGCTGTTTGACAATTGTTAAATAACTATAGATTATTAAATGTTGACTTCCCAGGAGCTTGTACAATATGTTGTATACAGAAAGTACTCAATAAATACTTATAACTATGTTTTTTAGAGATTTACCTGGAGCAGTAATATGATAGTTCTTTTTCTCTATTAGTAATGATGACTTTTTATTCCTATCCCATCTTCTACTCTTCTGTATTTATCTTAAATCAATGGATTTGGACAAGTTCTTTTGGAAGATACACACTTTTAGCATCTTCTTCCTGTCCTGGCTGCCTCAGGTGGGTTCATTATTCTTAGAGTATATATATATATATTTTAAAGATTTATTTATTTTATGCATACAAGAGCTGGGGTGCAGGGTGGGTATGGGTGGTCTGAGAGAATTCACCAGAGACAGTGGGGAACAGAACAGGTGGACTGACCGAAATATACTGCTGAGGGGAGAAGTGGGTGAGACAGGAGTGGTCTGCTGCACCATGTGGGTTAGCTCCCTGGTCAGGGATCAAACTCTTGCTGCAGTGAGTGCCCATAGCATCATATGCTGAGACTTAACCCCTTGTGCCACCAAGGAGGCCCACTTGAAGTAAATTTTGAGGTGTCTGTGGATGTAGCTAGCATGAAGATGGAAAAACATTCAAGAAAATCTTGTATACACACTAGCAATGAGGAGGAACTTATCACAACCAATTTCAGCATGACACTTTCCAAAGAGGACACTCTACCATTCTTTTCATATTGGGTAGGCAAAAACTTAAGCCAGAATCTCCTCCATCTCTTTGCCTCTTGCAAATTCCTTGACTCATTTTTATCTTTCATAAGAATATTATGTCTTTGGAGAAAGGTGAGATTGAGGTCCCATGTAGCATACTATTATATGGGAATGTTAAAAATATATACCTCAGATAGTGGTTTGACATTTAAAGACTATGATGAAAAGATTGCTAAAATGATTGAAATCAGTTTAGCTATTCTTCATCTGTTCTGTGGTAAAGAAAACACAGTTCAGATTACTTTGATAAAAAACTGTTTTGAAATAAGCAATTTGTTAGGAGTGTGAATGAAGTTTACCACTAGCTTGTGAAAAAATCTGAACAACTCCACCTAGTTTTGCCCCAAGCCACAGGGGCAATGAAGTTCTTAAATCTTAAAAATAGATGTGCATGCTGAATTTATTCTCAGAAATCCTCTTGTGAATTAAGCTCTTATTTCTCATTTAAGCTAGTTTAATAGGTAAAAGTCCTGAGATAGCATTGCACATGTCTTTTCATTGTATGCAACCTAGAGTAGTGCTTCACAGGTTTTTATACCAACAAAACTGTTCCCACAGAAAAAGATTTTGCTGCAGATTCCTAGTGCAAGATAATTTATTTGAAAAATACAGGAAACATCAGGAAGGAAATAGGGAAAAGATAGGGAAGGTAAAGTCATCATAAGGAACATTATCACACCAGTCATTACTAATGTCAACGTCAACACCTAATCTCTTAGGATAAAATACATACCTCAGAGTTGAGAAATATCTATATCTGTATTATTCAAGTAGCTTGCAATAACAAAAATACTGTAGATTGGGTGAGCTAAATAAGGGAATTTATTTCTTGTAGTTCTGAAGGCAGAGAAGTCCATGATCAAGGTGCAGGATGATTTAGTTTCCCATGAGGGTCCATATCGTGGCTTGCAGATGATTGCTTTCTCACTGCGGGAGGACACACACGCATACACACCCACATGCACACACACACAAGTCAGAGAGCGAGAGAGACACTGAGGAGACTAGTTTTTCTTCTTACTTAGACATGAATCCCAGTGTGAGGGTTCAACCCTTATAGTATAATCTAAATCTAATTACTTTCCAAAGGATCCTACTCCAAATACTGTCAAACTGAAGGTTGATGCACCAACATATGAATTTGTGCAGGGGCAAAATTTAGCCCATAGTAATAGCTCTAACTTGTAGCTATCCACAGTCTCTCTCCCCTTCCTCCCTTCCTGTGTTCCTCTCTCCCTCCCCATCTTTCTTTAGTGACTTGAGTGTTAAGTCTCTACTCTCATCAGTCACTGGTTGAAGACTGCTTCAGAGGATTAATTCCAGGAACTTCTGACATACTATTTGCTCAGGTAGAGCCAATTTCTCAATAGCTTCTGAGAAAAAAACATCAGGCAATGAGATTCAGGCAATAGGTAAAAAGTTGGCTCATAGACAGTGAGGCCACTTCTGCTATGGTAACTGTTTGATTTCTGAGAAAGCCTTCCAATGTTGCCCACTCGAAGCGTGAAACTTATTTAAAGTCTTGTGTTTTAAGACACAAATAAATGTGAAATGTGCACTTTTCCCATGCTATATTTAGAATTATTAAAATTATGTATCAGTTGAATAACTTAACCTTTTTCTGTAAGATAAAAATTTTTTAAGTGAAAGAGAATGCGTTAGTTTAGTTTCCTTTCAAAACTGAGACTAAGGGAAGTCTTACATGCAAGTAATTTTTGTGGGACTAATTGTAGGGGCCAAAAGGGAAGGGCTAGGGATGTGACATAAGAAAGGAGGGAAGGAAAATCAAATAGTTATATCTGGCCACTGTTGTGGGTTTACAGGTGCTTGATCTTGTTGGGGTCTTCTAAAGTGTCTATGAAATACCTTTCAGAACTGTCTGACCGGAGACCTAGAGAGGGAAGCATTTACCTATCATCTTTTATTTCTCCATGGTTAATGTTAGCCCCATTAATTTTGCTTCACCCAAGATAAGCAGAATATTCAGTTATAGAAAGGCCCTGGAGCAGGCTCAAGAGATAGAAAGTATTGTCAGATTACGTCTTGAGAGGTTGGTGGAAACTAGCAGAGAACTGGTTTTCTCAGTAGCTACTGTGTGAGAGTGGGCTGAGAAGCCACTTAGTGATGCGGGAAGTGCCAATATGGTGATGTTTCAGGGACCTGTGACTGGGAGTTGGGGATGCTAAGGGCCATGCAATAGGGCAATGTGTGGAGTTATCATTATCTTAGTCCCTTGCCAAGGTCCAGCATGCTTTGCTGAATTCAGATGTTCTGTCAAAAAAGGGAAAGGATTCAAAATGCATTCTTCCTTTTTTCTCATAATCACCTATTAATTTATATAAAATTTATCATCTAAATTATATAGTCACCTTTTAATTTTATATAGTATATAAAACATATTTTATATGTTATATATAATTTAGATGATAAATTATATATCAATAGTATGTAATTTTATATAAATTTAATTTGTCCCTCAAAGTTATTTATTAATGCAATAATTAAGGCCATTAGATTCTACTAATGAGGATTCAAAAATATAAAAATATTTTTTTCTCAAAATATGAGACCTCACTGCTCTTATGAAAATGTACAGGTATGTATTTCAGTCCAACAGAAAGAAAATTACAGTCTTTAGTTTGACCATCATCATCATTACCCACATCCTTCACTTTCCTGTCAGTAGTGGGGTTCACATCAAGGAAAGGTGATGTCTCCTACTCTGCGGGCAGTTATGTTCCCTGTAACCACACATGCTGAGGGAACCCGGAGAACCACTTATTAGGACGAGTATTTACTGTGTAGTGTTATACTGCAATCAGTACCATCTCTGCTATCAATGGCTGCCTCGGTAGTAATGTTGGTGAGATGGGCTGGCTTGACATTAAACCCAGGGGAAAGGAAAGGAGATCCTCTGATTAAATGATGATGTATTTTCAACAGAAACCTGGAAAAATGCCCATTAACGCTTATCCACCAGGAAACACAGATCAAAACCACAATGAGATACTACCTCACACCTGTGACAAAGGCCCCAGCTCAAAAGACCAGAAATATTAAGTTTGATGAGGAATGGAGAAAAAGAGACCCTCGGAAATTGTTGGTGGAATGTAGACTGGTCCAACCCCTGTAGAAGAGTGTGAAGCTTTTTCAAAATGGTATATATTCAAAATGTTAGGAATATGGTGGTAATACAAAGGGGAAAAGTGTGTTCAAGTGTGTTTTGGAGGAAGAACCAGCAGGATTTGCTAGTGGGTTAGCAAAGATTCACTCATTTTGGCTTAAACATTCAGTGGACTATGGTTTTGTTTCCTGAAATAGGAAAGATTTGGGGGAAGAGCTAGGTTTTCGTCTTATGAGGTGCCTGTTACACATTCAAGAGGAGTTTTCAAGTAAGCAGGTGTGATGTCTTGATTGAGATTTAGGTATAAATTTAGAAGTTGTTGTAAAGGATGGTGTTCAAAAGTGTGCAACTGAATGCGACCATAAAAGGATATTGCTAAAAAATAAATACAATAAGAACAAACAAAATGAGAAGAATCTGTCAACTTTTTCACTTAATAAATTAGAAATGTTGAAGAGTGAATTGAAAATAAGGAAGCAGATAAAGACAACTCATTCAAGGAGTTTTGCTGTAGAAAAGGGGAGAAAAATTTGTTTGCTGGATGGGGGTGTAAGTCAAGAGCATTTTTGTTTTTGTTTTTAAAGGGAAGATAGAAAAAGTATTTTCAGACTGATGGAAATGATGTTGCAGATAGTGGTTGGAGAGCAGAGCATGAGATTACCGCAGCTGTGAATTCCTGGAGAAGGTGAGAGGGTGGGAGCAAAAGCACACTTATTTTTGATAGGCATAAAGACACTTTTAAAATGAAAACAGGAAACATTTGCAGAGTGAATGGTGGCACCGTGATGGAATTCTAATGTAGTAGTTCTGTTGTTTCAATGACTCTGATGCAAGGTCTTTGTGAGGTAGAGAGGAGGTTTCTGGAGAAAGGAAAATTGTCTTAGAAAGGCACAGTGGATTTACTTTGGAAGAGTTGTAGGGTCCCTAGTAATTGGTGACTAAAAACTTCAGATTTGTTATCATCAAATTAGGAGGAGACCAATAGCCAGTGTGTGACATTTGCTAGCAATATCAAACTGTTATGTGACAGGCAGAGAATAGAAAGCCAAAAAGAGGAGTTTTGTTTTTCAGTTAAATACAGTGGAGCAAGACAGGACTAATAAATTGATGGGGTGTTTACGAGACCATGATTACTGTCATGGACCACAGAACCTATTTTGAATAAGGAAGTGAAGACAGGAAGGGGATAGAAAAGCAATATGGCCTTTGATGTAGATCACAGTGAAATAGAATTATTAGTGAAGTGGATATTCTAGACAATGAATTGGAAGAAGAGAAGGGTCAGAGTGTAGTCTTTCAAATGGAGATTTTGTTGCTGATACATTTACCGATAATAGCAAGGGTTCTGTGGTAGCAACAGGAGTGGGTGGCTAAGGTGGAAGAGAAGTATATGCAAGTGAAATCAAGGAACTGGTAAACTAGGGTTTTTGATGAGTCATCCCATGGCTGTTGAAGCACCGAGGAGTGATAGATGGTGTAGGGGTGGAAGGAATGCAAGGAGTCAGGCAGCAATGTCTTAGTAGTGGGAGGGCCATATAAATAGGACCTTAGAGGAGAACAGCAAGAGGGTGGGTGGCACAGCAAGATGGCACCGTGTCAAAGGAACTGTGGGATTTAAAATTTTTTGAAGAAATGATGATTTAAAAGCAACAATGTTGTTTCAAAAGAATACCAAGCTCCTTCTCTGTCCCTCCAACAGTTGCAGAGAAGAATTTCAGATTAGCATTGGGACAGCAGGTCAGTAAGAGATGAGGGGATAAGTGGGTTTGTTGATCATAGATCTGAAATTTCAGAAGGCATAGCCACGGGTGAGAGAGGGTGAGGAGAGCATAATTAAGAGGTAACTTGAAGAGGTCAGACCTGCAGATACTGATATAGGATGTGTTGGGAAGTTGGGTTTTAGGGAGTGATTGTTCTCTTCTGAGAACTGTGTGGTGATGAAGGACATAAGCATAGCTTTGCTGTCAGATATTGACATACCCACAGAGAAAAATTAACATAAAAATCATGCCATGACACAAGAATCACATTCATATTGGAAATGTCTGAACTACTGCTTCTGTGTGTCATGGGATGGCAGATGGTAACATCTGGACTTGCAGCACTTGCTTAAGGAGTCTCATAGGATGCCTGCTTCTCTCTTTCAACTGACTTTTAGGTTGGGCTAACGTATAAACTTGGAGAAAGAAATCTTCAATTTACAATAGCAGGCATCTCTAGTAGCTATTTTTTTTTCTTCCCAGATTGCATTGCAGGTAATAGTGGGAGATAGCTGTTATTTTAAATCTGAATTCTGAGTGATTGTAGATATGGAGACTGCATTGATGTTCTCACATAAGAAACTGGTCACAATGCATAGTCACATGGGAAAAGAGCAGCAAGCAGTCAGGAAAAAAAGAACAAGAGGAAAGAGTAAACCAAAGTAAGAGGCAAGGGACTTCATTAATTCTTAGTAAGGGAATTTAACATTAGTATCTCACTGTTTATGTATTTTTTTTGTGTAATTATGTAATGCATGTACACTAACTATTTTAATTTTGATTTTATGAGTTGGATTCAATTACTGTTTCAGCCACTCTTGCTTTTTCCCTTTCTCTAAGTCCCAAGACAAAGTATATCTCCAGATACTGTTAAATATATATGTATTTGGCCTAAACTGAACTTATCACAGTAAAGATTCTGGTACTCAGAATAGACAGACCAGGTAAGCTGTGCCATTTTTAGGATGTTGTTTTAATCAGGCTTATTCCTGTCTGGGTTGGTTGCATTTTACATATGCAATCACCAGGCTGGGACTATGAAGAGTTATTGCCATGACAACCAGGACTGAGTGACTTGACTTTCAGAAATGGTAACAATTCAGCATGTCTGTAGATGATACCTGGAATTGTCAATGACTTTGTAGAAGGGCATACAGTTTTGGCAAGTGATTCCCAGTGGTATGGGAATACCAATGGATAAAGAAAAAGAAATGGGAGTTAAATTCTAGACATGCTTCTCCATGAGCCAAATGTCCAGCTCAGGCAAGTCTGTTGGGGCCTTAGTTTCTCCATCTATTTACTAGGAAGTTGTAGGATTTTTACAGTGCTTCTTTACACTTCTAAATTTCTCTTATTTGATAGATTTTTGTATTATGAGAATTTGTGAATTCTCTTTTATTGTCTAACCTTCAGAACTGGTTTGAGCCACAAAGAAAACCAGTTTCCTAATTTTATAACTTAACAGTGCTTACTCTCCAGAGTTTGGTTAAAAAAAAATCTCCTAGCTCATGTGAGTTAAAAATAATCCATGAAGAAAGACTGTTCTTTTTTTTGGTAATTGAGCCTTAATGGGCTGCAAGTATAATTTTTGAAGGTAATGGACTTGAATAGTTCAATTCATTTGATACACATATGTACACTGGAATTTTTTTTAAACATCAAAGTATGCACTTCAACCAGCAGTTGATTATTTTGATTATTGTTCACATAGAAATATGAACTAACTCTACTTTGTGAATTTGTTCTTTGTTCTTCCTGGCTGTATGTAGTGACTGACAACCCATTTAGCTATCATTTATATAATAGCTAGCTAACTCCTGATTTTTGTGTAGTATAAAGCAATGTTTCATAATGAATAGTTTTGTCTGTTCATGTTCAATTGCCCTATCTCTTCCATCATTTGAAAAGCTAGCTATGATAGTATGGTTTCAATTGTCAGATGTTCTCTTTATTCTAAAAAATAGATTGACCCACATTTAGATATTTTCCTACTCAAAGGACTTTGAAAGAACTTTCCGTATCACTGAGTCATTGCTCTTTTCACAATCTCTCTTGCCCCAGCTCCTAATTAGGTTTCTTGGGTAACTGAAATAATCATTTCCTTTGTATGAAGGCACATGGCACCACCTTATTGGTTGCTTGGTACAGAGATCCAAAGATGGACTTGCTTCATTTGGTCCATCTTTCCATTGTGCTTTTGGCAGGTAGGACTGACTCAGATTTGCCTGGCGAGGGCCAACCTACTTGTGCTGTATGACAAAAGTCCAGCATAAGGGACACCCCTGAAAAATCAGGAGCTCCAAAGCTGGCCCCTGCTGGATTCCATTTTGTTTTCGATAACCTGATAATTATAGGCTCATGATATGTGCTTCCTAAAAAATAACCCAGGGGAGGGTTGTAAAATTGATTGCTGTGCATTTGATGGCCTTTGTTTTACAAAAACTTCAAAAAGGAGACAGTTTCTCAAAGCCCAAACATTTACCATGGGAAACTGACCTAGGGAACCAAAACAAGACCCCTGTGGCTTGGCCCATTATGAAAGACTATGTGCCTCCCAGGTGGCTCTGCATCTCCCAGTTAATAAACAAGTCACTTGTATCCATCCTGCCCTCCTCTCCATTTCTCTGCCACCATTACACTGAATCCTAATTATATATGGGAGGATTCCCTTAATATCAAAAAACATTACTGAATGTTTTAGGTTTAGAAAAAGTTCTGGTTTTAGAATAAGTTCTGGGTTTAGAATAAGTTGGGGTTATGGGTTGCTTTTAGGAATTAAATAATAGGATGTAGGTATAATGTAGGTTTTAATATTATCCTTTTATTGGAGGCCTATAGTAGGACAAAGTAGTTAACAATGTTGGGACAAAGTTGTTATGTTCGCTCTAACGTTTGACTTGCCGATGGATACATGTTGTTTTGCATCGGCTGGGAAAAACATGTTTTGTGTCTGACTAGGAAAAAACATTGGCGGGAGGTGGTGAAGACCCCCAACTATTACTAACAAAAATGTAACAAATGTTAGCTTGCCATTTGTTTGTAACGTATAAATAAAGATCTGTTGAGCCACTCAGGAGAGGATACTGGCATCGTAGAAGGAGTGTTGTGTTTTCTTGTACCCTCTCCTCTTTCCTGTGGGGACCCTGGTTGGTGCCGGAGCTGGTCTGTGGCACTTGCCTTTTTTACTTTGGTCTTTCTTTTCTTTTTTTATTGAAGTATAATCAACACAGAACATTATGTTAGGTCTAGGTGTACAGCATAATGATTTGACATTTGTATACAATGGTAAATGATCACCGTAATGTCTATTTCCATCTATTCATGACAATTTTTCAAATTTGCAATACTACATTATTAGCATGGATAATGTCCCTGTGGCTTATTTATTTTTGTACTTCTTAATCCCCCTGACCCATTTCTCCTACCTCTCAATCCCTCAGGCAGCCAACAAGCTATTCTCTATAGTCATGAAATTTGACTTTTCTGTTTAGTTTTTTAGATTCCACAGGGAAATTAGATCATGTGGTATTTGTCTTTATCTGATTTATTTCACTTTGGTCTTTCTTACATTTTTATTCTTTCATCTCTCCTCCCACCCTCCCCACCCCTACTTTTCTCTCTTTATTCCCTGTCATTCTCTTAACCTAATATTTTTTAATCAGATCTTCCAATATTTCACTTTCTAGTTCCTTAAAGGTCCCTAGACTTTCATTTGAATTGATGTGTTTATCTTATTCTTCTCTTAATTTGTTCTTATTAATCCATTTAATTTAGCAGCTCCTAACTTCACATCCATGGCAGGCTTCATAGACATGTGATCTGTGCACTTATAAGAACCTCATACTTGGTTTAATGCTCAACTGTTACCATCTTGAAATTCTGGTATATTTTTAACAAGGACTTTTACCTATTCTTTTGCAGTGGTCCTGAGAACTATATAGCTGTTCTTGATTGCTGTTACTTTTGTTCCTTCTAGTTGGTTAAGTAGTTATTTTAATTCATTTCCAATTTTTTATACCTTATAATTTTTTATGTATTGACTTCCTATGACATATAATGTAACTATTTTAATATAGCCATATTATAGCTGTTATCCTTCAACAATATTTAGCATTATATGAAAGTTGCATGTGGTCAACTTTTGATTGGTCACTCTGACTATAGGAGAAGGAAATGAATCCAGCAATATTACAGTTCATATAGGGAATTATCATTTTGGAGAGCACTGTGGTTTTTAACCTTCAGGAGGTTACCTTTACTTGTGTTTGCTGAGGTTAACTGGTTTACACTTATTGAATACATAGACCACACTGCTGGGGGACTAGGCAGAGTGACATAGGTCTGCTAACTTGAGGATAAATATCTCTCCTAACATCAGGAAACAGATTGTTCTTATGTTTTGTGTTCTTAGAAATGAAAGCTGAATTATTTTTTTATTTTCATGGGTATCTTTGAGGGTGTTAGCAAGATATAAATGATTTTTTTAAAAAAAGATTTTTAAAAATTATTTATGCATACAAGAGCTGGGATATGGCCAGAGGTGTTTCTGGGGTGGTGGGGGGGATTCACCAGATGCAGGTGGGGAGCAGGACAGGTGGATTGACTGAAGTACACTGCTGAGGGGTGCAGAGGTAGAGACAGTATAGGTCTGCTGCACCACGTGGGGTAGCTCCCTGGCCAGGGATCAAACTCTTGCCACAGTAGCTGGTGAGCAGATTGATAGTCCTGAGACTCTAACTCTTGTGCCACCAGGGAGGCCCAAGATAGAAAGATTTTTCTAATAATATTAGAATTGGCAATATTATACAAACCAAATAGCCTATTCTTAAATATTTTTCCTGGTGGCATCTGAGTTACTTTAAATTACTGCCTGCCTGGAAACATTTAAACAGTACCCATGTCAATTGCAAAAATTAACATTATCAATATGGCCATACTTCCAAAAGCAATTTACAGATTCAATGCAATTTACAGATTCAACTTACAAATTTTGATGACATTCTTCAAAGAAGTGGAACAAATACCGATAAAATTCACATGGAGATACAAGAAAACCTCAAATAGCCAAAACTCTCCTGACTAAAAAGAAGGGGAATGGAGGTATCACAATTACGGACTTCAAACTATACTACAAAGTCGTAATAATTAAAACTGCATGGCACTGGAACAAAAACAGACACACAGACCAATGAAATCGAATAGAAAACTCAGAAATAGACTTAGAAATCTATGGACAACTAATATTTGACAAAGGAGCAAAACATATGCAATGGAACAAAGATAGTTTGTTCAATAAATGGTACTGGAGAAATTGGACTGCTATCTGCAAAGAATGAAGATAGTCTACCACCTCTTTCCATGCACAAAAACAAACTCAAAACAGATCAAAGAATTAAACATAAAACCTGAAACCATAAAATGTATAGAAGAAAATATAGGCAAAATACTATATGACTTACATCTCAGCAACATCTTTAAAGACATATCACCTAAAGCAAAGAAAGTGAAGAAAGAGATAAGTATCTGGGACTTTATCAAATTAAAGAGCTTCTGGACAGCAAAAGAAGCATTACCCAAAAAAAATGAAACAGCCCACTGATTGGGAAAAAATTTTGTTCTTCATATAACTGATAAGGGCCTGATCACAAAGATCTACAAAGGATTCACATGACTCAAGAAAGAAAAAAGTAAATGATCAATAAAAAAATGGGTAGAAGAACTTAAAAGACACTTCTCCAAAGAGGAAATGTAAATGGCCAACAGGCATATGAAAAAAATTCTCACCATCCCTCATAATCAGGGAAATGAAAATTAAAACCATCATGAGCTACGACATGACACCAGTAAGAACAGCACATATTAAAAAAAAAAAAAAAAACAACAAACTAGCAGCTACAAGTGCTGGTGAGGATGTGGTGAAAAAGGAACCCTCCTACACTGCTGGTGAGAATGTAAACTGGTCCAGCCTCTATGGGAAGCTGTGGTTCTTCAGCTGACAACACATAATTACAATGTAAGTGACTATGTAAGAAAAAAGACAACAAAGCTGGCAAACCGACATATTAAAGCTGCATGTGAATCTAAAGTGCTCTACCTGAGGTGCTATCCTGGATCTTACTGATGATACTTGACAGTATATTCCTGGGAACTAACTTTAAAGTGATGCTGCACTGTCACAATCCCTTCTGGAGACTTGTGATCACAGTTGGTGACATTGCTGACACCTTTTATCGGTTGCCATACTTCTTCCTTTGACTGGACATTCAGAGCGTGGAGTTGGATGGCCAATCAGTGTGCGGCATCAGGATCGATAGAGCTCAGTGAACTTTCCACGAGGCCCAGGAGCCCTCCGTGTCTCAGTCCTGTCTCGGTTTCGCACTTTCGTTCTTGAAAAAAGAGAGGCTGGGGATTATTTTCTTTACCTGTATCTTCTGTGGACAAATGAGTCCCCTATTATTGTAGAAATCTAGTCAATAAAGCTGTCAGAATTTAAAAAATATTGACAGTTGAGCCAAGCTCTGTATACTTAGCCCCGTAGTAAGTTCTGGTGGGAAATGATACTGAGAAGAAAACAACTTCAAGTTTAAAATAATTGAAAATGTTAGATGATAGAAAAGAATCCATGATTTGAAGTTGGGGGAGCTGAGTTCTTGGCTTTCTTCTGGCCATGAAAATCCTGCAAAGTTATAATCAAAGCTCTGCAGTGTGAGGGGATTTTACCTCATAATTGTTGGTGTCCATATTTCCATGGCTAAATTTTTTTTCTTAAAGAATCTTATTCACAAGAGTCTATTTTAATCCTAGGTGGGTAAGGCACTGTGGAAGTCACATGATCCAAATACTATAAGAAATAACACATGGCTGTTGTTATTGTGGACTCTACCCCATCTTTTTTGGGGTGTGACTTGTCCTTCCTCATACCCCACTCCCTTTCTTCCAGTGGCATCTCAGGACCCACAAGACAGCTCTGATCTTATTTAGAACTTAAGATTTTTTTCTCTATTCTTTAGAAATGGGCAAATAGGGCTCAAATGGGTATTTTCCTTCTATGTACCTTAATTCTCTCAGAATCATAGAAATTTGGTCACTCAACATAATACTTTCTTAAGAATATATGAGTTTGGGTACGTGAGCCACTATTACATGTAAAGCTTTAATTGGCTTTAAGTAAATGTAAAGCTTTAAGTAGCTATAAATGTCAAGCTTTATGCGATTTGATACTGATTGGGTATTCTTCATTAGCTGGTGGTGATCTTTCAGGTGGGAAGGGGGATGTGTCTCGTCACAGATAAATATGATGAAATGTCATTAGTGGAAACTTTGAGTGAGTATGTGAGGGGCTGAAGGTTTTCTGTGTGAAGACATCTCTCAGGGGTTGCTGTGATATCTCTCATCTTAGCTCATCCATTTGATGTTTTTGCTGTTCTCAGAGTACATTCCCCCCATTGTGTGCTCAGCATCCACACAAGTTCTATTTTCCATATTTTTATCCTCATTCCAAGTGAGCCACTGTCACCATCACTCCCACCACCCCAGTGCTAACTCCAAGATCTCAGGGTGATATCACCCTCCTTTCATTTGGTCATTATCACATCTCAATATTTATTTGCTATGCCTTGAAATCATATAAATGTGAATTAGATTTCCTGAAGATGTCCAATTTCATTCAAAGGAGAGAAGAGTGATTAGCTCTTCTTTTAGTAAGGAGCAGGACACATGGCTTGAGAGAAGGTGGGGGCTCTGGGGCACAGTGACCTGATCTCCTTTTTCAAGTCTAATATGCTTTGTCAGTGGACTTATCTCTCCTGTTATAAGGTAAGGTGAGGGGCACACCAGAACTCCCAAACCTGCTCTAAGTAGGTTCTGCTATATGCAGTGTTAAGACAAAACATACTCTACTTTAATGGGGGCCTCCCTGGTGGCACAGTGGGTTAAGCAATGCACTAAGAGGCAAACCGCAGGCACTGCAACACAAATTCGATCCCTGCCTCCGGCCAGGGAGGGAACCCACATGGCGTAGCAGACCTCTCCTGCCTCACCCGCTGCTCCCCTCAGCAGTGTGTGTCAGTCAGTCTCCCTATTCTGCTCCCCATTCTGTCTCAGGTGAATCCTCTCATCTACCTGGATTCTGGCCTGTACCCAGCTCTTATATGCATAAATAAATAAATCTTAAAAAAAATTTAATGGGAAGGAACTTTAATACAATTAGGGTGAAACAAAGAGAAGAGTAGGGAAAGAACATATGAAGGTTTTCACACAAAACTCCCAAAGTTACCCATCCCTTTGTGGGTAAATGCCAGCCAAACAAGGTTGGCCCAAAGCAGGACAGCTGAGGCCTGGGAGACTGCCACAAGCCTAAGTCACCTTCTGGTGGGGACCCAGAGGAAAGAGGCAGAAGGGGTCAGGAAGCAAAAAGAACAATGTCAAAATAAAGAATAGGGCAGCCATTGGTAACCTCCCCAAGCATCTCTCATTCACGTCGGTTTCAAGTGTTTCCTTCCATGTCCCTCAAGTTCCTGGTGCAAGTCCAAGGCTGAGCGGCAAGTGCAGCTTCTTTACATGTCTCCTTGATTTCTCCCTTCCTCTCTTCCTCTCTTCTGTTTTCTCCTCCTTCTTACTCAGCTCCACCCTTCCTTGGGTGGGGCAGGGAATGTGGAAGCTCCCCTTTTTCTGGGGAACCACTGGGTTACACTCAGATTCTGGTTCCCATATGGAAAATGGAATGATAACTGTTAGAAAGAGAGGAGGAAGGAAAATTGTCCTGTCCTCTTCTCAGGTTTTAGCACCATGTGTTAGAAAAGAGGAGGCCAAGAGTATCAGATAAAGTCTTTACTGAAAGTCTGTGAGGTGACTGAAAGGTCACACAGGCCCCTCACCCAAAGCCCTCACCCTGGCCCTCAGGGCAGCAGTTCCAAGAAGCCAACAGTAACTAAGATAAGATAGTAACAGCAAGTCGCTCTCTATGTAGAACAGGATGACATGTAACTCATGGAGCTCAATCCCAGTAGAATGTGGCCCGGGAATGCTGGAGGACCTGAATGTAACCTGGGGGCCTTCATATGTATCACCACCAATGGAAACTTCCTGTCACAACCTTTGCTCCAGAAGGAACTTCAAAATTTTCCACTCCTAAGTACCCTGCCTGTAAAAACCCCCGCAGCCTGTAACCTGGGCACAACTTCCCCCCACTCCCACTCTGGGGATTGGAGAACCTTGCCTGGGAGCTCAATAAAAGTTCCTGCTGGTCAGAAACATGACCTGGCTCTTTCTTTCTCTCTCCCTCTATCTCTCTCTCCCTTGCTCTCTCGTCCAACTGTGCCAAAACCTTTTATCTGGTGCCAAAATCCAGGAACGCTGTGTTCCCTGGGACACCCCTAGGGACCACTTTCCCCCAAAACCAGACCATCCAGCCCATTGTGGGATGCCTTCCATCTACCACCAGCCTCCAGTTATAATGGGTGAGTCATCCCCAACCTGGTGCTGAAACCCGGGACCGAAACCTTTCAGTGATGTCTCTCTGCAGGCCAACAATTGCGCCCCAAAATGGGAGCATGGGTTTTTATAGGGTTAGGGTACTGCTGGAATTTTTTGTGTACGTGAGGGGATGTCTGCTGCTAGAAGGGGTCTGCTGGAGTTACTTACGCCTGGGCAGGTTTGCTGGAATCATCTACTCTTGTCAGCTTTATCTCTGATTCAGCTTATCTCAGGTTATTAGACACCTGGTTGTGTGCATTTTATGAGGGGCCTGTTTGTGCTCGCATTAATAACAACACCAGTTTTGCCTAAAACAAGGGACTGTTGAGCTAAAATAAGATAAATGTGGGGTGAAATAACTATCTTATGGGGACATCTGAATTTCACCTTGGGCAAGAATTTTTAGAAAGAAAAATATCTTGATAATTTATGAATGGTAGAGAATGTGACTTGGAGTGCAAAATCCACAGGAGAAAAAAAAATTGCTCTGAAAGAGAAATGATAGAGAATTTGGAAGTAGACACCACCCACAAGAAGAGGGAGGGACAACAGAGAAAAGGCTGGAGATTTGCTAGAGCTCTTTGGACAACTGGACATCTACTGCTCAGTTCTTGCTTCTTTGTGGTTCTGGATGTAAAGCTTCTTTGATGGGGGACATGCTACTTGTGCTGTGAGACAAAAGTCTGTCATGAGGGAACTATCCTGAAAAATCAGGGTCTCCACAGCTGGCCCCTGCTGGACTCCTTTTTGTTTTGGCTGATTTTATAATTAAAAGTTTGTAAAACTTTAGAAATGTACTTATTGGAAAAGTACCCAGGGGGTGGTTGTACAATTGGTTGTGTTACCAAACAAAGTAATTGGTTACCATGCATTTTGATGACGTACTACTGATTGGCTAATATCATAATGTAAATTCAATACTGTATAACTAGATAAAAATAGATGCAATTGGAATGTGGTTATTCTACAAAATCTAAAGTAAGCTATTAGGAAGATTTCCAGACGTAAGCACTTACTTGGGGCTACAAGCCTCGGGGACCTAAGCATGATATTTCTGTAACTTGGGCCAGTGTGTAAGGCTCTGGCTTTTCCTTTTGCTTTTGTTAAATGGGCTCTACATTCCTTAAGGTGATAAATGAGTCACATGAACCCTCCCTACCCTCCTTCCTTCCCTTTTTTACTTTTTGTTTCATTAAAACAATCTAGTATAGGAAGACTCCCTAGTAATGAATATATAATCGATCAGACTTAGATTTAGAAGCTACTGATATTAATGACTCCTTTTGAAGAACAAACATTAGGACATAGATGTGATTTAGGTATTAGTTTTGGAATCTTCCTCTTCCCACACACCTGCAGTTTTTACAGAGTGCTGACACTAGTTCAACCCCAAACCCTGTGACTAGTAATCAGTCATACTCAGAGTGAAAAAACAAAATAATTAAGTTGTGATTGCTTAAATAATTGATATGATGGACTTAACATAGATTGATCAACCTTAATCGTTTTAGCACTGTTAAAAAATGATTGTTTGGATTTTGTCACTGCCTATGTCATAAATAGGGTCCCAAGACCCCAAGACCCCAAGCTGTTCTTAAAAAATGTAATGATTCTTATCTTCCTGATCTATGCATATGTTGATGTAATCCCACTGCCTGCTTAAAGTGTATAAATAAAGGCCTGCTGAGTCTCTCTGTAGGATGCATATCATACTCTGATCAAGTGTGCTCCCTCCTCAAATCCCTCCAGTCCACAGACTCCATTCAGTCCTTCAGAGACCTGGCCTTCAAGTTGGAGCAGGACTCTGACACTTCTTTGTCTCCCAAGTTCTCAGTGAAATTGCATTGCTTTGTTGGTGGTCATCATAGGAAAGAAAGTGAGTTGCATGCCTGGCTGAGTTCAGAGTAGAGCCAAGAGGAAATCTGGGGTCATCAGCAAGGGGGAAAGGGGTGAAGGTGAGCAAAGAAGGATAAAGTTTTGGAATGAGTTCAGAGGTAATGCATTATCAGCCCCAAACAGAACACTATACACATAGGATATTCTAAGTGAAATAAATCAGACAGAAAAAAGACACTATGATCTCACTTAGATGTGGCATCTAAAGAAACTGAATTCACAGAAACAGAACAGATTGGTGGTTGCTGAAGGTGGAGTAGGGGTGGGGAAAATGGGTGAGAGGGGTCAAAAGAACAAATTTCCAGTTGTAAGAAAAATAAGTTCTGAGATGGAAAATACAATATAGTGATTGTAGTTAATAGCTTATATATTTGAAGGTTCCTAAAAGTAATTCTAAAAGTATTCTTTTAGAATGTTCTTCTTAGGTTCCAACTTAATACTATGTTTGCCAAAAATTGGATTAAAAATGGGAAGAAATATTAGTTAGAAATGCTCTTAGAGTGCATCATTATTCCTAAAGAATATTGTATTACTTGTACTCTGATATTTCTTCAGCAAAATAGTTTAATTTGTAGAGATTCCATTTTGTATAAGATTGTAACCCCTGTCCCCCCTCCCCACAACCCCAACCCCCAACCCAAAACTGTACGGAAACTAGCTTCTCTTTTAATTTCTTGTAATATTGTAAAACCTTGATAATGAGGTCTTTTGGAGTCAGTGGGTCTGGAATTTGGGGCCCTTGTTTTCACTTTGGGAAAGGTTTCACCAGAGCTCCCCTTTCAGCTACATGTGGTGAGTTCCCCAGCTGAGTTTCTCCACCAGACAGAGACTTTGGCTGCATTTAAAGAGCAGGTTTATTAGAGAAAGGGACAGAAGCGTCAAGGACACTTGCATAGACACAGGCAGGCAGAAAGAGCTGCCCCTTTGTAGGGGCAGCATTAGGTTTTGTCCTCTTCTTTTGGTAGGGAGGGCTCATCTTTGTGAGTGGTTAGATTGTTGCTGGTTTTGGACAACTATGCAGAACCAGAAAGACATGAGAGAGTCCACAGTGGGCAATCTCCATATCTTTACCCTCAGGTCTGTTCTCCCAATACTCCATATAGCATCTGCTACCTGCTTGGGTCTTATGCCTTGTGATAAGGCACTAGTGCCCAGATCTTGATTTCTATAGCTGGGTTTATGGTCTTGTTTATCCCTCTCCTCCACCTCCCTGTGTGAGTTCTAGTCTTGTGATGCCTCCTTTAGGTTTTCTATTCTTTTCCTCCATCATTATCATGATACTACAATTATGAAAGAGTAAATTTTCACTTTTGAGAGAGAGAGATTTTTCCTAATTCTTTGCCTTTCAGAGTATTTATAAATCCTTGCAAATGACAGGCACATTCACAGGACAAAGGATAATCTTTGAATTGGGCTGTTCCTGGGGTAGTGATTAGCTTTATCCTCACTGAATATTTAACTTCCACAAAATTGCTTATCTGTGCTGTGAATCAGTGCAAGATCAGGGTGAGCTGTCACTACTTTACATAATTAAGTTTTTTTCTTGCCAAAAAAGAGAAAGTAACAAAGTATGGAGTGGAAGAAGCCTAAGGTGGGGCTTTTTAAACATTTTCCTTCCAAGTTGTGTCCTCCATTAAAAACAACCCAAAACAAAAGCAAAGAGGTGGAGATTGAGGAGGGATTTTGTGCAGATTAGTGAGGCTGACAGCTCACATTTTCTTGCAAAACTCTTAAGAATTTTCCACCCAGATTCCCACCCCCCCACCAAGTCAGTGATAAATTGTAAATGCCATAAAGAAAACAACCTCCCATTGTTCAAAATTTGCCTTGTTTGGTATGTGGGTGAGGGGAAGGCGAGGCTTGAGAGAAGCTGAAGTCTGACAGAGACAACAACTCCAGTGTACTGAAATGGTAGATAATTCAAGCTGTTCATCTCACTCGGAATTCATACAAAATTTCTGATAGAAACTGTATTTAATTTCATTTAAACTTTAGTGCTTAAATGGACTGTCCAGTGGTCACTCTTTAAGAATGTGAGGATTGAGACAGACTTGCTTGCTTAGCTGCTGTTAATCTATCTTCCCTTCTATTTTGAGTGGGCTAGTACCCCCGATGGAACCCTCTCCCTTGTATTTATTGAGCTCACTAATGTATGGGGGTGTCCTTCCCTGGTTAGTGTAATAGAGAAAATTGCATTTGCTTATCTATCACAAATGAAAATCACCTGGGGAATATAAAGAGCATTTTCAAATCTGCTACCATTATTTCAGAAGCAATCAAATGCAGAGGAATGAAAGTCAAACACAGAGAAAAATGCTGATAGATTGGGCAATCTGCATGGCTCTCTGGGACCATCATTATTTCAGTGTTCAAGAGGAAAATGCACATTTGAAAGATGGTAAATTCCATCCTCTGCAATCAATCATTCATCTCCTATAGTAATGATCATCGTGGAGCAGAAAGAAGTACTGACTTGAGCTATGTTCATCCCTGCTTGTTTGTTTCAGGGCATACAAAATCTTATGTCACATTATGTGGACATCCTGCCTTATTAGAATATGGTTCCCAGATGACTTTCAAATATTGGCATTCGGTACCAATCACCTGTGAATGATGAGGTCAAAGTATATACTTCAGTTCCCATGACTGGGGTGCTTGGCATTGTCTTTTTTCTAGAACATTTTGTCCTTTTATTCTAGATTTTAAAAATAGGTTATCTGTCTGCATTTTATGCATTTTTTTATCTTTATAATCTGAAGGTGATTTTATTAATACAGTAAATCTTGGTTGGCTGATACTGTAGGAAAATGCTTTTTCTGGGTGAACTAAAAGCCTGACTGGCTCCTCCTGATGTTCTTAAATATTTTATTAGCAATGTCTCTCCTCTACCCCCTTCCTATTCATAGTCTCCTTCAGTTTAATGATATAAAGTAGGTGGTAGGGTTGTCAAAACTGAGTTTCCATTAGAAACAATCCCTGAGAATGTGGTGTGTGTTTTTTTCCCCTTATTTTTCTCATTAATAGGTATCACAAGCTCAAAAGGCCATATGGATTTTGAAGAAGGCTATATCCTGCTTGAAAATAATGTTCTGAAGTTAGAAAATCAGATATCATATTCCTACGTTCTTTTTAGCTTTTGGAATGTGAATTCTGTGTTTCTCTTTTTTCTTCCTTTCCAACACTACCTCCCTTGTGCTGAATGGAGGAGGACTAGCAAGGAAAGACTTGCATTGAAGTTGAAGCAAATGGATACTTCCATTGAATGTTTAGTAAAAAGCTCTGTAGTCATCATCAACTCCTTTAATTATCAATGGTTCAGAATCTTATCATTCTTACCTTTCATTAGTGACCTTTTTGCCCAAATAAATTGAGGCTAGATATTCAATTAGCATTTAGTAGAGGAATCTAGAAATAGCTTTCCCACTTTTTAGCTTTTTGGTATATGAGTGAAAGAGAAAAGAGAGAAACTAGAAAGTGTCATAGGCGATATGACAATCCAGGGTCCCTACCTCATGGTGGGACAGAAGGAGAGTGATAACAGATATGAGGATAGGGATGTTTCTTGCTTCACTTGAGATGCCCTAAAAGTTTATTCCCCACCATCTTTAGAATATTTTATTGAAAATAAGAATATATGTAGAGAAGGGAACTCATCCTAAGTATATAGCTGGGTGCACTTGGCAAATTACTACACCATGTAACAAACAGCAAGGACAAAACCCAGACTTGACGACACCTCGAAGCCCTCCTTGGTGGGCTTGGTGACTCTCCTCCCTGCCAGGAAAACAGTATTCTGACTTCCAACAGCACAGATTTGCTTTCTTTACTTCTCACTGTTTCAGGTAAATAGCATAACACAGGATGCAATTTTTGGTATGGCTCTTTTATTCAACATTATGTTTGTGAGTTTCATCCATGTTTTTGCATGAGGTTTAGGTCGCCTTTTCACCTATTACCTGGAAGCTGCCTTCACTTCATGCCATATTTTTGAATAGTCATTTTCTTTCCTTAAAGAGATAGAAGTGGTTAAGAGTAGAACCCAGTTCTTCGATTTATTAGATATAGAGGCTCCTTGGGCGTGACCCTCAAACTTTGGTTGCCTTAATATCTGTATCTGTATCTATTTAATAAAGATAATAATGTTTCCTCATTGTGGGGTAGGTCCATAATGGGCTAAGTATTAACTCTCATCAATACATGTAAAGCATTTAAGGAGTGCCTGGCAAAGGGCAATAACGATGAATGTAAACTACTCTTAGTTCTCTAGTTTGCACTTCATTTCCTCTTATATTATTTTAATCTTTGAGCACATAGGGGTGACAAATATATACTGACTGATCCAAAGTAAGGAAGATGTGCCTCTGACAGACACAAAAGAGGTTTTTGATATCATTTGCCCTTTGTTCCCACTCCATTAATTTCACACTAAAGTTTTTACATTTAATTTTCAATAGTATATTATTTAACTAAAAACCCTAGTTACCCACTGGGAATCAAAGAAATAATAAATAATATTTGGCACATAGTAATGAAAATTTAATTTGGTACTAAAACCATATTTTCTCATAAAATGATACAGAGACATATTAATTATAAAGAACTCTACACCTAATACCCTTCACTGGCCCATTATTTTCTATTAGTGTTGATAGCATAGTACTAACTCTGCAGTATTTATGACTTCAAGTATTTTATGGGGGTGGTGCTGAGGAATGAATAAAAGTGATTGAAAAAAAATTCAACTTTGCTTCTCGTACTTACCTCTATTCAACTTCCCTCTTACCCCAACTCCCACTTCCTTGAGACCAGTCCAGGAAGAGCTGGGAACAATGGTGCGTTATCATTACCTGAAAAAGCAATATATTAATAAATACCAATGTATTTATTTCTCCTTTCAGTATTTCTACAGTTAGCATCAGAGTCAGGAAGGAGAGTCTCCCAGACTTGAAAAAGTGCTTATAAAAATTGTGATTTATTGGAAAGACATTAGGATGTGTCTAGATATTTTATTATTTAATTTGGACATTAAATTATCTCAGTCTATTGCTTATATTTTGTTATTCCTGCAAGTTAGTTCTATAAAAAATGACATTCTAACTGTCATCAGGTGCTATATTTTTCTGTGAAAGTAGTTCCAGAAATTTCAGATGAAAACTGCTCTGTTATTACCTATTGCTGTAGTCCAAAAATATTCTTTGTATTTCCTATTTTCATGGTTATATTACATGTGAAAACAGAATTTCTAAAAGACATAGGACAGATATTATAAAGTGCAAGGGCAGCTATCTTACAGAGAAAATCTTGACCAGATTCTCTCATCTAAAATTACAAACAACGCTTCAACGTGATAGTTTATTTATCTTGAAATTCAAATCACTGGACATTTTGCAAAGTCCATGAAAAACCACCTTGATCTCATTAGCAACTAGTTTTGTGAGAAAGCCAGGATGTGTATGGACAAGTGAAGCTAGTAAATCAAATTTGTGTAAGTTTACTGAAACAAATGTTAAATACTTGAATTAGTCTAGTTCCATAAAACCAACACAAGGGAGGAAAATAAAATGTAAACTAACTGCATAATGTAATTATATAACATCCCAAAGATTATAGCCAGGCTCTCTTTGACTGTTTCAAGATGAAATATGACTAGTGATAAGGCCCTCCCTGGTGGTGCAGCAGGTTGAGCACTGCACTGTGAAGCATCTGTGGCACAGCAGTGCGAGTTCGATCCCCAGCCAGGGAGGGGACACCCATGGTGCAGCAGACCACTCCTGCCTCACCCATTGCTCCCCTCAGCAGTGGATTTCAGTAGATCTGCCTGTTCTGCTTCCCACTCTGTCTCTGGTGAATCCTCTCACCTCTCGCAACTCTGACTTGTGCCCCAGCTCTCATAAATAAAAATAAATCTTTAAAAAAAATATGACTAGCGATATGAAAAGCATGTTTTGGAGTTACACACCTTGTGTTTTACACTAGTGGTGTTAGCAAGGTACGAATTCAGAAACAACCAAGACTCAGACTCGATGCAAAAGCAAGGCTGGATTTATTGCTAGCTCCAGCTAGGGTCCGAACTCCTGGAGTGGAACCGTCACAGCGGCCTCACCCAGGCAGGGTTGGGACCCCAGTGGGTTAGTACAGCCACTTTTTATGACCTTACATGGCAGGGGCTGGTGCCTGAGTCACATGAGGCAGCTCGGCTGGTCATTACCAAATAAGGGCTGGAGTTCCAGATTTTTGGACCGGGCTGGTGGGCCTGGACCTTGAGACAGTTCCTGGGCTGGGCCAGACAATCCATGGGACTTAACAGTGGGTCTATCCTAAGGAAGGTCACTGGATTGGTCTACTTTTAGGTCTGAATATCCCCCTTGGAAACTCCTCAGTCTGGCCCAGATGAGATGGTTGTTGACTCAAGAAGATCTTACCCCAAATAACTCTACCACTGGCTTGTTGCATAACCTAAAAAGAATCCATTAGATGATGTATTTTGTCTTCAGGAAATTTATGTAAAAATCGTGAATGACACAAGAACATTCAAGAACATAGTTTTCACCAATTGTTTTTTTTTTTTTTCACTGGGAGTATGTTATCACTCATGTAGCTTCCATGAGACAGTGGGGAACTGAGTCATTTCTGAGTCATTATTAATAGTAGGGAGGAAAGAAAAACAGCAACTATTAAGCCCCTACTTTGTGTGAAGAAATTTGATAGGTTCTTCATAGAAACAGGTCAGCAATAAGACACTGGATTCCTGGGGAAGGTGAGATATTGCTTGAGAGAGTAGAACTGATGAGTAGTGAATCCTCTAAAAGAAGAAGGAAATCATCATTTATCTGAGTGGAGATGACAGAGTTGAAGTTACAACCAGATCTGTTCTTGGGTTGTTTCTGTCCAGCAAGGGAATTATGACCAAAATGTCTTAACTGCCAACAGCAGTTCCTCATGCCTAAAACTGGGATATAATACCATCCTCAAAGGTGTTTTGTGAAAGTTAAATGAGATGATGTACATAAAATACTTAGGATAGTGTCTGGTACCTCGAAAGCTGTGTTTAAACTGCAGCGGCCACTCCTGCTGTTGCTGTTGTCAGATTTGCTCAGGAGTTCCCTGCCCAGAGAGTCCTGGCTGCGGGGTTAGTGATACTCATCGCCACCTTCAAGAGGCCATCATTACTGTCTCTGAAATGCAGGTTTTTTGGTGCCTTTGCTGGAAATCACTGCTTATTGTTGCATATGGATAAAAGTAGGACAAAAACAACAATAAGCAATTGACTTTGTTTATGGAATCATAATCACAGGAGGATTGTTTTTCTTCCAGTCTGAGCCCTGTCCTATTAGGGTTCTCTCAAGCATCAATTTACTGCCTCCAATTTTTCTGGGATTTAAGCTATATTTATGGTGTTATATAAATGCAATATAATAAAGGAGAACAATTTTGTGCATTTCCAGATCTATGTTATGAAAGGACTGCACAAAGTTCTTCATTTTTCTCCACATAGCTGTGCTTAAATGTTATTTATTATAGTCGCAAAATAGTTGACATGGAATGAGAATTTATTCAGCTAAGACATCTGTTATTCATAAGTGAACCAATGGTCAATACTATCATCAGGTACTAGCAACATTCCAATGATAGCCATATAAAATTGAAATTGTAATGAAATGTAACTTCATCTGTGTTCATGATTTAAAAAGGAAGAAAAGAATACTGTTTCTTCTATGTGTGTCAATTTATAGTAGCCTTTTTTTAAAAAAAAATATCTAGGTACTTACAAAAGATAGACACAATTTATATACTTATTTTTACCCTCCACCCCCCCCCCACTCCATTAACCACTATAATTTTCACAAGGTTTTTATTTATTTTATCATTAACATTTTTTTATTTATATATATTTGACACCAATTGTAATCCCCTTGTGTTCCCCATCACCATATCACCAGTGCACCATCACCTCAGTCCCCCGTGCTCCCGTCTGCCCTCAACCCTCTCCCTCTTCCCTCCCCACCAAGTGTCCTCAATTTGTCCTTGTCTTTTAACTTTTGGTTTTTGTGTCTTTATTGTTATTATTATTGTTCTTAAAGGGATAGGCACAATATTTTGGATATTGAACATTTTAAAAAATATCCAATAGGTATTATTCTTCAAATAACTATTAAATGTCAACAATTTAAGGTGATCTTTAAAGCCTTGTAAAGAACAGAAAATCACAGACTTTCAAATTTATAAGGTATCACAAAAAGTTGTTAGTCGAGTCACCTGATATTAGAAGCAAGAATTTTGCCTTAATATTGCATGTACACATTAGATGAACACAGCTAGCTAATTTCAGTGCTCTTCCATGTTATGTGTTTTTCTTAACAAATTTCAGCAAATGATATTAGAACAGAGCTTAAGGGGGTGGGGGCTAGAAGAGTGCCTTCCAGAATGCCAACTAAAGTCTAACAGTTTTGAGTATTTTTTAAATAATGTCAGGAAGAACATAAAGGAGTTGAGCAAAGTAAACTTTTATAACAGATTCCAAAGTGCTAAACAGTTGCTTTCTATTGAACTGAAAATTCTAAGGAAATGTTACCTATTACTTACCAAGTAACCTATGGGGATACCGTTTCTTTCCCCATAGAAAATAAAAGCAAAAAAGCAAAAAAAAAAGCCATATTTACTTCTGACTTCTCACCCTATTTAGTTCAGTTTCTTTAAAGTCTCTAGAACATCAACATCAAAATCAATGCAGTACTTGTTAAAAATGCATTTCCAAAAACAAACCCTGGACCAGGAGTTGATTATGGAACTGGACTACAAGATGGGGAAGGGGTGGGGAGAGGATGCAGTGGGAAGGGAGCATAGTTGACAAAGGCAGAGGACTATGGGTGTTTTGTTGGTGGGTGTAGTGTGGTAATAATGCCTGAAAGGGAAGCTTCTATATTTCACATCATATACAATGTTGTAAAGCAGTATTTGAAAAAATACAGGTTTCTGATCCTTCTTTCAAACTTACTGAATTACAATCTCTGAGTGATAGGGCCTGCAAATCATCCCTTTAGTAAATTCCCCAGATGATTCTGAGGTATATTAGTGCTTGAGAATCATATTTAAGCATTTCTCTTCCATGTTTGATTAATGGTTTGATATGGCAGATAATATAAAAGATGGTGTATGCATTACTTTGGTTTAGTGGTATTTGAATAGGTGGGCTGTACTGTGTTCATTGCAGTTGACTTTTAGTTCTATTGTTATATGAAATAAATATCTCATTGTATTCTGAAAAGTCAACCAAAGAAAATTCTTAGAACATAAAGGATTGAGTCTCTAAGGGGTGGTTCTGTTGAAGCAGTCATTTTGCATAAACCTATGGGATTTGAGTAATGGATGTTTGTATGTCTGTTAGAATTCTGTAGAAACAATAGTTACTTCAGAACTGGAAAATGATGCTATTAGCAGGAGTTGGCATATTTTTTCTCTATAAAAGGCCAGGGAGTAAATATTTTAGACTTTGTACGCCATATAATCTCTATTGCAGCTACTCAGTTCCCCTGGTGAAGTGTGAACATAGCCATAGACATATAAAATGAGGCTGTGATTTGTTTCAAAAGAACTTTATTTATACTTCATTTATAGTGTAAATTTGGCCCAGGGGTCATAGTATGATGACCTGTACCTTAGAATACTTATGGTTCAATCAATATTTAAAGTACAGAATATTTATGAAAGAAAGTCGATAAAATAGAAATGCATATACCACATATGGGATGTAGTACGGTTCTTTATTTTTGCTTTCCATCCCTATTAGTGACACACTGACCTCTTATGACTAGTCACATAATGTGGTAGATTATAAATATGGCTAAACATTTTCTCATCAAGAGATTATGTCTCTTTCCATAGCCCTTTCATCTGGTCCTGTGATTTGCTGTGTCTCATAGAATGCAGCAGAAATAATGTTGTACAAATTCTTCCTCCAGCCCTTGAGAGGCCTGGAAGCTTCCATTGTTATGCAGGAAATCCTGATAGAGAATGAAAATCCATGTGGAGAGGCCTGGCTGCTTCTGCCTTTCCAGCCATTTCAGTGAGGCCCACGTCTATAAGTGAACCCTGCTGAGAATAATAATTTTAAAAAAGACCAAAAATCAACAATTCCATTTAAAAATTTTACAATAGGTAAGACCTGGAAACAACCTAAATGCCCAAAAACAGATGAGTGGATCGGGAAGCTGTGCTACATAGACACGATGGAATACTATTCAGCAATCAAAAATGAAAAACTAGCCACAAAACTAGGAACATGGGTGGAACTGGAAGGGATTATGCTCAGCGAAATAAGTCAGAAGGCAAAAGAAAAATACCAGATGGTTCCTCCCATAGGAGGAATATAAGGGACTCAAATAAGGATCAAGGAAAGGAATAAGAACAATACTACTACTACTAATAATAAAGACACAAAAAAACAAAAATGAAAAGACAAGGACAAACTGGGGACACTTGGTGGGGAGTGGGGAGAAGGAGGGTGGAGGGCAGATGGGAGCATGGGGGACTGAGGTGATAGTGCACTGGTGATATGGTGATGGGCAATACATGGGGATTACAATTGATGTCAAATATATATAAATTAAAGGGAAAATAGAATAAAAAATATAAAAAAATAAATCTGGAAGTTTTTTCTAAAAAAAAATAAAATAAAATAAAAATTTTCGTGCATTTTTCTTTTTTGGTGGAACACTGGTTTAGCCCTGTGTGTTTACAGGTACAGGCTCTTGTCCTGCGATCACCCCAGCCCAGGTAGTGTCCTCATCATTGGTTCAAGCACCTCTTCATAGCTGTTCTCATGATGTTCTCTACTGTACTTTGCCATTCTCTACCACACTTTGCTGTAATCCACTGTGGTGCCAGGAAGGGCACAGAGCAAGTTCTTGATGGTTCTAGTAGTAAAGGAAGGAGTCTTGGAGCCCTCAGTGGTTTTTTTATGCTTTTATTATAGAGGTGGCATCAGGTACATGGCAGGCGGGGGTGCCCGGGGGGCTGGTAGTCTGGCAGGCCTCCCAGTCCCTAATGGTGCATCTCACCCTCGGCTGCTTTGCTGCTGCTTCTTGTTCTGCTGCTCTCGATGCTGCTTCTCCCGCTGCTCTCACTGCTGCTCATTGGTACTGGCGTCCTTATGATGCTGCCCACATAAGCCCATGTCCAAACTCAGGTGCGCCCATTTGTGCATGCCCTCCTAGGCATGCGTGCAGTACTGTAGTTGTCCATCATTATACCAGTGGCAGGAGGGTGGAAAGACCTGATTTCTCTGACCCTACATCCACAATCACACTTCGTCTCTCCTGGTGTCCCCAAGACGCTACCCTTATAGCCCTAGTCTCTTTGCGCAGGTGTAGGGTTAGAGAAATCAGGTCTTTCCACCCTCCCACCACTGGTGTGATGATGGACACCTGCGGTGCTGCGAGCATGTCTAGGTGGGCATGCACAAGTGGGTGCACCTAAGTTGGACACGGGCTTAAATGGCTTAAATGGGCGACGTCATGAGCATGCCAGAACCGACAGGACTGACAGTACTGACGAGCAGCAGCAGTTGAAAGCAGCTGAGCGGGTGAGATGCGCTAGGGGCTGGGAGGCCTGCCAGCCTCCCGGCCCCCCGGCACCCCATGCCTGCCATGTACCTGGCCACCTCTACTAATAAAAGCATGAAAAGCCACCGAGAGCTCTAAGACTCCTTCCTTGACCCGTCTGCCCAGAACCATCCCGAACCTTGCTCCTGAGCTACCCTTTTCTGCCGCTACAGCTGGTGTGCCCACCAACGCACGCCCATACCCTACTTCGGGTGCCTGCCATCAGGCATGTGTGCAGGACTGCAAGTGTCTATCATTGACATTAATGGGGGAAGGTGGAAAAACCTGATACCTTCCATTTACCCTACATTTCTTCCTACTCAGGTGTTGTTACCACACCACACCAAGTCACAAGTGATCAAATCACAGAAAAGTGAGTTAATGCTTTTTGTTTTACACTACTCCCTTTTAGTGAATTTTATTATACAGTAATGGATCAAAGATACAAGTAAGGAGCATGGCCAGGAGCTGAGTGTGAGAGCTGGTAGGATGTGTGTGCAGATAGATTGCATGTCCTTGGGGAAGGTAGCAGGGCTGCTGGAGAGTGTCCCCTTGGGGGTAGATAAACTTCAAAGCCATTTAAAGTAAGCCCCATCCCCATGGCCGTGTGATTGCCTGCAGTCCTTCTGGCAAGAGGAATTGAATTTAACCAGGCAGTGGGTGGTTAGCAGTGAGCATAATGAAGGGCGCCATTACAGTCATAATCTGGGTTTGGAGGACATGTGGTGACTGAGAGATCTTAAAAGAACCAGAGGATTGTTGGGCATTTTTGAGTGGGATGGAAGAACTGTTGGAACAGACCATGTAGCAGAGGCTAACTGCAAGACAGGTGCTTAATGCTAGAAATCAAAACTACGGCGGGGATACTTACTTTGCAATTAGCCAGTTTGGCGTAGCTGAACTACCTTCCCCAGATTGTTGCATGTCTGTGTCAATAAGGAGGGTGACGCCGAGCAGTGGCTATTTTATTTTGGAGCTGAAGCTGCTGAGCTTGGTGCTCTGTAGTTCACATTCCTGTCTGCTTGTATGCTGGTTGTGTCTTTGCTGTGAATCCACAGCTGGACCTGCCACCACACTAGACCTGGTCCCTCACTGAACTTCTCCAATCCTCCAATCAGATGTGTGTTTCATTCCTTGATGAAAGGCACCTGCTTCTGAAGGCTGGAAATGGTGAGAGACTGCAGAGTTGCCTGTGTGTCCTGTGCATTCCAAAGTGGCTTGGCTCTCTCTGCGGGACTTTTAAAGCCCCATGCAATTTTAAGTGCAAGTGTCAGACCTAACTGTAACCAACCTCCAATTCGTGCTTATCCATCTCCTTATCTGTCCATCTCCATTTCCCTCTCCAGTCTTTTGGTATTTCTGCTTCCCAGCATATTGGGGTGCAGCTTCAGTTCCTGGTGTTGGAAAGTTCTAGGGTATAAACATGCCAGTGTGTGGACATGAAGAGTGACCAGCAGGGTCATTGGAAGAGATGAGGACAAGGGACTTGTAGGGCTAGAGAAATCAGGTCTTTCCACCCTCCCACCACTGGTGTGATGATGGACACCTGCAGTGCTGCGAGCATGTCTAGGTGGGCATGTGCAAGTGGGTGCACCTGAGTTTGACACGGGCTTAAATGGGCGGTGTCATGAAGATGCCAGAACCAATAGTACCACCAACATGAGCAGCAATACCAAAGCAGCCGAGAGGGTGAGATGCACCGGGGGAGATGCACTGGGGCTGGGAGACTGGCAGGCACCCATGCCTGCCATGTACCTGGCCACCTCTACTAATAAAAGCATAAAAGCCACCAAGGGCTCCAAGACTCCCTTCCTTGATCCGTCTGTCCAGAACCATCCCGAACCTACCCTGTGTGCCACCTTCCTGCCACTACAGGACTGAAATGACAGGGTACTGCAAGAATGATCTTTGTGCTTGTTGAACTCACTGAGAATTAGGAATCTATGTTGGAGAATCCTCAAGGACTGAGGGGCCCTAAACAAGAGTTTCCATTGTGCTGCTGCAAGGAGGGCTGGCTGGTGCCATCTGATGCCATCTCAGGCAAGAGTGAGTTGGAAGCACTGTGCCAGCTTCTGGACCTGGGCCCACCTTGATCTACGGAGAAGGAAGCTGTAATGCCAGCAATGCACGGAGCAGGTTCTCAATGATTCTGGCAGACGGGTCAAAGAGGAATGCTGGAGCCCTCGGTGCCCTTTTCAGGATTTTATTACATTCTACATCATTAGTGATCAGGTACACAGCAGGCAGGGGGGCACTGGGGCCAGGAGACTGGCAGGCCTCCTAGACCCTGGCGAATCTCTCTGGGCTCTGCTCTCTTCTTTCTGGTCTTGTCTTCTCTATTGGTGTCCTCATGTCGCAGTCCTTACAGGCCATGTGTCTCAGCCCAGGTGTGCCCACATCCACCGTACTTGTGCCCGCCATTAGGCACGCGTGCAGGACTGCAGGTGCCCATCATTGACACCAATGGTGGGAGGGTGGCAAAGTCTGATCACTTATTGATCTTACAAAGCATTTGCAGATCCCACAGCCTATTTGGTGTGGAGGCCTGCGGTTTTCTGGGAAGGTTATAGCGAGGCCTTGATGGGTGGCTGGTGGGGAATGGGGCAAGTTGTGCTCCACCTATAGGTGAGGTGAATCTAGTCATTGGAAGAGAGTGAATAAAGATGAGGATCAGGCAGTGCCCAAGCCTAGCTGTGCTTACTAACGGGGATCCAGGTTCTGCTTGGGGGGGGAAGGTGGGTGCCTACGCACCTCCCAGCCTCTGATTCATGCTTTTAAAACTATATGATACAAGCTGCCAGAACTTGGGTTATGTCAAGACTCACAGCCCACTTTCAGGTTAACCATTATGAATTTCAGACGAGAGTAGCTGGCAAGTTCATACATTTTCCTACTGAAACAGGGGGACAGGGGAGGAGGCTCTGAGACAGAGTTTAGAGAACGCTCTCAGGCCAGAGAGCCTCCAAAAATCCCCTAAAGGCCAAAAGGCCACAAATTAGAATCCAGGGCTATAGCAACAGGGGCTATAGCCTATCAGAGGACAGTGCCTGATATAGGTCACTGTCTATGGATTTTTATTGGCATGCACAATTGCAAGGGACCTCAGGCTACAGGAACAACAGTCATGAGGTTTATTTGCAAACAGAGGGAAACGAGTGTTTACGTATTTACAAGAGACTGGCTGCTTCATCTGGACAGCATTAGTGTTGGCAGTCACTGGTTACCAGTTTTAGGTAGCACTGTCCAGTAGCAATGGCCTACTACGGGCCTGCAGAGGCGGTGTTCCAGTGAACACCCAGCATTACAGCTCTTGTGAGTTGTTGGTTTATACCATCAACAAACAGCTCTTTGAGACACCAGGCCCTGGGCCTTTGGTGCTCCTTCCAGTCAGTGTCATAGCTAGGACAAAGTCCGAGTCTTTCTCTCTCTCCTCGGAGGGTGGAGGTCCCGCCCGAGGCTTCCCTCCTTTCTTCAAAGGCTGGAACTGTCTTCTCCTCTTCCTCTTCAGGAGCTCTTCTTCGGACCCCTTCTTCCTCTGGGCTGCTGCTTCTCTGTCTGCTCCTCCAGGTTGCTCCGAATTCCCATCAGCTTTCTGCAAAATGAATCCCAAGCTCCCTTCGACCTGGCCTTATATTTACTTTTAGGGTGCCCCCCAATCTGATTGGTCCATTTTACTGCACCTGATTGGTCCATTTTGCCTGCACCTGATTGATCCATTTTGGCCTGTTCCAGAATTCAGGAAGTGTAATTTACAAGAGGGACTCTGTTATTACTAACTTGTGCTGATAGGCGGAGTCCTGGTGTCAATCAACCCAAGACTCACACCCGATTGGTCCATTCCATGATTCAGGTAGCACACTGCTACATAAAAGATTTCTAAGGAAGGACTGCCACACTAACTTAGAGGGGAGCCAGAGAACACACCTCTGCCTGCTGCAGCCCGGTAATACTACCAGTGGGGGAAAACCTCCCTACAGTCCTGTTTGCCCCCAAATGCTATTCCTGAGAGCACTGTGTAGTCAGCCTTTCTGGGGAAAAATCCAGCAGTTTTTGCTAATTTTTGAAATAATCTTTTCTCTGCTACAGGGACATGCATTCTCCTGTGTTTTCCCCCTGACCCACCAGCTCCTTTTTCTCAGTGGTTTTCTGTTTTTCCTCATCGCCTTGACTTTGTAAACGTTTGTATGTTTTATTTTCCCTACACTCATTTTGAAATGATCTCATTCTGATTCATGGTTTTAAAGCTATATAAAACAAACTGCAAGAACTTGGATTATGTATGTCAAGGCTTACAGCCCACTTTCAAGTTCACCATTATGAGTTTAAGATGAGACTAGTTGGCAAGTGCATGCCTTTTTCTTCCTAGCCATATTCTGTTGTCTGCTTAGAAATAGGCATTCACTTATGTATTCAATAAATATTTGCTTAGTTTTCCTGTGTCAAGCCTTTTTCTAAGAGGAAACAGCGGAGACTAAAACAGACCAAATGCCTGGCCTTGTGGGGTTTTGTCTACTAGACACGACCCTTGCCTCACGGGTCTGCATGGCCAGAGGGTAATTCAGAGAAATTCTTTGAACTTTAGTTTCTTAAACTGTTGACTGTGGATAATAATATCCAACTTGCAGTATACAGTGAAATTAAGAACAAACAAATAAATTGCTGTTTTCCTACACATAATACTTAAAGTGGGTGGTTCATTTTTAGATATCTCAGCTAGTATCTCTTTTGGTTAAAGCTCCAGAAATATTGAGTTGCTTCTCACATTGGGATTTCAAATGTCCTTTAACCCATGATATTTATTTCATAACATTAATAAAAGAGATGAGTTCATTCTCACTAAATATTTGATGAGCCCCTACTTTGTGCTGGGCACACAGTGGCATAGACAATGCAATTTTTCATTCTCTCCCTCTTGCAGCAGGTGGAATGACCGGTAAATACACTTTCTACCCTAGAGCATGTTAAATGAACATTATTCTCAACATATGATGATTCTTCTTCCTGTCACTCTTTGGATAGCCAGATAACTGAAAGAATTCTCCTGATCACTCTAGAATTTTCATTTCCAGCATGTCAAGTATTAGCCTCACTCTTCTCTCAGCCAGAAACTAAATTCTTTAATACCTATTTAATTCTTCTTCTTTGGAATTAGGTAATTTTTAAAATAACCAATGGCAGGTTCACTGTGGCTTCAAATTTCTGGTGGTATCTTTGAAATATCCTTTGGGCTACCTCTGCTTTTAGGTTAACCTCTTCTCCTTTCATCTCTGCTTCTACTACTTCCTCCTGGCTGCTTCTGCTTACTTCTTTCTCATTTTGTGTTCCTTTTCTTTGTTCCCTTGTTTTGGCCCTTTGTTGCCTCCATTTTCATGCCTCATCAGCTTATTTCCCTTCTACTTTCATTCTTACTACTCCATTTGGTTCCTAAACCTAGGCATATTTTCCAGCCAGCTCTGTCTTCTACTTTAAGAGTATTCAGTTTATTCTTTCCCTTATTTCTCACTAGCTCCCTGTCCTCTTTCTTCTCTTTGCTTTGCATCCTCCCTCTATGCCTCTGATACTCTTTTAATTACTCCCTTAATTAGGCCTACTGTATTGCAGAGGGATAGAAAAGCATAATGAGACATGGATGTGAAGAAGCCTCAGGTTTTTAGGCTTCAAAGCTTTATTCTTTTATTTATCTTTGTCGTTTGGAGTTGAAGATTCTGTTTCTACTTAAATTTCCCATGGGTTCGAAGACTAGCTGCTGCTCCCTTTCTGGTACAGAAGATCTTAGGTCCCGAAAGACTGACTTACTGCCAGAGGTAAAGGTCATTTCTTCTGAAGATCAGGCTACATTTCTGAATCCTCTTATTAATCAGTATAGTGTACCCCTTTTTCTTCCTTTTTCTACCTGTTTCTTCCTGGCATGACCCAAGCTGTAATCTGAATACTGATGAGACCCTTTAGCTATAGGTCAGGATTTCCATATTTATAACATTCCTATTTGAAAACAATATGATTTCCTTTTGGTTTGACCCTAATTGCTTCTATGTGTTAGTTTTTGGGCTTCATATTAATTAGTGTGACTACATAATGCTTGTGGCTGAAGTGTCTCACTAGGGCATTTTGCTGCTTTTTTGGTGTTATTTCATGTTGAGTTTACAATTTAGTTGAAATCAAAATAAATGCAATGTCAGCCTTTGGGGCAGGGCAGAGGCCAGGGTGGGAGTAGAGAGTAACTTAGCTGATTCTTCAATACTTTCTTTTCTGTCTGATAATTGCTTATATGCTTTTTACACAGGAGAGAGGAGAAAAAAAGAAAGGATAAAAAGAGGGGTGTATTGCCTGCAGGGCACAGAGCAGGTTCTCAATGATTTCAGCAACCAGGTCAAGGAGGAGTCCTGGAGCCCTTGGTGGCTTTTATTACATCATTATATCAGAGGCGACCAGGTACATGGCAGGCAGGGGGGCAGAAGACTGGCAGGCCTCCTAGCCCTCAGCACATCTTCATTCTTTGGGCTGCTGCTTCAGCCTTTCCTTTTGTAACAGGGTCTTCCCAGGAAAAGGGGAAGTTCCAAAATCCTGGTTCCGCCCTAAGTGGGTGGAGCTGAGGAGGATAAGGAGATTTCTGCAGAGAAGAGAGAAGGAAGGAGGGAAAATGGAGAACAGCAAGGAGACCTGGAGGAGGCACGTGGAGCAGAAGGACATGTGAAGAAACTGCGTTTGCTTTTTGATCTTGGACTGGTTGGAACAGATGTGGGTGAGAGACCCTTGGGGAGGTTAACAATGGCAGCTTTCATCTTAATTTTGATTTTGCTCTTTTCCTCCCAGATTTGTCTGACCCTTTCTGACCCTTTTCTATGGGTCTCTACTAAAAGGTCCTTTAGATGTGTGGCAGGTTTTTGGACCTTGCTTTGGGCCAATCCTATTTAGCTGAACTTTTACCCTCAAGGAGATGGGTAACTTTGGATGCTTAACTTAGTAACTATATTCTTTGTTCTTTCTTTATTTTACCCTAGTTGTATTAAAGTTCCTTTCCATTAAAGGTTTTATGTGTTTGTCTTAATGCGGCAGATGGCAAAACCCATTCAGAGAGGGCAGGCTTGGGGGTTCTGGGTGCTCCTCTCCCTGCCCTGTAACACTTTCTATTCTCTCTCTCTCTCTGCTTCTTCTGTTCTCTCTTGGCATCCTCGTGACACTGCCCTTATAAGCCTGTGTTTCAGCCCAGGTATGCCCACTTGCACATCCTACTTGAGGTGCCTGCCATTAGGTGCGTGTGTTTGAGCACAGGTGTCCATCATCGACATGAATGGTGGGAGGGTGGAGAAGCTTGATCACTTCTCACTGACCCTACAAGGGGAAATTGAAACATGGTCCGGCAAGCAGCTGTGGTTTCATTACTGCTCAGATGAAGGGGATCATGGGAGAATTATAAACAGCCTTTCCACATTTTCCTTCCCAGTGAGCTACCTCAGTCTCTTAGAGGTTTGTTTTTGTGCTGGCCCCTTGTCCTCTAAGTGCTTGGTGATCCAGAAACCCACTTTTTTTTTTTTAATGGCATAAATATGGATGATCTCCACTCCTTGAGGTTCATAAATGAAAATGTAGGTGTAGGGTTAGAGAAATCAGGTCTTTCCACCCTCCCACCACTGTGATGATGGACACCTGCGGTGCTGCGAGATTCCAGATTGGCCATGCGAAAGTGAAGGCACCTGAGTTTGACAGGGGCTTAAATGAGTGGCGTCATGAGGACGCCAGGACCAATAGGACAAACAGTATGAATGAGCAGCGAGAGTATTGACCGACCAACAGCGAGAAGACCAATCAGCAGCAGCAGCAGCAGCAGCAGCAGCAGCAGCAGCAGCAGCGAGAGAAGAAGCTGAGAGGGTGAGATGCACTGGGGGCTGGGAGGCCTGCCAGCCTCCCGGCCCCCCGGCACCCATGCCTGCTATGTACCTGATAACACCTCTGATGTAGAGATCAATAAAAGCATGAAAAGCCATCGAGGGCTCTAAGACTCTTTCCTTTATCCTCAGTCTGCTAAGAACCATCCTGAACCTGCCCTGTACCCCTTCCTGCTGCTACAATAGGTGAAAAATATATTTTAAAATATGATTGCCTAATCATTTTTTAATGGGTAAGTGGAACTCATATCATTTTTGGAGTCAGTGGGTCTGGAATTTGGGGCCCTTGTTTTCACTTTGGGAAAGGTTTCACCAGAGCTCCCCTTTCAGCTACATGTGGTGAGTTCCCCAGCTGAGTTTCTCCACCAGACAGAGACTTTGGCTGCATTTAAAGAGCAGGTTTATTAGAGAAAGGGACAGAAGCGTCAAGGACACTTGCATAGACACAGGCAGGCAGAAAGAGCTGCCCCTTTGTAGGGGCAGCATTAGGTTTTGTCCTCTTCTTTTGGTAGGGAGGGCTCATCTTTGTGAGTGGTTAGATTGTTGCTGGTTTTGGACAACTATGCAGAACCAGAAAGACATGAGAGAGTCCACAGTGGGCAATCTCCATATCTTTACCCTCAGGTCTGTTCTCCCAATACTCCATATAGCATCTGCTACCTGCTTGGGTCTTATGCCTTGTGATAAGGCACTAGTGCCCAGATCTTGATTTCTATAGCTGGGTTTATGGTCTTGTTTATCCCTCTCCTCCACCTCCCTGTGTGAGTTCTAGTCTTGTGATGCCTCCTTTAGATTTTCTATTCTTCCATCAAAATCAGTTGGGGTAGCTCCATGGTGGAGGTCTACCTTTCTTACAAATCAGGTGAGCCCACATCATGAGTGCATCTGGAAGGCAGGTATACAATTCAAAGAGAAGGGGCATGTATAAACATTTTTTCTAAGCAATGTATAAAAATTTATGACAGCTGACAGGAGACTGTAGATTCTTAGAAGTATATTTGAGCTGCAGAAATTGCAAACTGACACTGATTATCCAATATTTGGATAAGTCAGCATTTAATCAGAACAATGTAACAGGAGGGATCTCAAAGATCTTGGGCTTTAGTTTGGGACAAAGGCTGGCAAACTTTTTTCCCTGCTAATTAGGGAAGCCCAGATAGTAAATATTTAAGTCTTTGCTAGCTATATGGTTTCTGCTGCAATGACCTACATAAAAAGTATATTAGCAGAGTTATTAGAACCTAGTATATTGCAGATTTTATTATTAGTCAGGTAACAGTAAATAAAGGGAAAGGCAAAATACTTTGAAAAACTTTAAAAAAAAAGAGTCCTTAAAGACATTTTTTCACACATCAATTTCTTAAATATGTTGGAAACCACTTAAATGAGTGAGCTGGTAGCTTAAATTTAGTACTTCCTTAGAAAAGTCCTAGAATCTAGAATGTGCTTCATATAACTTCTTGTATAAATGAGTTGATTATTTTAGCTCTTAGCTCTTAGAATGTTCCTCTTTAAATTACTATTACTTTAATCTTGAGGGCCAATTCAGGAAAAATTTGTATCATTTCATTTTTATACTGAATGATAATGGTTACAGGGATTATGGTTTTTCATGGTGTATAGCTGGGTGCATTTGCTGGTGATGGTATAGAAGTAGAGTCCAGTGTTTAAAACTCACTTGCACTTAGAGTTTAGAAAATAACTTACGAATGTGATTCATAGGTTATGACCCTTAGACTTCTAATCAAACTTATTTAAATACCATATATTTAGTCATTGGTTGGGAACTTTAATATAATCAAGGGAAAATAAGATTTTTAATAATCCAATTGAATTTGTCAACTGCTCAGCTTACTGGTGCAGAACAAGACACAGGTCTATATAAGAGGTGCAATTGGTCTGGGGAAAGAAAACTTAAAGTAAAAAAAACATTCCTTAGACATAAAAAAGTATTTCCCCCCCAACCCCCTTGAAAAGTATTTTTAAAGATCCTATCTACATAAATCCTTACTATGTCATATTTTACTGGAAATAGTTAAAATGTGTAGTAAAGTTTAATATGAAGGTATTTCCACTTTTTATGTGCTGTTACAGTGAGCTGTGCCTTTTTTTTTTTCAGTAAAAACCAACCACTTACTTTTATTTTTTTGTTGAAAATTTTTATTATTAACTTTTTTTATTCATATATATTTGACATCAATTGTAATCCCCATGTATTGCCCATCACCATATCACCAGTGCACCATCACCTCAGTCACCCATTCTCCAGTCTGCCCTCAACCCTCCCCCTCTTCTCTCCCTACCAATTTGTCCTTGTCTTTTCATTTTTCGTTTGTGTCTTTATTGTTATTATTATTATTATTGTTCTTATTCTTTTCCTTGATCCTTATTTGGTTCCCTTATATTCCTCCTAGGGGAGGAACCACAGCAAAGGACACGCTAAACAAAACAAAGCGACAACCGAACAACTGGGAGAAAATCTGCACACAACATTACTGACAAGGGACTTATCACACAGATCCACAAAGAACTAACCAGACCACCACTTATTTTTTTTTTTAAATTTCTTTTGTTCTGTTTTTAAAATATTTATTTATTTATGCATACGACGCACTGGGGTACAGGGCAGAGGTGCAGGGGATGAGAGGATTTGCCAGAGACAGAGCGGTTAGCAGACCTAAAGCTGTATTATAAAGTCATAATAATTAAAACAACCTGGTACTGAAACGAAAACAGACACACAGGGCAGTGAATAAAACTGAAAGCCCAGAAATAAGTGCACATAGACAGCTAATCTATGACAAAGAGACCAAAAACATACACTGGAACAAGGAGAGCCTGTTCAATAATGGTGTTAGGGAAACTGAACAACTGCATGCAAAAGAATGAAAGTAGTCCACTATCTCACACCATCCACCAAAATCAACTCAAAATAGATCAAAGACTAGGCTGTAAAAACTAAACCATAAAGCACATAGAAGAAAACATCAGCGAAATATATCATATCATAAGCTTCAGTGATGCCTTAACGGATATGTCCCCCAAAGGAAGGAAAATAAAAGGGAACATAAACAGCTGGGGCTACAACTCAAAACTTCTGTACAGTGAAACAAATTAATGAAAACAAAAGACACCCTACTGAATGGTATAAATTATTCATACACCAAAACGCTGACAGAGGACTGATATCAAAGATACACAGAGAACTTATAAACTCTACAAAAACAAAACAAATCAAGAGATGAACAAAAGAACTAAGCAGATGCTTCTCCATAGAAAACATTCAAATGGCCAACGGGCACAAAAAATGTTCACAATCACTTATTATTGCAAATCAAGACAGTGAGTTACAATCTTATACCTGTGAAAATAGCCCATATCAAAAAAACCAAAAATAAAAAGTGCTTATGTAAATCAGTCTGGGAATCTTCAAACACATCCAAAGGTATAGTAAAACTATAAGCCATTCTTCACTCTGGCTTGTGGTTTCGGCAGTTGATCCAGTTTTTGTTTATTACTTATTACTACTTGGATTCTTGTTGGCTGTTTGTGATTTCTTCTAGTGGATATAAATGAAAATACAGTTAGGAAAGCTCTGAATTACTTGGTGTGACCTCAACTACCCTCTTAGTTGTTTATTTCTTCAGTGGGGCTGGGGATTTTTTATTTCCCATTTATCAAAGGCCTTGAATTGAAGGACTATCATCTCAAGGTGGTGTAGGAGAAATTCTGGGAAGGAGCCATTTCTCAAGCTCTAAATGGATGCAGTCACTTAAGTCCATGTTAATAACTACCAGGCAGAACTGTGGTCTCATGTGTAGATTGGTAAGAAAAGTCAACTCTTTCCTACAAGTAGAGATACACAGGTTTTATGATTTCTTTGTAATATGTTTTTCTTATTATTGGGAAAGAAAAGAGCTGGTGACATATTTCATCATTCAGCAAACCTCAGTTACCACAGGAAATTAAAATAATTATAGTCTCATTGCTCTAAACTTAGTCTCCTTAATAGCAAAAGTTCAATCTCAATTGATATATCCAAGTAAGGAAGTGGTGGGAATGAGTTTTAGAAAGTATAATGAAGTATCTGCAAAAACACTTAGGAGTTCAAGTAATTTTCCAAATAATAACACTGTGTCTTATGGTGTTAGGTATATATTATGAGAAGATTTGACCAAAAAATGAAAAAGGAAAATGTTTTATAGTTGTGCTATCTTAATGGAAACCACTTACAGCAAATAACTACAATTTGCATTTTGATCCCAATGTTATAATGGGCCTTATCAGAAAGTAAGACTGCATTATTTCTCTTAAAACTTCAATTTTAGTATTTGTATTATAAGCTGCCCTGAAACTTTCAAGCAAATGTGCAAATTGAAGAGAAAATAATTTTTTTTTTTCTGGGGAAAATCGATATAATTCCTTTTTAAAAATTCTACAATAAGCAGATATTCCTCCACTTACAATAGGATAATCCTTTGTCCTTTCCTGAAACTTATTTCTGTGGCCTAATGATAAGATAAGATTTTTTTTTCTCTCAGAATATTAAATACCAAGGTGATCAATAACCATTCATTAGAGATACTGTACTATGGGTCTTCCTGGTGGCGCAGCAGGTTGAGCGCCCACTGTGAAGCATCTGCAACACAGCAGCGTGAGTTCAATCCCCAGCCAGGGAGAGGACCCACATGGCACAGCAGACCCCTCCTACCTCACGAACTGCTCCCCTCAGCAGTGTATTTCAGTCAGTCTGCCTGTTCTGCTTCCCACTCTGTCTCTGGTGAACCCTCTCACCTCCTGCAACTGACCTGTGCCCCAGCTCTTATAAATAAAAATAAATCTTAAAAAAAAAGATACTGTACTAAGCAGCTTTACACGAGGGGAAAATGAAAGTCAAGCATAGTGACTGTCCTAAAATAATTAAGGAAGTAAATAACAATACCTATTAAGTTACATTATTAGCATGTTTAAACACCTTCAAAGAGATGTCTTCAGTCAGTTGCAACTGATAATTAATAGCCAGTGAAATTCTACAGATACTTATTCAGACTGAATTCTTGTAGAGGGACTACTCAGAATTGGATTTTTAGATATGAGAAGTGTCCTAAGTCCTTGTGAAGTAAGGTGGGATACTGGCAGTTATGGTCTATTTCTCCCGTAAAACAGATTTCTTCATATTATTCTTTTGTGGCTGAATGAAGCTTCTACTTTTCACTGACAGATGCAGGAGATTGGTTTTAGTTGCTTAGGGTTTTTCATGTATACTATGTAGCCCCCTGGCAGGATCAGCATGGATTCCCAAGGTGCTGGCACCTCCTTCAGGCTCTGCTGTGCAGGTTTTACCATCCCTGTGGGGGCAGGATAGAGCCCTTGTTGGGGAGAGAGGTTTACTGCATGCCAAGAGAGGGTAATGTGTCACAAGATCCCTTCTCCAGCAAAGGCAGGGTAGGGGTGGGGGGTTGCTGGGAGATGGGCTGTGGTGAAGAGGGCCAGGCCCCAGAAACAGTGCAGGTCCCTGTTGGAACGACTTAGTAATTATGGATGTACACAAACACAGTATTAGCTGTCAAGAGGGGAATGTCAGTCACTTAGACATAATTGCCCAGAAGGAAGTGGCTCACTAGCCATATGAGTGGGATCTGAGCCATCTCACTTCTAAAAGCCAGGGGGATACTCAGCCGCTACTGGTGGAATAAGGCCCAGGACACTCCAGTCCTGGCCACCTATTTGGAGCCTGGGCTTGTTCAAGTGTCTGATGCATCTCACACACAGGGATGTTCCAGTTCTGCTAGAAGTTGGTGGTGTGTTCTGGGTTCCACCTATCCTGGCAGAACTATGGTGCTAATGGCATGAGCTCTGCCCTGGAATTCAGAAGGAGTAGAATAACAAAATGAGTAGGTTGGGTACTGTTAACTTCAGGAGATGCTCAGTGATGTAAATGGGTAATACGTATACTCAGAGGACTTCATGTAGGGGAAATCAGCTTGCTTGTCTATATTTAGATGAATCAATATTGCCTTACATGATATAAACACTAAGGCATTACACATATCACTAACACAGGCATCAAAATGAAAAGATAATGTGAAAAAGAACCTTGCTTGCAGGTTAATGATTCATGGAGTTATCACACTTACTGAAATCAATCTGTGTGTAAGTGGACCAGTGCAGTTCAAACCCTGGTTGTACAAAGGTCAACATTTTAGATACCAGTACTGACCTAGGCATATTAATCTTTGCAAGGATATTTAAGTAAACTAATTTTGCTTGAAAGGAGACATCTTTTAGGAAATGTTTTAATATTAAATGAGTCAAGTGTCTTACCAAAAGGTATGAGTGGTTTAGTATATATCTTCAGCAATACAAAGGAACATGGAATGATTTTTGAAATCTTCATCGTTTTGAATATTTAACATACAGGTGATGATAAATTTCTATATCTGATTGTACCATGTAACTTTTGAATTTCTCAAAATGAATGGAAATCTTGATTTCATAAACATGATCCAAGTGATCCTGATTAAGTAGTAAAATGGCTTCATAAGTATCCTGGTAAGGGGTCAGATTTTCAGAGTCAGGTGTTGAATTCATTTCTACGTATATTTATCTCCTTCCAACCTATGATGGTAAAACGGAGGGACAGTTAAGGGTAAATGAGATGATGGAATCAGCCGTGCTTGTCAATCAGTTGAATACATCATGCTGAGTGCTTGCAAACCCATTTTGGCTTTGGAAACTTTGTCCAAGCTTGTGTCTTTTTGTGGAAGGCCTTGTTTGTAAAAGACTTGGAAGGATTAGGAAGTTGTTGGTTCTCATACTCACACAGTAAATCCCAAGAACTTGAAGTTGGGGCAGCTTTTTCTGTTTTCTGATAGGAGCTCTTTAAGGGTGATAAACCATTGAAACATTCATTTCTTTTACCATGGAAGTAGACTCAGCTTATTAAACCTATTTAAAACACTAAATTCATAATTTAGGAAGACTCAAGTAGATAGATACATAATTGTAACCTTGAAGGAATTCTGAGAATGAATATATATAATAAGTTTTCCTTTTTTCTAGGCCTGGGTTCATTTATTTTATGCAAATATAACATTGAATGAAAGTTGTTGAATTGTTTACTTTGAATTGTTAAGTGTGCTGTAGTGACTATCCAGTTAATCATTCTTCATTTATATTGCTTATTTACATGACACCTTTAAAGTAACTTTATAAATATAATAAAAAAGTTTTAATGCTTAGATTTTTTTTTCTTCAGTGGCATCTGTAAATGAAATATTCATTTCTCAAAAAAAATAATTTCTTCTTGACTGGCATACTTTTTTTTTTCACAATAAAAGGCAGTTTTTAAGGGAGGCTATAGGATATGGATCTGTGTTTATGAACATCACTTCAAATGTAAGCTGTTTATAACAGGCCCCGTTTTATGGATGTTTGAATTACTTGCACACCCTTTACGTCAAGTGCCAAGTTCTGTCATGCTGGCAAGAATTGTTACCAGATTAGAGCTGTGACTTGGGAGTTTATGATAGAGGAAACAATGCATGACATGCCTTAGAAATTGCATGGAGACAACCAGTGCATTGCAGACTTTTTCTTAGCCTTTCAGCAGCCCAGGACTTGCTGTATACATTTAAAGTCAAAGGGTCTTTATCACCAACTCATTCTGACAGATACAGAAGTGTCTACATTATTTTTTCTTACAACCTAAGGAATTGCACTACATAACAAAATTGTGAGAACTCTGGGTTAAATTGGCAATACTAATTGTTTGTTAGAGAGCTGTGGGAAGTTGTGGCTACTCTGTGGTACCATTAGGGTGATAATGCCAATTTGTTGATTTTAATGTCAGCCTTATTTATTATGGAGCATATAACTTGGTACTTGGAGAGTGAAATGTCATGTGCCCCATGGATAACACATTTTAAATACTTGGTTCCAGTTGATAGTTCCCTAATGCAGTTGGATTGTGCTTATCTCCAGGTATCATTACACGTCTAAGCATAGCCATCAGAGAACTGGCATTCAACTTCAAGAACATATTGCTGACCCAGTTCAGTCTGTTTGGAATGCTGAGTCACTTCTGCCTGCATCCTGTCTTGATGGTGGGGAGCTTCGTAGGGAAGCCAAGTGACCTGCTTTCTCATGGACAGAGCTGAATGAATGTTGCAGGGAAACATTTTTATTGTGACATTCATGAAAATCTACCATGAGGCCAGTACATGTCTGCACAGAAAGATTCCTAACGTGATGATACAAATTCTAATATCCCAAGTATGTCTTAAATTGGAAGCCACATTCAGATGTCAGTGCTGAGTTGTAAAGAAGGATATGGAGGGATGGGAAAGGTGTGTGGGTATGGAGCATCTCAGAGGATGGTCTTGAAACTGAAGCCTGTTAACCCCTTCTTCCCCCCCACTATTCCTTCTCCCTCCCCCGGCTTCTCTGCCTTCTGTGTACCTGGTCACCTCTGAGGCAGAAAGAGTAATAAAAGCCTGAAAAAGTCACTGAGGGCTCCAGGACTGCCTCTTCACCCATCTGCCTGGATCACAGAGAACCTGCCCTGAGTGCTTTCCTGCCTCCACAGGGTGTTTCCACAACTTGTTGTATGTTGTGTTGCGGTGACACAGGCATGCAGGTGTCCCTTTGAATTAGTGTTCTTGCAATCTTTTCGTAGATACTAAAATGCCTCAGAGTGGCATTACAGATCATATCTTAGTCCCACTTTTAATATTGTGAGAAATGTCCACACTGTTTTCCATGGTGCTGGGCCAGTCCACATCCTCACCGATAGTGTAGGAAGGTTCTTCTTTGTCCACATCCTCAGGATTTGTCTCTGATCTTTTTGATATGGGCCATTATCCTGGAGTGAGGTGGTGTCATTGTGGCTTTGAATTGCATTTCCTTGCATACAGGTGATGAGCATTTTTTAAATGTGCTTGATCATCTTTGGAGAAATGGCTATTTAACTATTCTGCCAAATTTTTGAGTTACTTGTTTCATTTCTGTTGAGTTGTATGATTCTTTATAAATCTTGGATCAGTCCCTTGTCAGATACCCATTGTGCCAGTATTTTCTCCTGTTCAGAGGGTTTTTTTTTTTATTGTAGTAAGTTTCTTTCATTGTGCAGAAACTTTACTTTGATGCAGTCCCACGTGCTTATATTGTCTGCTGTTTTTCTTGATGTTGGAGATGAATTAAGTTGAAGTATTGTCTATTACATGGTATTTAAAATACATATGCTGATCTGAGAATGTCACTGGGAGGAGGTATAACTTTTGTTTTTCAATTACAAGCCACATAGCTTTGGGGGTTGCCTGAGCTTTTACTTCGTATCAGGGAGAAAGGCGCAGTTGTAGGAAAGGATATAGTTGATAGATGATGGTACAGTTCATACTACACTTGCTTACCACAGTGGTTGCATGCCCCTAATTTAAAAATGATTAATATGTCATTGGTATTTCTATTATTAATACTTACAGTGAATCTTAAACATGTATTTATATGAGTTTCATGATTAAGTGGCATAGAATTTAAAAGATGTAATTACACTAATTCATCAACTGGTAACATTACTTTTTTGTTGATTGTAAGAGGCAATAAAAGAAAGAAAACCTTTTTAGTCCTGCAATGGTTTTTGAGCACTTGACCTAATTTTTCTGGGCTCTCATTAAGCATTTTTGTAGCTTGTTTGCTCTCTATGCTTGCCCCTGTATGTGGAGAAACTGTTTTCCAGTTCCCTCACAGCATGATAGTTCTATTTAGTTTCTGCCACTGAGGCAGGAGACTTGGGAGATGGAAGACGCCATTTCACTGGCTGGCCTGTGGCTCAGAACATGTTTAATTGTGGTGTTCCTTGTGTTGCTTCCGCAGCACATATAATAAATGTGGGGCTTATGATAGATGGTCTCGCTGGTGTCAGGTCCAGGTTTTGTGAAGCTTACACAATTTTGGAGATCCACAAAGATTACGTAGAAGATGAATGCGTAGAACAGGCAAAGAAATCACAGCAAACTTTCAAGGCTAGGAATAAAATTCTTGATTCATACTCAAAGTTTTCAATGTTTGTTTGTATGAATTGTGCTGGGCTGTACAGTTAATCTGTGGCAAAGGTGCAGGGCAGCCTGATTTTATTATCCTTATCAGTATCTGTCTGTTTTTTGGCTTTCTGTCTCAAATGGTTCCTTATCTTTGAGGTATGCTAACTTTTCCAGACAATTCTGGATTAGTTTTCCTTGGGGACATGATGTACCCCTTTAGAACACCTTCAATTTTTTTCACTTCATTTTTTTTCCCCCAAAGTTATATCTCTAAATATATGTTTCAGTCATTTTCCTTATCCTGTTTCAGGTAGTAAACAATCCATATGTCTTCTCTTAATTATCATTTTCTAATTCTTTTTGAAACATTTGCTTTCATTCTATTTTACTCACTTTTCCACTTCTACTCTGTTCCTTTCTGTATTTTGAACTCTGTCCACTCTCCTTATGATTCTTTGAACTTTGCTTTTGCTTCTCTTGGGTTTGTTGCCACCTAATCCACACATGACCTCACTGTGCTTGTTGTATTTCATCTCTTCCAGTTTTTCCTCCAGCTCATTTGAGCCCTCCTTTCATCTTTGCACTGCACTCTTATGTCAGAGGCAGTTGATTGTCTAAGATTTAAAAATACACAGTAAAAGTTTTGATGACAACCAAAACCTATTTTTTTTTAATTGAGATAACATTGATTTATAACATTGTATGTGATTCAGAGGCAAAGGATCACACCTCGTCAGATGCATGTACTCACACCACACCCAAGGGGCTCTGTTGACTCTTTTCTCAAAATCACATCCAGTCCCATGGAACCTGACTTTCCTGTATACCTGCTCTCCTTTGCTTAAAGGGAACTTGGAGTTAGCACTTTAGTGTGTGACCCTTATTGGAGGAGCATTTAATGTAGTTAAAACATAGTGTCTGCATTTTACTCAGCCTAATAGTGCTGGGAGACACAAAAGAGATAAGAAAGGGAAACTGACAGAGTTGCCATGGGAATCTGACCATGGGGTCATATGACCAACAGGGGTTATGGAGAAGTCTAATAAAAGCAGAAACAGGGCAGAGAACCAGGCCAGACACCACCTATGTGGAAGGCCCACCAAAACCTGATGTCTCAACAGATAAGGACTGCCAGAGACCAACTCTCCCCAGGATCTGATAACAGGGCAGGTTGTGAAAGGGATCCTCAAACTCTTCTTCCTGCACAGGTGTCATTTCCGGTCTCCGCTTCCTGTCAGGGTACTTCAATAAATCTGTTCTCCATTATTTCTCTAGTGAATTCTTTCACCCCCACAATTCTGACCACACCCTTGATACTAGACTTCTGCAACCCTTGGCTTCAACTAGTGGGCTGTGATGGTCAGCCTGAGCTCAGCCTCTGCCTCCCATTTCACTTCCTCAAGCACATTGCTTTACTGGCTCTCCACTGCGGTGGCAGCCCTTCCATGTATATTTGAAAGTTTGGGTTATTTGTTCTCTAGCTTCACTGCAAGTACAGTTTGTGTGTGTTGTGTTACTGAAGTATTTCTCAAAACACACTTCTCAGATCACGTGCTTTGTAATTGCTGGGAGAGCATCTACAAATTCAGGTTCAGGTTCATTTTCACAGCCTGTTATATCAAAGACTGACAGAAATTCAGAATTTCTGATAAATACCCATTATTATTTTTTGTATGTGGAAGTTGACAGCCAGTATTTGAGTGATGAATGAGTGAATGACAGTTATAAACATTTTCCTTTTTGCATCTAGTAAATCTGCCCTTATGTGTAATGATATTTCCATAGCATTGTCTTATCTTGATATTGTTTTCTAGTTTTTTTTTAAGATTTATTTATTTATACATATAAAAGCTGGGTACAGGCCAGAGTCCAGAGCAGTGAGAGGATTCACCAGAGACAGAGTGAGGAGCAGAACAGGCAGACTGACTGAAACACACTGCTGAGGGAAGCAGTAGGTGAAGCAGGAGACGTCTTCCACGCCATGTGGGTCCCCTCCCTGGCTGGAGGCAGGGATCGAACTCGTGCTGCAGTGGCTGTGGTTTGCTTTATAGTGTGTTGCTTAACCCATTGTGCCACCAGGGAGGCCCTGTTTTCTAGTGTTTTAAACTAAACACTATGTGTTTATGTAAATTCGTATTTCCCAAGTCTAAAAGTCCACAGGAACATCAATTCACTTTGGGGATATCAGTGTATATCATTATACACTAATATATAAAATATCATGCAAAGATTTTATCCTATGCATGGTCTACAACTGAGAAAGTTTTCCCATCTTTGTCATAAGTTTCAATCCCTGGTGAGTGATTATTTCAGCTATAAATACTGGCAGTTCTTAGAACTATATCAAGTCTCTCCACAGCTCCTTAAGAACTTGTAAGATTTCTTTTAGTTGAACATTTTATTTTCTTATTTTGCTGGTAATATTTGTACAATACTTGATTTCTCCCTCAGGTATAATCCCCATGAACCTCCCACTACTACATCACCTGTGAACTGTCACCATTGTTCCTTGTATTCTTCCCTCTCCTGTTTTGACCCTTCTTCCTCCCCCTTCCCTGACTTATGCCTCAGATCTATAATTTACCTGCAATTTTTATCTTCTTTTTTTGACCCTTTGTTTGGTTTTCTATATTATTTCTATAAGTGAAACCATCTAGTATTTTTTTCCTTCTGATTTATCTCACCGAGCATAATCCCTTCTAGCTTCATCAATGTTGCTACAGATGGCATGAGTTTATCTTTTTGATTCCTGAGTAGTATTCCATTGTGTATATATACCACATCTTCTCAATTCATCATCTGTTGGTGGGCATTTAGGTTGTTTCCATATCTTGGGTATTTTAAATAATGCTGCAGTAAAACATAGGAGTGCAGGTTTCAGATTAATGTCTTTGTGTCCTTTGGGTAGAATCCTAGGAGTGGATTCCTAGAACTGGATCATATGGACGATCCAATTTTACTAATTTGAGGAACCTCTACATAGCTTTCCATAGCGGTGGACCAGTTTGCTTTCCCACCAGCAGTGTAAAAGGAGAACTCAGTGTGTTGAGTTGTTCTTAATTCTCCTGAGATGAATTTCTGGTCCCTGATTCACCAGAATGGTGAAAATGGAGAAAACTTTATTGAAAGTGGCAGCCTTTATTGAGCATGAAATGTGAGTTCATAATTGTCTTTCCTCTCCTGCACACCATTCCAAATGTGACATGAAGAACTTGGAGTTTCAAAAGTAAAGAAGGTGGCATTTTCTGTTTCAGATGTCTTACTTTTGGTCACACTTTCCTGTGAGTTGGGGCCATGATTTCATGCTGTCTAGAGTGACATAAAAATGGCAACTAATTAAAAGTAGAAAATTCGGTGTTTTTTGAATAAGTACCACTTTAGAGATGAGAGATATGCCCTAAATTTATTTTAAGGTAATTTACTATTAATTCTGGCCACAGTGGGTTACTACTAGTAAATAATGCTCACAGATAATTTTCTATAGGAGACACATTTTGATTTCCTTTCTAGTTCTGTTGATCAGAGTACAGTGTGTCTTTAGTATTTTCCCAAGGGACAACCACTGATTTAAATGTTAACTCAAAAAACTTCTGGAAGCGTTGGAAAGGTCTGTATTGGTTCAAATCTTAGGTACCCAAATCCAATACTACCTAGATTATAGCATAATAAACGCCTATAATTTACAAAATAAGTCATCTTCCAAATGGCTGCAGGTTTTTTTCTCTCCTGTCAAGCATCATGTCTTAACTCTCAGTGATTAGTACATGCAGTATGGCTTCTCTGACCTGGCTTCTCTGCCTTAGTGTTTGCTGTTGGGGAAGGGATCTATGTAAGGTTGGATCTGTGTACTATGAATGGAGCAGTTTCCCTAAAGCAGCTTTTGAAAGTAACATAGTTTTGAAAGTGAATGCTGCTGCCCATGCTAGCCATTCTTGAGAATAGCAGTCTAGCCCTGACTTATCTACCATATTTAAGTTAAACACAGAATTTTGTATGAAAAGATTTAGGGCAACCATGTTCCTATTATTAAAGGCAGTGAGGGTTACCAAAGAGCAGTTAGGATTGGAATTATTCTGTAATGCACCAATCCTACCAAGTAGGTAAGGGAGGGAACTCATGTTGAGAATCAAGTTATACCCCAGGTCCTTAATTAGTAGCAAAGCTCCTCAGTGGCACTGCTGGAGTTTGAACCAGGCAGAACTGGCTATAGGGACACTTCATACAACACTGTGGAGTCCATTTGGATAAATTTGAAAAATGTATCGAATCTTTTCAACTTTCTGCATGTTGGTCATCTTTATTTCTTTGACAAGAAATTATTAGAATCTGCATAATCAGTGTTTTTGTAGAAAACAGACTGGCAGTTTTCTTCCCCTGAGTTGGTAGGAAGACTGCTTTCAGAAAGACCTAGGACCTGTGCCCTTGAGCAAGCTACTTTCTGAATCTGCGCTTCTGCTTCTGTGAAATGGACAGAAAATGGCCAACTTTTAGAGGTGCTGAATAAATGAGAGAGAAGACAGGTCAATTGCTTAGGGCAGTGCCTGGTGTATAGTGGGAGTTTTAAAAAAGTGGTGATGGTAATGTGTGAGGATTTATTTACTGAGCCCTAAATCAGCTAGGCCCATCATGCACAGTGATTGAATTTCTAAAGCCTCTACTGCAAACACACTGTAAACATAAATAAGCAAAGCAATAGGATGTGGTAATGACAGTTCTGGTAATTTCTATTTACTTGTATAGGAAGTCAGTCAGATTTGCAGTATAACAATTTCGGTGGTCATTTATTTGTATATTTTCCATAAGAATTCAGATCATTTTATGATTAATTTTCAATTTCATGAATTCAGTTTTATAAACTACTTTTTTGAATACTTGAATAAAGTCACTTCAGTATAAAGAACACACAACCATGAGCCAGATGAATCTGAGTTTATAATTTTCCATTTTTATTTTTGTTACCTGGTTTTAAATTTTTTTGTATATTGAGGAAAAGATGCCAAACTTCATGGAACTACTGTCTTTTAACTGTATTTACAGGCATTGTTTTGCACACCAGAAAAATGTCACAGCACACCTAACAAAGGTGGTAATAACCACTTTATGATGCTTAAACCCAGGTCAGCGCCAAACTACTCCAGTTGCCTTATGCATGGGGGACATTCTGCCTTAACGTAAACTCCAAGGGCTGCCTTTACTTAAGTCCCTTCAGTGTCTTTCATTTTTACCTTTTTTAGCTTTTGTTTTTCAATCTAGAATAGACCATTTTCCTCCTCTTAGGTCACTTCCTTGCAACATAGATTTTGTTCAGAAACTGGTCAGGTGTCATATATAATGTGCCACATTCTGAATTTGTCTTTGCTTCCTTGTTTCATTTAACTCATTCCTCCATTTCTCTTACAAGTAGAAGTCAGTTATAGACTGGAGCCTTGATCATATTTAGGTTCAGTTTTTGGGCCATGTACAGTGGAAGGTGTGATACTGAGTGCTTCAGAATGAAGCACAATACCTGGTTGTCCACTTGATGTTCAGACGGTGTAGTTTCCGGTGCTGATCAGTCTTCCACTGATGACCCTTGTTTGATATTAGCGGCACATGCTAATTCTGTCAGCCCCTGAATCAATAAATTACATAATTAAATTATAAAATAGCAAATATTTTGAATTAGGCACATCTGTGGAAAAAAATAGTTAAGAAAATGAGCACATTCTTAGCTTGCCTGTGCTCCTTTCTCATCGTCCACACTGCCCTCTGTCCTGCCCCCTTTCCCCAGCCTTCATCCATCTTATCTGTCACTGTGTATTAAGCTGTCCCATCCCTATTTTCTTTTACACTAATTTCATGAAGAGGAAGAATAGTTGTTTACAAATAGGAATAATCATAGGAAAGTTGTTTATCACTCAGTGAGGAAAGTTATAATTTTCGTTGTCACATGTGAAAAACACATTGACTTTCAGTTAAGGGGGTCATGTCTGACTGACAGCAGGCAGCCAGGAGTTAGTAAATGGTGCTAGGGTTTCCCAAGGCTTCTTGAGCATTAACATTTCCTGCTACAGTCGTTTGATGAACATTTTTTTCCTAAACACTTTTACAAATCCACAGGATCTGAAAGATAACAGGACAGGGATTTATTCATTTCCCTTTATTGCGTTAACTACCCAGGCTTGGCTGCTTGCATTATAATAAAATATACAGGATAATTGCTGGCATCCACACAAAGCATTTTTCCTCTTTATTGAAATTGTAGGCAGAGTAAATTGTTCTTTCCCTTTGAGTTCTCTGATTTCAATTCATTTTTGGCTAACAGCCTCTTGAAGAGCAGAATGTAATGCATTGCCCTCTTCATTTGGCGAACACATGAACTGTGGAGGAAAGACACCTTCCCCCATGGCACCGGTGACTTCAGGCAGCCGCCTCAGTTCTTAGCCCCAAATACACCCCAGTCATTGGTACCACTTGTAATAAGTTGGCATCTACCGTGGAAGGACAGATTTCGTGAGGGACAGATCAAATGCTGCAGTTGTTCAGAAAGTGGGTCTGACAGTGAAGCAGGAAGCAGTTGGAGTCTACTGCAACTGGATGTGATGGCCACTTGACTTTAAAACTTTCTCCATGCTTCTCTTTATAAACTGAAGACCAAGCAGGCTGACGTGAAAAACCCATGGACAGATCAAGAAACTGAGGGGACATTCTTCTCAAACTTTAGAATACAGGATGCATTACTTAACAGCAGGGAGGCATCCTGAGAACTCTGTCTGCAGGCAATTTCATTGTTGTGTGCACACCATAGACTTGCACAAACCTGGATGGGGTAGCCTCCTGAACACCTGGGTGATGTGTAGGCAGAGCCCCAGGAAGGGTCTGCGGCTGACCCACGTGTCCTGTGTGAGCAGCCGAAGTGCAGTCAGTGGTGGAACCTGTGGTGAAGAACAAGAAATGAACAGGTGACGCAAATGAAAAGACAACACACTGTATACTTTTCATAATTAGGATGTCTAGTTCTGGTAATGCATTTTTGTTTTAGAGTCTGTTTTGTGTGACATTAATGTTTACTTTTCTGAGTATTTGGTACCTCTTCCATGTCTTTTGGAATGTTTAAGTGTCATGGGTTTTCTATGTGACTTACAAAAAGAGCATATTGGATATACTCGGACTGATGTTTGGTCAGTGTTCCCATTGGGCATAAGTGGTTAGATCGCAGCAATTCTAAATGCTGGCAAATCTTTCTGGAGTTCTCCCAGTACTTTCCCAATCATTAAATATTTGGATTAGAATTCTCGCCTGGGTTTTATGTTTAATGCAATGTGACAAGTTTTGCCAATCAACCAGTGAACTGAAGTCCAAATATAAGTCCATTTGTGAATGGTAAATACAATTTGACCCAAATATCTTACTATGTGATTTCTTTTTATTCTTCATTTTTGCCTGAGTTTTCCCCCTTAAACTCTTTTGCTTTTTGTTAAGAACTTACATACTTTATGTCTATTTTAAGGGCTTTTAAAGTAATATCTTAACATGTATATTTAATAAAATCTAACTAATCAATATTTACCCTCCTTCCAAATTAAAGACCTGAAAAGATTCTAACTTTGGTAATCCTTACCCCAATATTAAGCTATTTCCTCCCAACATTTTAGTTCTGTCCTTACACACTCCCTCAAAGTTAAGCACTATTTCTATTTTCACAGTCAATAGTAGTTTAGCTTGCTCTTCAATTTCTTGGCTTTCTTCTCTACCCTTGAGTTGTTCCTGCTGGGGTCCTTTTTTTCTTCATTAAGTGTATCATTCAGAAGTTCTTTTACATCTGAGCATATTGAGATACAATTTTAATGATTTTTATCTTTTATTATATTTTTGATCCATCAGGCTAATGGCTATTACTTGGAGGAAGGTCTTTTATTCTCATTTCTGATCACTTTTAGGTTCTTTCATTTTTTTTAAGGGCTTTTTAGTTTTATTATAGCATCATATGGGTATAGGTTTAAAAAATAGTGTCTTTGACATTTATTCTTACTAAGTTTCTAGTTTATTCATCCTCTCTCAGTATCTTTTTCATTTTGCTAGTTTTGTCTTTGATCTATTGTCTGTGTAATATCAGATTTCTAGTTCATTTTTTTTTTTTTAGTTGTGTCTTACCTGTTTGCTCCATTGAACTTTACATTTTAAGTATACTTTTCATTTCTAAAATTAAGAGTTTGATTTTGGTACTTTAAAAATCTGCTTATGTATTTTTCATGTTCTGCTCTTCACATTGCTGATATCCTTTAATTTTCTTTAACATGATAAATGAGGTTTTATATTCTGAGCTTTTCGTAGGTTTGATTTTGGTTGAATGTTGTTTATTATCCTTTCCTGATGCTTCATTTCTACATTTATTTTGCCTGTGAGCTAAGTTTTTTCTGGGCGGTGAGAACTGCTTTGAAGTGTGAACTGAGGTTCTGTGCTCTGAAGAGGCTATGCCTACTACGAGTCCCAGGTAGCTACTCCCTGTGTGTGACCACTTTGAATTAAACTCTCTGAACATGTTGGGCTACACAGAGGGATTTAGTACAAGCTGCAGACCACTGTGAAGGCCAGTAAACCTCAAAGGAGTCTTATTTTTCTTTTATTCAATGAAATAGCAAGTTTCAGCTTTACTATCTTGAGGTATACCGAGTAATGGTCCTGTCTCTAAATGTCCATACCCTGATCCCTGTTGCCTTGATAGCAGAAGAAACTTAGCAAATGTCACCTTAGTATAGATGCTGACATGGAGACATTATCCTGGCTTAGCAGGGGGCACCTAATGTGCTCACAGGGTCTTCAGAAGCGCACATGAGGAATCAGAGCTAGAAAGTAGCAGTCAGATGATAGAATTCCAAGACTGAAGTGATGGGATGAAGGTACCATGTCCCAAAAACCAACACCAGACCCAAAAAGCCAGTAAGTTTCTAGAAATTGGCAAAGGGAAGGAAACAAGTTCCCAAAGCCTTCAGAAGGAACACACTCTGACAACATATTGAGTTTATATTTTTGACCTCTAGACTGTAGGAGGATGAATCTATGTTGTAATCAACTAAGTTTGTGGTAATTTTTATAGCAGCCATAGGAAATCAGTACAACTTTTTCATTGTTATCCTTCAATAGAGGATGAGTTACTTTTGGCATTGCGCTTTTCCAGAAAAACTAGATAGTCTTCTGTATAGCTCCCCAATTTGTGAGCTCCAGGCCAAATATCTCTTCTGGTGGTCTCAACCTCCGGCCTTCAGGGGCAGCTCAGGTTCAGCAGCATAGAGCTTTTCTGTGGGAAGCCGCTGAGGGACTCACTTGGCTCCAGGGTTTATTTTTGGCACCTGAAGATTCTCTCCCTTTCTGCCAGCTCAGCTCTTTGCAAAGCACAGTTTAAATATTTCATTCACTATCTTGGCTCATTCAGTCAGGTGGCTCTTTGGGGCTGTGTCGTTGTCATAATCCCAGAGAAGCACAGCTAGGGAGCTTCTCACGTTGACTTTTAAGAAGTACTCTTCATCGTTTAAGGCTTGATCACTTGAGAGCTTCCTTGCTGGCTGACTGGAGCCTGGAAGTTTGAAAAAGTCAGAATTTCTCAGCCAACCTCTTATCTGGGAAGAGAGAATTTAAACACTAATGACTTCTCTCATGGACTTGTTAGAGACTATTTTTCTAAACAATTCATTATCTGCTATTCATAAGTGTTTCCTGGGAGGGAAGGATTTGGCAGCCGCCTGGCACTTGAGTAGATGGCTATTGAAACTGACCCTGTTTATACACTTGTATCATCATTATCTGGTGGATAGTTCTAGGCTTCTAATAGTATTTCTCTTTTTATCTTCTACATGTAAAAGACTAGAGTAGGGATATGAATTGCACCTGCATCTGTTGCTTGTTCCCTTTTTTTTTTTTTAATCTGGGTTCTTAGTTAATTTATTTAAGGCTTCTCTATATCTAAATCTGTTGGGAAAAAAATCCTAGAAATCATGGGAGGAAATGATGAGGCAGTGGTGGGGGTGTGGGACCACAAATAACTAAGCAGGATGGCTGCTTTTCTTATCCTCCCTTGAATCATCCCCATCAATAGGGAGGACTGGGTATCTTTTCCTGTTAAGCATACCTTAAAGCTAAGCATGTTAGTGCTAAGAGCTGCATTTTAAACACTTTCCTTTTTTTGCCCATAATGTTGGTTTGTTAATGGCTTTAATAAAGAAGTCATTGTGGTTGAATTACAGAGAGAATATTTTTTTAAAGTGCATGTTCTATAAGACTGTCAAGCCTCTGAAATGGTTGAGAAGTAAAAATAAAACCTATTAATACTTGAGTCAGGATGTTGCCATTTTTAATACAAGTGGTAAAAGCCAAATGTATGCTGTTACTAGAGTGCAGAAATTTTAGTGACATAAGCTAGGAATGTAGAGACCGTGTTAATGAAAATCCTTGTTATTTTGGTGAACTTGAAGGGAATGTGTCTAGGATTCCAGGTAATTAGAATGTAATGGTGCAGTTAAAGTGTTTATATGTTGGGAAAGCAAAGTGGGGGGTACGGTGATGACGGACTATGGTGGAGGATTACAGGTTTGTTGATTGTGGGTGTAGTGTGGTAATAATGCCTGAAGCGGGTGATTCTGTACCTCCAAATCATGTATAATGTGTAAGCCCTGTCACCTCAATAAAAATGTGTATATGTCAACTTGGGGGAACCCCGTTTGGGAGTTTCTCTGTGATCATTAGAAAAGCGATATTTTCATTTATTACATATTGATGAAGCATTTTGATGATTGTTGCTATAGCAACTATCACTATTTAAAAACTATATGGTATAATTAATGGCTTTTAATCTTCTATAAATGTTAGAGACTGTTGGTTTTCAGAGGCATTATTTTATGACTTAAGTTGACTTGACTGGAAGAAATTTTTCTGTATTTTTCTCATACCTTTGATGACTTTCTATGAATCTGCCTTGTCTTTTTAGATTGTTTTGTTTCTCAACTGACTAGATTATTTCCAGTATCTTGTAAAGCTGAACATGACAATACTCAATAGGTTTTCCCCCCTATTTGGGAAAATGTTTTATTTGTTACGTAATTTATGATTTGAGGTAATCAAAACTGAAAGCAATAGTCAGGAAGAGATTTGAGATAATTTCACTGTAATATCTTTACTATTTTTATTTTCTATTCTCAATACAGTTGAGAATTTATCTGTTCTTGAATTGCTTTTATATGCTGAAGAAATATCTTTGCCTTGAGCTGCTGTGGCTAATTAAAAACCATAAGCTGAAGTATGTTAAATTCTGTGGCACATTATGACAGACTTCTATTTGGTGGTGAATTTTAGATAATAAGAACTTCCTAACACATTTTTAATCTCATCTCAGTGAATCTGAATGTATTTGTTCAGTGGGAAAACCTTAACCAGAGTCAGCTTACCCAGTCCTTGGGCTTACCTGGCATAGTGGGGGTTGGAGATCATGTTGTCTGATGCCCACAGGTGCCCCCTGAGTCCAGGGAAGCATGCACCAGCATGTCCATTCCAGTGATCACTGGTTCATGTTCACCTAGAATGGGTTTTTTCTATGTAACATTCCTGAATTCCAGGACTAAATAAAAGATTACAATCTTTTAAAGACAGATACCTCACTTGCAAAGGAAATATAATTAATCTGGCATTGACCTTTGCCTTTTCATCGACAATATGGAGAATAAAAAGACAATGAAAAAAAATATACTGACAATAGGAAAGAAAGGGCTGTAAGTATGAATTTTGAATACATACAAGCTATCATTTACCAAGAGGGTAAAAGAGTGACATTTTTGGACATGGAAGGGCATAGAATGTTCCAAGTCCAATCTAAATAAAATATTTGGGAGTGTAATTTAATGATAATTAAGAAAACATTTCAATATAGGACAAGAGAAGAAATCATTGTGAGTAATGTCTGAATAAATATATTTTATTCTAAACTGGGTGTTGGAAATAAAGGTGTAACATGGGAATTCTTGAAATAGCTGAGATTTTATATTCTTGCGGAAAATTTAATAATGATGAAAGCTTTTAATTAATAGTGTTTCACTAGTAGGATTTTAGAGACAAAGGATTGGGAAGTCTGAGGAAGGTAAACTCAGTCATTCCAGTAAATGTCCTTAAATCACACACTTTATAGTTCATTTCAGGCAGAAAATGTAACTTTTTATGGTGTGTGTATATTCTACTAGGAAGTAGACAATGCACACATTCACAGGTAAAGAAGATGCTTTACTAGTATGTACTCTTAAGAAGTTGATAGGATTGTGTTCCTATTTGAGAAGTGGGGTCACCTACTTAGAACGGGTGATCTTGTATGTCTCTTTAAAGGCAGTGACTTTATGGTGCCTGAATGGTGGGGAGCAAAGTTGAAGACACTGGGAAAGGATACTCTTCATTTGGTTCCAATTGCCTTACCTTCTGGTCATAATCTTCATACCTATACTGGTTGCTGAGGCCTGAGAGCATCTAGATTTAGTTTTAAGTTGAACTCTGAGAATACTTGTGTCATTTTCTTTCTAATGGGCTAGCCATGTTCTTGGGATTATTAAACTGTTGGAGACCTTTGAAATTATATGGTTTCCTGAGCTTTAGAAGTCAAGGAGTATTATGTATGGACAGAGTCTTTTCTGCCTTTAAGTCTTGAGGGTATAGGAGATAAGAGAGCATAAAGGACCCTTCCAGTAGAGATTCTTTTACTTTCTGCTGGCAGTTTGCTGTGTTTTAGAATATCTCAAGAGAAAGTTTTCAAGGAATCATTGAAGAAACATAATGAAACTAAAGGAGGCTGGAAGTCATAGAAATAAAGCAGAACAATCAAGTGGCCAGTGTAGTCATGTAGCAGGAGATGATGAAAACTTGAATTAAATGCTAGCAATTAAGGAGATTCAATTGAAGTGGGAAGCAAAACCTTTGGCATTAAAACCATAATTTGTATTATTTGCATACTCAGAAGACTGTTACTGATACTGACCTGGAAGATAAATTTCAAGTAATATGTTAAAGCATAGTGTGAAAATAGATGGAGACCAGGAGGGAAAGGATAAAACACGTAGAATATAGATACAGGAGTTATGGATGAAGAATTCCAGAAGATAAAATTTGAACAGATAAAGAAGGGTAATAATCAAAATAAATATGGAATAAAAATTTTCCAGACAGTACAGATTTCAAAAAACTAGACTGGTTTTTCATACATATGAAATTGCATATATAACAATGGAAGCAAAAACAATAGAGTAACATTCACACTTAGAGTAAATGATGCTATCGACTAGATGATAAGGGGCCAAGGAATCATTTGCTCATTAAAGACAGGACTGTTAGAGGCAATGACAGATTTTAGAGTGTATATCAGAATAGTCCTGGCCATGCTGTGCTAAATAGCAATCTCCAAATCCCTTGGCTTAACACAAGAAAAACATGTTTCATATGCTGAGTATATTTTCTGCGTGAGTTAACGTGGATCTCTGCTCAGTGCCTCCGGCTAATAGAAGACCTATTTTCATACATTCATGATCGCTTTAGTGGTGGGAGAGAATGAGCCTAAAAGTAACTCATCAACTGTGTTTGCATTTCATTGACCAAAGCAAGTCCGAGGGCCATGCCTCATTTCATAGGAAGCAGGGTCGTGCAGATCTGTGATGTGTGTGGAGGAAGAGAATCTGCATATGGAAAACCCTAAAGCACTATTCTAATATACCACCCATGAATTGTGATAAGGAAAATAAAAGAGTTAAGACTTAAATAATAGATGCACCCACAGACTTGAAATTGAGGAAAGATGAGGAAAATACTGATCAGTAAATCCTGTTTGTGTGTGTAGGCTCCTGAGTATGTAGTCGTGTTTGTAAATAGAAAAAAGATGAGGAAAAGTACAAGTGCTAATTAACACTACCCAGTAATAACACAGTACTCCGTAGTTTACAGAAAATTACAGGAAGTATAAATTATCTCTGCACAGCCTCAAGTGTGGGAGTGAGGGCAGTAAATAAAAGAATTTCAAGGTATTTAAGAGAAGGGAAAGATACAGGAGAGAGAATGTATTTAAGTGGGCAAGGAGAGGAAAAACAAACCCATGAGGCAGTTCAGGGTGCATTGCATCATGATGGAGAAAAGGGCTGGTATCTTGTTACAAGGTTGAGTGGAATTTCACATATTTGATTATTTGTGTAGGTAGTCAGTAACATGGTTAATAAATTTTGTCAGGATTTTCCAGGGAAAGGGGAAAGGATGAAGTTCTGAGTGGTTTGTCCGAACCAGGAAAAAAAAAAAAGAACAGAAGGAAAAAGAGGAAACCATAATGTGAAAAATACATGGTTCTCATTTTTCTGATTTATTTCACTTATCATTATGCCCCTAGGTCCATTCCATTTTGTCACAAATGGCAGGACTTCTTTTTCTTTTGACTAAATAGTATCCATTATATATCTACCTTCATTTATGTACTGATGGGCACTTAGGCTGTTTTCTTGTCTTGACTAGAATGACTTTTGTTGCGAATGAACATGGCACAGATGCATTTTTGAATTTGTGTTTTATTTTCTCTGGAAAAATACAAAGAAGTGGAATCGGTGTACCTATGGCAGGCCTGTTTTTAATTTATATAACTCTAGGCTGTTTTCTACAGTGGATACTCCAGTTTATCCCAGTAGTGTTGAGGTATTCCCCATTCTCCACATCCTCACCTAAATTTGTTGATTCTCCTCTTTTTCACAGTAGATGTTCCAGCCGATGTGAGTGATCTTTTCATAGTGGTTTTGATTTTCATCTTCATTACATTAGTGATATGCATTTGTTTTTATGTACCTATTAGCCATCTGTATATGTTGGTGGAAAAAAAGGCTATTCAGATAGTCTTTCCATTTTTTGGTTAGATTGTTTATTTCATTGCCAGTTTGTATGAGTTAAAAAAAAATATAAAACCACTCAGATGTCTGTGAGAGTCGGGGTGTTGGCAAAGTATGCAAAGCTGGGCAAAAGTTACAAATTTGCAGTTCCAAAATAAGTATTGGAGATGTACTGTATCATGGTGACTATAGTTATATGTTTGGTATCTATGTGTGGTCATAGATTTTAATAGATGTGGTGCCACTTTTTATTATATACACATAAGGAATGAAGTCTGAAATGAGTATGTCAGTTATCTCTCATTTAAAATGTAAGGTATTGATAAATCATTTGTCACTTCTAGCAATCATAATGATGATGTCAATGTATAATGATGATTGGACAATGGGTAACATAATGCTGACTAGACAAAACCTAAAGAACACATTCAGTCCCTAGAAGGTAAAACAACTATAAATTTATGCCTAGTAATAGCTTCAAAATTTAGAAAACAAAAATTGACAAAAGTATAAAAAATTGATTTCGCCTTGGTAATGTGAGACTAATTAAATATTGTCTCTGTAATTGTTAGATCAAGCAGACAATACATCAGGATATAAAAGATTGGCACAACATAATTAGTAATATCGATCTGGTAGATATCTGTAGAACATGACACAAAACAATGGAGGACTCTAGGACCCACTCACACAGGAAACATTTACATAAATATACCAATTAGGAGACCTTGTGCCATCCATATATTGCAAATGATTGAGATTGTGCAGACCACACTTTCCTACCACCACATAAAGTTAAAATGGTTAACATTAAGGTAACTAAAACGTCCCTTGACTGAGAATGCTAATTATTCTCCAGCCTCCATTTTCTCTCCTCACTTTCAGAGTCAGACCTGGCTCAGGGCGATCTGGGATTATGGTGGTCGGCCTCCTTGCCGAGGTCTGGAGGTTAAATTTAGGGAAGGACGTGCCTGATGAAACTACTTGGTGGCAGGTTTTAAAAAAAGAATTACTTTCAGTTCATTTTTCTCTTTGCCCTCATGTGGGCTGGCATGCTGATAGACTACTGGTGAGACAACTTTCTCCTGCAAAGGAGGGTAGCACCCTAAGAGTTGGGAGGGTGGTAAAATGGACAAATGCTTGGAGTGGGATTCACCCACAATATGGCTTGCCCACCTACCTCTGGAACAGAAGTAAACTACATTCTTCTCTTGAGCCACTTTATTTTTAGATGATCGTCACTTAGCTTATGTCATAACTAATTTAGGTTCTCACAAAAAAAGTCTTCTAAATAATTCATGAATGGAACAAGTCATAATGAAAACTAGATTATACAGATAACTAAAATGTAAGGAAAGAAAAAATATACCTTCCCCTGCGTGTGGTTGTCTGCGTGTCTACACATGTTGTGGGCCACTGACACAGCACTTGGATGGAAATTTACACATTTGATACTTGTTTAATAGAAAAGAGGAAAGTTGAACTTTAACTGCCTCGTCAGCTTGCTTGTGTTGACTCCTTCTGCTGGGACGTTGCTACTGTGTAAACACCCTCCTCGCTTTCTCAGACTCTACTTCCTCTGAGCTACTAGGGATGTTTCCTGGCTCTGCCCCCCTCTAATGGCTTTAGCATGGAATTGTTCAGAATGGGAAGGCAAGGAAAGAAATGGCAAAGAAAAGAAGAGTAACATCCCCCTGTTGCAACCCCCCTTTCCAAATAAGCATTTAGGGAAAACTGACAGTTATTAACAAACTGGAAAACTATAGGCCAATCCTTCATAAACACAGATGACAATATGACCATGTTCAAAGAATATGAGAGAAGTCTCAGTCTCAATAGATGTAGCAGCAGCATTTGTCCTAATTTCATATCCAGTCAAATAAGAAGTTTAGAAAATGAGGACTATAGTGACCTTCCTTAGTCTGATGAGTACCTACAGAATTCCTACAGCAGACATGATAGTTAGAACACTTTTGAATCATCCAGTCAGGAATGGCGGCAGAATGCTGGTGTTCATCGCTATGGAGGTGGTGCTAACAAGAAAAGTCAAAAAGACAGTGGTGATACCTGATGGTTAAGTCTCAGCACTATGAAGCTATCAGCAGCAACTTCAGCACGAGTTCAATCTCTGGCCAGGGAGTTGACTCACATGGCACAGCAGACCTCTCCTGTCTCACCCACTGCTCCCCCCTCAGCAGTGTATTCAGTCACTCAGACTGTTCTTCTCCCCATTCTGTCTCTGGTGAATTCGCTCAACTCCACAACACTATCCCCTCTCACCCACCTCTGTCCCAGACCTCTGGCCTACATGCCAGCTCTTGTACACATAAATAATGAAATAACTTTTTGAAAAAAAGTAGAAGAAAGCCACTAAAGCTAAACAGAATGAGTAATGCAGACAGCCAATAATGAAAAAATGCTCATCATCACTTATCAGAGAAATGCAAATCAAAACCACAATGAGATGCCATTTCATACCTATGAGAAACGTCTATGACAAAAAACACCAACACATGCTGGAGAAGGTATGGAATAAAAGGAACACTCCTATTTAGTATGTATTTCTCAGAACGTATCTCCATTGAGTAAGGTATGCTGTTTCTGTGTCCAGGTGTCAGAAGAGTAAGACCATCTTAGACCCTCTTCATCAGCCAACCACCTAGCAAATTCTGCTGACTAACCTCTGCCCAGTCCACATGAAATAGCATTGCTAACTTGAACTTGGCCTGTTCTCTTGACTCAAAGGAAAATAAAATGTGATTTAAGTCAATATTGTAAATTTTCTCAAGGCAGAAAATAATGAGAATATAGGTGTAGCAAAAGTACAAAAGAAACCCCCAAACATAAATTTTAAAGATATACATGGATATTTTCTCTTTAAATTTTATTATGCTTTTTTTCCTGACCTCTCTGGATTCCCTGTATCCTTTGAAATTCAGGTTTACTCAACTGGACTAAATTTTATTTTATCAGAATGGAAGACTTAAAATAATTCTGCCAGAATGATGGGGTATGTATTTCTATTCAAATATTTTCACTTAAAAGACTTCAACCTAGAGTTTAATGAGTATTTCTTGATTAAACTCATTTAGTGTTCATTTCCTGAAATGCAAGGTTGGACTGAACAGAAAGAAGACATAGGCTGATAATTATTTCCCATGTTAGGAATACTTTAAATTAGTGCATCTGTAGGATCCACTAAGGGTGGGTTTTTTGAAATAAATATATTTCTAACTATGTGTTTAGAATACTAGGTAGGATGTGTTGGTCTCTGTCAGATGATTTAGCTAAGTATATTATTCAAAACTTTTCCCTTAAATTATAGAGTGCCCAAGTCAAGAAGTGCTGCATGATAGATTTTGAAGCTTGGGGAAGTAAACGATATTATTTTTTAATTATTTAAAACCTTCAGAATGGAATAACTGAAACATAAAAAATGACTTCCTATTATGACAATTCTGAGACTCATAATCAGATGGAAATATTCAGAAAGTTGTTTCTAGAATCCTAGTTTAATTACAATGATAGATGGCTTCAGATGAAAGCTCCTTAGAGGTTTTGTATATTCCATCTGGCATAGCAAAAAGTGTCTGAGTCTGAAGGTCCAGCTGTGTGGGCTTCAGTCCCTTCTCAATATTACTTGTTTTAGAAAAGTCCCTTCCCACTCTGGGTGTCAGCTTCCTCATCTATCAAGTGAGTATAGGTTGTTTAGCATTGAAAACACTGAGACCTGGAAGGAAGTTGAGAAACCATCTAGTAAACATCTTCATATGGGGTGATTACATAATTATTAACCAAACTGAAATTTTGAGATTGAAATGAACCCCTAAAAATTCATGATTTTAATTTTTTTATTTGCAATTGTTGTATCAGTGGATCTATAATATACTTGATGGTGCACTGGTGAAATGGTGGTGGGAAATCCATGGGGACCACAATTGATGTCAAGTATATATAAAGAAGAAAAAAAATAAAAACCACTTTTGAAAGTAAGATTCTTTTGGAAGCTAAGCATTCACATTCATCAACACAGTTTTCATAGTTATAATCTAAGTATTAAATGAACATAGGCAGGAAAATCAATCTTGGAATATATTTAATCAGTTTCTTAGATAAATCTATCTCAATGTATCAGTGATATAATTTGGAAAAATACTTTATTCCCCTCAAAGTTGTTCAAATTATAATTTTCACATAAAATGGAGTTGTATTTTATAGTGAATAAATGTTAGATTGTTGACATCTTCAGTGTCTCTTTTGTGTAGATCTTATTTTCAATTGAGTATATCCATCCCATCAGTGCTGGGTGACCTCAGAATAAATTCTCCTAAATGAGGATATTCACAGTTAGATTTTTATGTGCAATTGTTTGAAGAGAACACTTTTTGTTGGTCATGTTCTTTTGACTCCAATATATTTATATACTTCTTGGAAAATATAATTATACAATCACATTTAAAAAATTACCTCTACAGTTACATTTTTTTAACTTTTAATATGAATTTAGGTGTTTGCAAAATTTGAAGTCTAATTTCTTCCCATATGTTCAGAAATATAATACTTAAAATTACAAGTGCCCATGGAATGATTCCTCTACAGTGTGAAATGATTTAAAGTACAATGTTAAAATTTTAAATTATTGTACACTATTTGAATTCATTTTCTTTCCTTGATTACAAATTCTTACTCTAAGATTTGTTTTCAATAATTGCTATAAACTGAATGCCTCAAAAGCTGATTTCTTGATACTTCACTTATTAGTTTGATGAAAGGTTTCCAACTGATTTTAAAGAAAATGTAACCAAAATTTAGAGTACTCATTTATATAAAAAAAGGAGAATTCTGTTGGGCACTTACTTTGATCTAAAATTGTGTTTTCCAGTGGTGCAATTAGCAGTAAAGACTGGTGGTAATAGTCAGCAAGAAGACAGCATATATGCCCTGCTCAAGTATATTTTTGTATTGAACAGCAGCTCTATTAAAATCACTTTGTGTTTTTCAGTTACTCTATCTCAGGAATCAACAAACTTTCTGTAGAGAGTGAGATAGTAAATATTTCATAGCTAGTGGGCTCTGTGGTCTCCAGCAACAATTCAACTTTGCCTTGCAGTGTGAAAGCAGGGTACATAGCAGTAACCATTGGGCTGGGATCACAAACGAACGGGCATAAAGCAACAGAAATTTCTTTGTCCTATTTTGGAGATGGGAAATCCTGAAGCAAGATGTTAGCAACATTGGTTCCTTCTGAAGGTTTTGAGGGAGAATCTGTTCCATGCCTCTATACTTGCTGCTGCTGGTTATTGACAATATTTGGCTTTCCTTGATTTGTGGTGGACTCATCCTTGCTTCTGCTGTTGCGTGATGTTCTTGCTTTTTGGCTTCTGCATGTCTAGGTCTGTGTTCAAGTTTCTTTTTTTTTTTATTTATGTTGCTTTATTTTTTTGGGGGGGGGTTATTAAAATATTTTAAAATTTACATATACTTGCCATTAATTATAATCCCCATGTATTCCCCATCACCATCTCACCAGTGCGCCATCACCTCAGTCCCTCGTGTTCCCATCTTCCCTCAACCCTCCCCTCCCCTCCAAGTTTCTTTTTTAGAAGGACACCGGTCATTAGATTAGGACCAGTACTAATCGAGTATGACCTCAATTTAGCGTCTGCAAGGCTGTATTTGCAAATGAGGTTGGAGTCATAGGGTTGGGGATTAGGACTTGAACACAGGTTTCTTGGCGACACAGTTTTACCTGCTACACTGTGTGTTCCAATAAAACTTTAGAATCTCCAAAAGCTTTCCTTAGATTCCTTGAATTGGATAAAAATTTAAACCATAATTAGAATTAACATTCAAAATTCAATCTTTTCCATTAGTGTGGTACTTCTGTTACAACTAATGATCCAGTTTTGATTGTCATTACTACAGTGTATATAGATTACATTAAAAACCATTTTTTGAGATGTATAATTCTTTGGGTTTTAACAGAAGTGTAATGGTATGTATCTACCATAGCAATTTCATAGGAATGGTTTCACCACCCTAAAAAACACTGTTGTTTTTTTAAGTTTATTTTATATTGAAGAAACTTGTTTTGCTTTATAACATGTTTTGAGTGTGGATAATTAAAAATCAACATGTGCACATATTCACATTGTACATATTTATTGTTTCACCACTAAAAATCCTACTCTATTATTCACCATACAACTTATCCCTTTTAACCTAAATAGTGACCCTGCACTACGAATTGGTCTTACAATCTAAAAGATTTCTTTCATTTTATTTATTCTCTGTATCCATTTGTTCATCCATTTCTTTTCTCTGTATTATATGGTTTCTTTCTCCACCTGCCTGTAAATCCTATTCCAGCTCTCCTTGTTAACTGATTTTTAAAAACTAATGATACTGATATAAAAGTAGCAACATTGAGTTACTTGCAAAATTCTATGGTACTAACCTTTAAAACCTATTGTATCAATTTTATTTTGGTAACACAATCTTGAAATTAAAAAATAAGCAAAATTAAGGGAATAGCATTTGATCTAAAAGAAAAGTCATCTAAATATGTTAAATCATTTCCTGTAGGAACAGCTTTATTAAAGTAATGACTGATTTGTAAAACTGATGTTAGTTCCCCGGATGGATGCCTGCTGATTCTCCTGTGGTTGTTGCTTTCTCTGTTTTCTGGGTGGATGGTATAGGCTGTCATCTTTTGAAAGTTGTACTTGCTATTTATCTTTTTGCCAAATGGATATTTAATACAAAATTATATTAAGTGTATGCTTAAAATACGATTGATACTTTAAAGATTTGTTGCAAAATTGTCAAGTCAAAAAAATGTCCTAGATTTACACAATACAGTAAGAAATAAAATCTTCAGAGTAACAATATTCAGACTGCATTTCCTATACTTTGTGAAAGACTCTTAGCCTCTATTTCTCTCTCCCTTTTTATGCATTTCTGGACTGTAGTATCTCCTCTTTCCAACTGAACACACCGGTTGGCAGCAGTCTGGTGTCCTGTGTCATATGCCTACAGACTGTGGGATGAACCAGATCTTAGTGGATAGCACAGCTGACTGATTGGGGTAGCATGTCAAACACTTCTCCCAAGCCTGCACAAGGCCAGAACAAGGTAGCTATTTGGAACCTCCCCTGTCTGACCACATTTTCTTTCATTAACAAGTGCCCTGCATGCAATCCTTGAGATGGAAGGATTAGTGATGATGCATCTGAAAGGGTCCAGGAGAAAACATAGATTACCTCTACCAAATTTTATAAAACTACATGTTAAAGTGAGATCAATGTTCACTTTACATGTATCTCACACGGTCAGATCAGACCATGGCAGAAGCTTTAGGTACCAAGTATAACTTGCAAACCATTTTAGTGTTATCTTAATAATTAGGATTTTGTGAAAAAATATAAATCCATGCAGAGCTTTTGGTATGAAGACAATAGGTATAAATTGTGACTGTCTTAGATAGCTGGAACTTAGGGTCATCTTTAGCATGTCACATAAGTTGACTGAGAATTTGGAGACTGAAGGAGGGCATTAATTTCTATGAAAGTATACTTGGGCTTCACCGCTGTTTGTTGTTTCCTGTGTGGTATTTAATTTTTACTAAATTAATTTCAATAAATATTCCCTAAAGTATTTTGTCTTTCCCTCAAACTATAGTTAGTTTGAAATAGATTAAGAAAATATCTTGATTCTGGAGTACACAGCAAATTTAGTCCTTGGTGAAACATAAAAGGTCTTTTCCTGAGTTAGTGGTTTTCAAACCTCAGTATACACAAGAATCATATCGTGTGCTTATTAAAACTATAAATTCCTGGACTCTACTAGTGGTAGAAATTAAAAGTTCAGTTACATTTGGGACATTTTAAAGCCTTTGACTTGCTGGCTGTTAATTCATTTTTTATTTTTAAAATGGGACTTTTTTTTTTCTTCCAAGGAGAATTTACATACACAGAGAGGTGGGCTGGTTCACACTGAGGTTTGCTTTATGCAAATAAGGTTTTCCATCAGTGCAGTTCTTATTGGTGGAAAGCTTTTCAAGCAGTGATTGGTCACATTTCAACACTGGATGGCCTTCTGCAGGCTGGGTTTCATTTGCTGGATGGTAGATGCATCTGGTTACGTGTGTGTACATAATGGAAGACTGGGACATGCTAGGACAAACTCTCATTATCCTCCAGCTGGTCTTTGTGCATACTCAGGAGAGTTCCATTTTTATTTTTTATTTAAACAGTACATTTAATTATATGGTAGTTATACAATGATAATAAACCTAGCTAGTAAAATAACTGGTTAACTAGAACTGAAAAAGGAACTTTTTTTTCCTATTTTTATTTTTTTTGTTTTTTTTTCTTTTTTATTAAAATATTTTAAAATTTACATATACTTGCCATTAATTGTAATCCCCATGTATTCCCCATCACCATCTCACCAGTTAAGTAACTGAGAAAAGGACTGATGGAAATAGTGATTTTAAAATTTCAATGGGATTTGATGGAATTGAATATCAGTTTATATCCAGTAAAATATACATATGCTATGTCATTATTTGATAAGAAGAATAACTCATTAAAATGATCTACCAGAGCCATTTCAAGTTTAAATAAATTTTTTGGAAAAAATCAAACTTTTTTTTGCAAAACCATTTCTTCCTATAAATCAGCCTAAAGAAGCCATGGGTTAGTAGCTGTGCACTACTGATGAAGCAAAGATCTGTGCTGTGTAGTCAATGGTGACTGTCAGCCTAGATGATGGCACTTCCTACCTGAGTAACATCAGTTTGAAATGCTTCATTCACACCTAGAAATTCATACTAGCTCCTGAAAATAGCTTGAATTTTATCTTTCTGTTAATGAGTCAGTAACATTACCTTGATAAAGGTAAAATAATTTTCTAGGGAATTAATTTGTATTCGTAATTGGAATCTCAAAATATTAGTGGAGTTAGGGGACTAGACACCAGATTTGAAATTGCAAGTAACAGGGTTGACAGAAGAAAATGACAGTAAAATGTTCCCAGTTAAGTGGTATCTATTCAGTCAACAAGGATTGGTTGGTAATAATGACAAAATAGCCAAGTTCAGTCATCTGACCAAACCCATTTTGGAGGTCAGATTTGGAAGAGTGATATGGTAGCCTCTTTAGTTAGGTGAGACTCCTGAACTACTTTCGTTGTCAGTAGAAGCAGATTTGCATGGAAAGTAGAAAGTGGTTTCTGGATAATGGAGGTTTATGGTGGAGTGAAGAGGAATGACAGAATAATAGCTGTAATACCCCAGACAGACCTTTGGCTAAAGGTCTTTGGGAGCCACTGGGCCTGGCTTCACAGCAGTCAGTGCAGATTGCCACAGGGAAGCACACTCACCAGTACACATCTTATCTTTCATTTTAGAGGTATGGCATATTATCTTTTCCTTGGCTACTTTCAAGTATCCCAGGGCACACCATCAGCATAGCTAAATGATACACTCTTATTTTCCTCAGAGAATGACTTCTATTCAGGAATGCAGAGAAAAGACTCAGAGCCTAGTATGTTAAGTCTAGTGTCTTGTGGAGCTTTATAGAATGGGGGAGAAATGATAAGAATCTAGTGTTTCTTGATGCTGACACTAAATATTTTCCTGTCATGGAAAAGGAGAAGATAAAGTGCAGTGAGGATACTTTAATCTCTGAGTCTCTGAAAACACTGTTATTACCCCCTGGTATTTGGTAGGAGGAAATGGTGGAAGCCTAGAGAAGTTTCAGAGATCTCAGAGCAAAAATGATTGGTCAGGGAGATAAGAAGCACCAGTTTCCTTACTGCCTAGTTTGAGTTAGTGACAGAAGAGGATCATACATGACTGAGACTTATGTAGAAGGAGCAATGAGAATGCCTGACTCTGTGGTATCTTGTGGACAGATACAATATAACAAGGCCAAAACAACAGTCTCCCACAGGGTGCAAGCATGAACCCTGTGGTTGTCAAGGTCAAAACTTAAAATCTTCACCAAGGACTTGGAGCTAGATGTAACTTGTGGAAAACTATGAATCGACAATACAACAATGGAAAAAGAATAAGATTGAGAAGCTCAGTGTAGAAACAGGTGAGTCATTGCTCACCAGAGATTGTGGATTGAGATTTATTTCTGCTATAAATGTTCAATTTTTTGATGGCAGAAACTCTTTCCTATCCTTTCTATCTTTACATCAATCAACGTATTTTCACTTACAGGTTCTATTGACCAGTGCTAAATAAAGAGGAATTAACTCTTACCCACAAGCAACTCTTCATTAGACAGTAAGACATACTTGTGGACAAACAATGCAATATGATGGGATAACCACCATAATAAACATGTGCTCAGTGAGAAATGGTGGCACAAAGAGGTGCTAATTGACTGTGAATGGAAGAGAAGTCAAGGAGTCTTCATAGAAGATAGTCTTAGAATTCTTTCAGAATGATCAGGCATTTGTCAACTATTCCAGCAGAGGAGTTTTTTCAGGAATGGGAAATAATGTTGACAAAAATGTCCACACACACACACACTAAGAGAAGGGAAGCAAAAATTACTGTTAAGGATAATGAGGTTACTTCCAATTTGACCTTATAATACAATGCCTAAGTAAAGATCATAACCTAACTTGTCTTTCAGATCTTTGTACTTTGTTACTTTTCCCAACCCCCTTTATTAAACAAAAAAAGCTTTCTTTGCTTCTAAAGGTTTCCTACTTATTGTATCCCTGAAATGGAATTTTTATGTTATTTACAAAATTAAGTGTTCATAAAGAGTAACAATTTTTGATTTTTATGCTAGTAGCCAATGACCATGTATGTGCCCATCTTCTTAGAAGGTTTAAAAGGTTTCTGGAGAATTTTAAATTGCACACAGTTAATTATATTGTTAGCCCATTTTAATACTGTAAAACCAGAAGCAGTCGGGACATTAACTTTGCATGTTGCAAAGTCAATAGCAAAACTTGACAAACCAGAAAGATCTGAGGGGATATCAGTGAATTTCATTGTAAAAAATAAATCTTTATGCTTTATTTTAACAGTGGGATTGGGTCTGTTTTTCATAACTAAATGAAAACAGGACTGCTTTTTATTAGCACATCATCTTACTTGCTTTCTACAAGATTTAATACTTGTCTACTTGCTATCATTATCACATAGGTTTTTATTTGATCAAGTTTGTTTGACTTGATTAAAAATATTTAACATAGCAGAGGCATAGTGACCGAAAATCAAGGAGGCCATGACCAATGAAACTATAATTCAGTTTGAAGAGGACATTGACTTTCTATTTTTATTTAATTAGATTTTCACAAAGTGTTAAGCTGTACTTAATGATTTGGCTGTCAGTGAATTAATATTAAAAACAGAATAAACTGGCCTCCCCTGGTGGCGCAGTGGGTTAAGCAACGCACTACGAAGCAAATCGCAGCCACTGCAGCACGAGTTCGATCCCTGCTGCCGGCCAGGGGGGG